>JAMJEW010000019.1:1200000-1552723 GCA_024713625.1 Morchella sp. 2018-W30
TGGGCAGGCCCGGTTGGTTCTCGGCTCTTGATACAACTACATTCTCGGTAGAGCGTAATCGGGTGTGTTTCCGGCCATGTGCTACTATCGAGAATCTACTGTAGTTTGCATTAGTCTTGAGTGAAGTCTAAGTACGTTCATTACTTATCTCACCAATAGCGTGATGTTAGACCAGGTATTTTTATCCCGTCGAATACGTCTAGCAGGAGGCAGAGAATATAAAAGAGCTTCCAGTGACACAGACTATCCCAAATATCGAGCTATTCAACCCCTTGGAAATTAAAGTCGTACTGGAACAGCCCACGCCCATTGTTGGAACAATAAGCTAATTATAAGGGCCTATGAAAATGAGGCGATTTTACATGGTAATATTCTAGTGAAACTGTTCTATGTGTTTAGATTCCTATGCTCCTATTAGTAATTCTTTTAATAGCCCTTCTTGTACCCTACCCACCAGTATAAAGGGGTCTTGGGCCATGAATTTGTGAGCTGAGGAACCCAAAGAAAGCCATATTAGAAATCCAAACCGTTGACTCATAAACCCTGTAACCGAAACCCAAAGAACATAATAGAAACCCGATGACAAGTGAAGCCCATGATTAATCCTTTTTCACGCAACATAGCCCGAGGTCGTAACACGACGTGATAGATATAGAGAGGTTTTAGTGAGGTTGAAAGTCTTCTATTAGAGGTGGGTCCCGGCCCCTGCAGTGGATGACCCTCGGTGGTGCATTAAAACATGTGTGGCTAGAGAGGCGTGATGTATATATGCAGGGTCAGGTAGGGACTACAGTACCAAAAAAGCGGGTGTATCTAGTACCTTATCTGTCAGAATACCATGACACCCCGGTATTGCTACAGCATTGCTATGGTATAATGGCCGAAATTCCGATTTAATTCGGAAGTTTTTCACGATACCGTATCGCTATGGTATCTATTACATCCCCTTTTTTGGTACTGTACATGTATGGTGCCAGTCGATCACGTTAACCCAGGATAACAACGATTTTATACATTATTACATGTACTTCTTCTATCTACATGTATGTAAATATTGTATGTATGTAGCCACCGAAAATAGGGGGGCTAAAAATAGTTAATTTTCTTGTCGGAAACTTAAATGAAGCCCATGGGGGCTAAAGACCTCCGCTGGACTTATCTTTCTATCTAAACTCAGCTCCGACAGCCATCCGACAGCCCTCCCGCTCCGACAGCAGTCTTTTGACGTCGGGGAACTCCAAGCGCTTCCCCAAAAAGATCCGGAACAGTAATGCCCTAGCCCCTCCGATAGGAGGATATGTCCCCGCTATTGTTACCAATAGCCGGTGTCGTACGTAGCACAACCCATCTCTCAACCAGGCCCGCACCCGTCTATCAAACCACCGGACCCCATCGGCCAATATGCCAGCCGACCAGCAAGCTCTACACAGCTTCGACCCACGCATCCGAGCCCGCCCTCCTAGGGTTTGTTCGGGCCAGTAGTAAAACCACCCGGCCTGAATAACGGAGCTATATCACGCACAATGGCCCGTGACCAGCAATGGCATATATCACAGGGTGAGAACAGAAACAGGTTGTCTAGTAGCTAGCTAACTAATGGAGTCAGAAAGTGTTTTACGTGCAAAGGACTACAGCTGCCTATCCATCCTCCCCGGGCCAGTTTGAAGCCGCCCCAAGGAACTATGCCGATTAGTAGTATAGCATCTAGTAAGAATTTACTATTTTGCGGTATACAGCCAATTACCCCCCCCCCCCTTTTGACATAAACCGCTTCACTCCGCGAGAGTAGATTAAACAGCTAGAGAGTTCGGCTACTATATGCAAGTTTATATAAATATGGGATCCCCAGTGCCCCTAGCGTATTTGACCCGGGAGTTTTATTTTAGACAGTTCTTGTATATAGAGGAAAGAAGTATGGGGACAGTTTACTACATCAATTCCATATGATTTCAGTAGCTATTAGTTTCTTAGCAGTTTATCTGGAGTTGCCCGATAAGGTGTTTATATGGGTATATTTATGTGTAGCTATAACGAAAACTCCATATTTTACGAGTAGGGTTTTTTTTTCAGATCTGGTAAATCATGTGAATAGAGATATACATTCTGTATTGTTTCTACTCCATTTACTTCCAATATTCCAGGCCGAACACCTACTGATCGATTAGGCAATGTAGATGGTAATAAACACAATAAGGTGTTAGTATGAGTATTTTTTTACATTTACATGTAGTCAATAGTATCTGCCCAAGTTAAAACAGGGCAATCTTGGCATGTAGAATGTCTTATGTTACTGCCATGCAAGATGTCGAATATACTGCACAATTTGATTCATGAAGTATCACTCGATGGGAATTGATGATGGCAAGGTCGTAAAAAGTTCTCTAATAGCCACGAGATATATACTAAGAGTTAAGATGGCAATAGGGCGTTTTGGTAACGGCCGCATTTCCAGATTTTGAGCTTAAATTTTACCAAAAACTGGTCGCCAAGAACTAAATATTTAAACACAAAAAGCTTACGCCAACTCGGTCGCGCTTCTATACATGTATATACCCAATTAGGCGGCGCCAGACCAAAATAAGAAGTACTGCTATGACAGAGGATCTTGGCGGATTGTATGTAATAAACCCCGATTGGCAGCTGATCGTAACATGTAAGGCTGGGTGTTGATGACCCAACCGATGTGTCCGTTTTTGAAATCTGTCCGCTTTATAATTTGTGCCTTCCTGATCATGACATAACTCGCCACCGAACCCTTATACTCTCGAGTCTCCAATTCCACAAACACAATGCCTTTACGTATTCGTGCCCGTATACACGGCCGGTAGATCATAAGGTAATATCGCACCGGTCTAAAACTGTAGGCGCGACCTCTCAGAATACATACTATACTTATTTATGTGGTGAACACCTGGCCCGTAAGTACCCCCCATTCTACTAGGGTTAGGGTGCGGGATGGCAAGGCGAAGGGTAAAAAGCCCCCACTAGTACCCCAGACCGGTAAGGACCAACAGGCCTAGTGAAACCGAGAAATTGGCAGATTTCGCATGTGATAGATGTGCGCTATGGAAAGGATTGATGTGCATGTTTTCCCCCCTCCCAATCATATTCTATGATGGAGGGACGGCGGTTAGCTAATGTCTATTTTAATTACTGGTATGTAAGAAGGGTAAATGAGATAAGTTGTGTGAGTAGAGTTAAGTAGTTATTGTTATGGTATGTAGCGGATGGTTATAGAAATCACAAGTACGTGTAGGAATAGAAATAAAAAATACACTACATTTAGTGATGTTCAAAGGTAAGAGAGAAAAAAAAGGAAACAAACAAAAAAACACCTTCCCCAGTACTACTCCAATCCAATCCAGTCCAGTATTTTTAAAACAAACTCCGTTCGCCCGCAACCAGGCAAGCATGTATCTGAGGAATCCTCAGAGCAGACCTTCAGTGTATAATCAACGTACTGGGCTCACTGGAACTCCGGTGGAACTTCCCTGCCCAGGGCTTGGATCTGCTTTATCAGCTGCTGACGCTCGTTCAATACATCGCGCATATGATCGACGGCTAGTATTCACATATCAGCACGCTTCACCCCCATTCCTCTCGACGCCTTATAGGACGATAGACAATAGACAATAGACAATAGACAGAACACCTACACTTCTTCAAAACGATATTTTCGCTTCTCCCCTGTCCCTCTAGTCCCGGCACGATCTCTGTCAACCGATCGAACCCTTCCCTAATTGCCATACGCCTTTTCTGCTCCGACGCGATATGGTTGTTCTTTTTTTCTTGCTCACTCAGTCTTGGACGCTCTGTGCTCGGCTCCATTTCTTCTGCCGATGTGGATGCTGCCGGCGCTTTTCTTCGCTGCCGTTTTGTGTTGTTTGTGGCTGTGTTTGTCGTGGTAGACGATGACGGTGATGACGATGACGAGCTCCGACGTTTTGACGGTGATGCTACTGCTGCGGTTGACGGCGGTGGCGGTGGGGTTGTAGGTGCTGCTAGTTTTGAAGATGCTCCTGTTGGTGCTGGTGCTGGTGGTGCGGGTGAGGGGCCGGCCATGTTCGTTATGTAGAGGATCTTTGGAGCTGGTGCGTGATACCCATGAGGTGGGTGGTACGTGGATGAGTCCGCAGTGTTGAGGGTGTGATGCTCGGGAGTGAGGAGGGCAGAGATGAGAACAGGAGGGCGGGAATAGAGTGGGATCAATGCATTGACCTCCGCGGCATGCAATAAGCAGGGGAGGCAGGTGGTGGGCGCGGTTGGTTGGTTGAAATAATATTGTAGGTATTAGGTGAAAGCTATCCCTCGGGACGATACGATGAGACGATGAGAAACCCAGGCCCAGGCCAGAATAAAACACAAAACACAAAACACAGGACACAAAACACAAAACACAAATTTGACGACAAAACACGTATAAATTAATTTGCAATTTTAAAAAAATAAAGAAAAAGAAAAAGGAAAGAAAACTAGCCCTAACCTAACCTAACTAACTAGCCACACTCCCCACTAACTAACTAAACCCGTTGATGAGAGATCCTCAGGTTTTCCACGTAGTCTCGGCGGGGGGGTAGTGGCTGGCTTCTGTAACAACCCCAGGTAGCAGCGGGAGATGGCTAACTGTTTTGCGCAACAGAAACCAGTGTGAGGAAGGTAAGATGAGGTAGAGAGAAATGAAATTTTGGGTGGAGTGGGAAGATGGAGGAGATCAGGAGGATGAGGTGAAGAGGTGGGGAAGAGAGGCTGACAGTGTCAAAAGACTCACTAACTGCCAGACTGACATGCGTGACTGACTACATAGATCCGATGAACACAAATAAAAATAAAAATAAACCTCAAGCTAAGACAGAGCGGGGTCCCGTGCATGCTGTGGAGGTAGAGGAGGGGTTAGGGGAGCACGGCAACATACTAGAGTACATAGATCCAACGATCGTGTCACAACGCTCGGCTTCCTACCTCGATCCCGGGGAAACGTAGGCGAAAGGGTCTCGGTACTGAAATTATCGATTGTAATCTACATGGGGTGGAATACACGCATGTACTATGATCTTCATGCACTTTCACATGTCAGACAGTCCATGTATTTGATTTTCCCGGGGAAAATTAAGGAGAGAATATTGATGTAGTACATACACGCTTGCATGTCTGTGTATTTACATGTACTTACATATACCCACATGTACCCATCTTGCTCTTACATGTACCCATCTTGCTCTTACATGAAGTACATGTATGTACATACTAATATATACACCCTTAGGCGGCCTGTTGTTTCAAGGGAAAATACAGTGTGCAAAGGACTAGAGTAATTCTTCAGGCCTAGGTCATTATGTTTTTGTGTAATAGAAATTACTACAGCATGGAATGTGTAATTGACAATGATTCCGGAATTCAATATGTAAGTGTGTACATCTGTGTGTACATCTATAGTACAATTTCCGTATTCCCATAGTCATACAACATCATGTAGGTTGTACATCTAGAGGATTTATCCAAATTCCATACCTTGTCAGTGGTTCCTTGCATAAATGTACGGACAGGGGGCACATCATGAAGAGTACAACTAGGGTCAGATTCTAACATACATGTTAGTGCCTACATGTATGTACATATGATGTACTCTACGTTACCTTGTTAGCCGGCTCCCAAGCTGTACGTGCTGTAGTACATTTATTTAAAGTTTCTCCTCTAGATCTCCACATACAGAGTATATATATCTGAATATGTACATGTAGGTACATTATAAATATCGTGTAACCTTACAGCTATCAAGGAGTTTGAGGCGGCGGCGGAGCGCTAGCTCGAGGCCTCGTAAAATCAAATTAAGCAGACACCAGCTAGTGCAGCTATTCCCGGGCTCTTGGGTTTTATTGTATTCTCTACCTATATAGCGACTCTTTTCATTAACGTCATTGCCAATCGGAGACACCCCACCCAAAATTAAAGCGGGCCGTAACCCGCGCTCGTTTAAAGGCCGATAGAACTCACAAAGAGTATAAGCTCTAGATATACCTAGATCACGTGGTAGTTGGACAATAGAAGGTTACAATACGGGCAATTACGAGAGTACCTACTTGCGGTGAAATTAAGTATTGTCTCTCGCGATAGCATGGTTGCCAGCGCGGTTGGGACAATACTTAATTTCGCCCCAAGTACATGCATTCGGTACGAGGACATAGGTTTTGGTAGGTTATAATTTTTTACCAAACCAATAATATAATTACCCAATATTGATAGAAAATTTCACCACTTGAAGAAGCGCTGGGGGTTGTCGCAAGGTGGGGCTTAGAGGATCCTAGAATTTTCACCCCAATTTTCAGGTATATCTATAATATATTTTCAAGGCGGTCATTTGAGCATTTCTGGTTTTGTACACTCAAAAACTATGGTTTATCATGATCAAGCGTATACGTACAAGAGGGTCCATAAGTACGAGGATGGTTGATTGATACATTCGGGCCAGAATAAGGGAGCATCGCCCGGGTTGAAAATATAGCACATCTAAGTATTCTAAAGGCTAGTAAATATAGCGGACAGCTTTATACCATCATCTATCACCTAAAACGTGACCTTTATCCGTGAGAGAAATTCCCCAGGTTTCACAATTAATTTTTCAGGCGATAATTGAAGCTTCTACTAAGAGAGCATTTCGCGTTGAGTTATTATATTTGGGTATCTTTGGGCATTATCAGGTCAGAATGTACAGGTCTCTTTGTCGAGAGATGGCGGCGGATGGAGTGAAATGTTGTTATATACATGTATTTTCATAACTTGGCTTCGGGTCAAAATGTGCATTACTCCCGGTCCAACGCACCTACATAGGTAAAGTATGCATATGTTCCGGAGTAGAGACCAGTTATAACCCCGGCACTGGCCGGGACGTGTTTAACATATATTCCCGCAGTTCACTAGATTTCATGGATTTATCAACTCATGCAAAGCTTTCTCGCGTTATTATACCAGTCAACTCAAATCATCGATCCCAAGCGCGCTTCCATCAAACATCTACACAAATCTTCCGATACCAAAATAGGCACCTAAAAGAACAAAACCTCCTTCGACCCTTATACTCAACCGTTCCGCTACTGGAACTATCTGCTGTGCTCGGCTTCTCCAGGCCATTTATACCGGATTAATTCTCCCCAAAGCCCAAGGGCGTCAATGAGCCGCGGGTTGAGATGGGCGGCCCGGGCGCAGGTCAATATTTAGCCCGGGCTAAATGGCAGGCTCGGGCTCCAAGGCGTCCATACAATGTTAGCAGCTCGGAAGGAGGGTTCGAATTCCAGGTAGTCTCGTTCCCAGCCCATACGGTGTGATGGTGGTGGTGGCGGTTGTGACCGATAGATAGTTTAGGTTCATCACAGTAGGGTCTGCAGATCTGGAGCAATAACTTTCGGAAAAGATCCGGGTTTCTAAATAACCCCACAGGACCTTTTCTGGGAGTTCCTGGCATAGCAACCGGGGATTTTGGAGGGCAACTGGACTCTTTTTGAAAAAAAGGACTGGTACAAACTTTTTGGGCAAGCACACCAGACCCTTCCGGTATTGAAATCATTGACAAACACCTAGTTCTCACCGACGAACACCCTTCCTCATAGAAGCCCAGGCCTTACACATTTAGCCCGGGCCGGCCCGGGCCATTTAGCTTGGGCCAGTCCGTAGTTTGGATAGCATGGCCGGGCCAGGCCGACCCTATTCTCCAGCCCGAGCTGGCCCATTGACGCCCTTACCCCCAAGTGCCCCAGGCCAGGCCTGCGTTATTTTGCCTCCAAATACCTTGAGCAGGTTGATAAACAATATGGTGGTGAGTTTATCTGGCCAGAAAAAACTCTTTGCGAACGCCTGTAAGATATCTTACGAAAAGGTTCGATGTTAATTATCAAGGAGGCTTCTACGTACGGGGGTGTCTTGCAGACGACAGCTTCTCGTGGCTTATTGGGATTGTCAAGGTTCTCTCCGAGGACGGCGTTAATGTCAACGCGGGAGGGGGCGAGTGCGGAAACGCATTACAAGTCGCATCAACAAAACGTCTAGACATTGTGAAATACCTAGTCAAAAATAGGGCGAACGTCAGCCTCGAAGATAGGAAATATAGAGTTGCTTTATAAGCTAGGGGATGTTACCAAAATTATGACATAGTAAGGGTATTTGGTCGAAAGCGGTGCCGATATCAACGTAGGGTTGCCACGGAAGCATATTGCGGGTCGCTACATACCGGGGTGATCACGAGCGGTCAGTCAAATCTTTGATGGAAATGGTGCCGTTATTGACGCTCGTATTGGGGTTTGTGGTAATGTATTGCAAGCTGCAGCCGAGAGTCTATGCCTTATGAGGATGCTGATTGATCGATTGATACTCCATACATGCATACAACGTTATGAGGATGCTGTACAAAAAGGGAAACGATTTGAATATCCAAGGTGGATATTATGGGAATGCCTTACAAGTCGCAGCGCATGTACCAAGGCAACGAGTTGATAACCCCGTTTCTAATAAGAAGGAAGGCAAACATTAATGCCCTTGGAAGCAGATATATACGGAAATGCTGTACACGCAGCAGCACAAAGAGGCCGCCGAAGAGTTGTCAACTACCTTATCTACAAAGCAAAGGCCGGTATCAATGCCCAAGGCGGCTACTATAATACTCCTTTACAGGCTGCATAAACAGCTATTCGAGACCAAGGGATTGTAGGGCTTGTTGTTCGTGAGGGCGCTGAGACTAAAGCCCAGGGAAGTCATTATATATAGCAACGCTCCACAAGCCACCGCAACTCGAAGCCCCGATATCGCGCTGTTTTTTTGGTTCAGAATGGTGCAGAGGTGATCGAATGCTCAGGGTGGCCACCATGATAACTGTCTATAAGCCGTAAAGGATACCGGGAAAAACTAAAATACTATAGTAGAGTTACTACTTCAATTATACATATATTATTACCCTTTTATGCATCCTGATTCAAATTTGGAACATGTTTGGTTGTCTGATTCCTTTGCGGGTAAATATAATTGGTCATAATATATCACTCGCTAGTCTTTGGCTGGGAAAACCTCGACACTCTCCATTTCCCATGTCGGGCCCTGAAATGTGATATCGGGGTCAAGATAAACTTTATTTTCATGTCGGGGCCCCAAAATGAACTCCGACAGCCCTCCAGCAGCCCTCTGACCCCGACAGGAGCCTTTCTGGTGTCGGAGACCAATACTCCCGCAAAAAGATCCCACCAAAGGTCGGAACGGTAACGCTCCAGCCCCTCCGGTGAGAGGGCTGGGTACAAGCCTAGAAAACCACATAGTTATAGTTATGTGTGTACGTATACCGAACAGGCTAGTACTCCTAGGCACTCTAGTTGACTATACCATGCTCGGAATATCAGCAATACATATTACAACATTTTCTTTTGTCCCTCCCCCTCCCGCCGCCCTGGTAGTGAGAGAAAGAAAGAAAGCGATTTCTTTATGACGAAAGACTCAAAGATGACAAACACGTTAAATACCCCAACTATCTTCTAGACTATCCAGTATGGGCTCGGAGTGGTAACGATTTCGGCTCAAGTTAGACCGCGAGGTATAGCCCTCTATATCGCAACCTATCCCCTCTAGTGTTTTCAAGGCCGTCTGGGTGCCTGCCACAAGGTCTCGGCGTTCTGGGGGATCCTCTGAGTGGCCGTAAAACTCTCTAGTCAGTAATTACTCACTCAGTTTAATTAGTCGTTGCCCTAAACGCCGCGGAAGGCCTGTACAAATCGGGAGATAAATCACTTTTAGTGACGAATACCTAATTAACCCTGTATTGTATTTACAGTACCAAAAAAAAAGGAGGGGGGGGGGTGTGATAGATACCATAGCAATATGGTATCATGTAAAACTTCCGAATTAAACATGAGCTTCAACCATTATAACATAGCAATTCTGTAACAATACCGCGTCGTGGTATTTTGACAGATAAGGTACTGGATACATCTGCTTTTTTTTGGCACTGCATAGCGAGCGTATTGACGGACCGTATATAACGAACCTTTTTTGGTACCATATTAGGCTCATACCCAGCCCACCTATGGTAAGTAGCAAGCTACTCGTAGGGGGTGAGTACGAGGCTAGGCCTGTGATACACAGGGATAGATTGTCCAAGGCACACCTAGGCTCATTCCCAGCCCTCCTACCGGAGGGACGAACACCCCACCCCGGGGCGCCTGGTCAGCTAATTTCGGGTCAAAACAAACCCTTAATCTCCAGTCTGAGTGTTAAAGCCATGTCCTGTGCTCACACCGGGGTGCTAAAGTATGTCCGGTTTCTGTGTAGGGGCCTGGGGGGTTTAGGTTCTCGTGTCGGGGTGTTGGAGTCGTGTCCGGTTCTCATGTCGTCTAAGTGCTGAAATATGTCCGCCCTTGCCTGAAATTAATATGCCTGAAATTAATATGCCTACTACTACCGTCTAAAATGTTTGATTCTGTATTTAAAGTGAGGACCGGGCGTGACCTTAGCACCCACATAGAGTCGCGGTCCATTCTCGGAACCTGTCGGGGCTAGCGCTAGGGGTATACTTCCAGACCATACGTTAGCAAGGTGTCCGTAGGAGATGGGTACGAGATTAAGGTATACCTTGTACATGGATAAGGCAGACTCGGGCCAATTGCGCCAACAGTATAACCAAAGTACATGTATGTAGGCACATGTATCCATGATCCAGACTACGCCATCGAGTCAAAGGCAGAAAGCTTAACCCACAAACCCTGTCTATAGTAGGCTGACTACATGGTTTTGGGTGTATGCAGTAATGGCCCAGTTCAAAAACGTCAGTAGAGTAGATTCGAATTCTCTCATAACTACATGCACCATGCGCCCAGGGTGTTGGGGGCCCGGGGCGGTGCACGTTTTAACTTGGCAACGCCCACATACACCTTGTACGTGCGTAGGGATGTCTGGATACTAAATCTCTGCTTTACTGGAGAAGCCACTTCAGGATACTGTGAGTGGTAAAGGTCCCGGAATAAAATTGACAGCAAATTTCCAACGGCGGGTACATATCTTTCGCTCACCCGTGCTAAGAAGTACACCCGAGTGACAACCCATGAACGTCGCACAGAGGTGTTTCACAATCACCATGTGATAGCTGGGTGCCTAAAGAAGTCTCAACAACCGGATTGGGCCGCATTCGCTTGCTACTACTACATGTATGCATCCCTTTATCACCACCATTCCCCACCTCACTCCCCACCACGTAGGTACAATCCAAATCATCACCATAGTATCACACTAGCTCAAATTCTCGCGACAGTAGTATTATTTTATACAAGATATTCATAATGGGGTGAGCATAAGAACTTCACCCAGATAAATAAAAGAAGTCTCATACTAACAAACCCAGCAACGGTCAATTCAAGCTCCTCTTCCCCTCCCATGCTATGCCCTTCACCATCCCCATCAGTGAAATCCCCGTACGTCCCTCCCTCCTCCACCTCTTCTCTCCTCTCCCCTTACTAACCTACTCAACTTTCAGCAAGTCGTCGCCAAAATCAACCTCCTCCTCACCGACATGGAGAAGAAAGGCGTGACTAAAGCTGGCGGTTTCACAATCCCCGGCACCGACGGCGGCCAGATCTCAATCAATATGCCGACCTCCGGTGACTGGATCCTGGTCGATACATATTACTCAAGCGTCATCCACGAGGCCTTTGCAGCAAAAATGATCAGGCCCGGCGGCACATATATGGTCCTGCCGCTGAAGGCGGCCGGGCTCAAGGCTGCAGATCTGAAGGCGGCATGTGAGAGGGCAGCTTCGGGGCCGCCAGGGTACTCGGCGTAGTTAGAGCAGTGACGTGGGTGCAAAGGTGAAGGGAAATGTGTTACTAGGTTCCTCGTTTCTTTATTTCGTTTCTTATTTCAATTTTTTGCTTTTTTCCCTGGGTGGGTGCGGGGTTTACGGTTTCCGGGTGCGGTTCTGTGTGGGTGGGCTTTGTTTCTGATCACGATGGTTTATCGGTTATGCTTTTTTCTTCTTTTTCTACATGTAGTAGTTTTGTCTTCTCGTTACGTCAATCAACACAGATTTCAAACTATCACTATCTCTTGTCCACAGGCCCTCAGAGCAGAGGAGCTACATAAGCTGTCATATTATACCCCTGGTATGCGCCCAACGGTCAAAGTGCAGATCTCCTGCGCCTAGTCTCTGTGTGTGCGACAACAAAACAACAGTCTGGGAACGAGACCAGCCTGCACCCGATCCTCGCTACACCACGACACAGCACAGCCCGGGTTCTCGTAAATCGTCGCGTTAGTAATCATTGGCCTCATGGCTGTGTGCGCGTGGTAGCCTAATTCAACAGCCGACTCTGTGATCATTGAATCGAATTATTTATTATATATAACCCCCAATGGAACCCCCCCCCCACACCCCCACAGTTCATGCCTCCCTCCCAAGAATCACACACAGACATACGTCCAAAACATTGAATTCAAGAACCGTAATTACAACCACCACCATAACTAGCTAGCCATGGGGTATATATACCACCCAAGCCACCACCCATCATTATAACCTAGACTAAAAAACCCAAACCATAGAAACAACCAAATCAAGCTTCTCTTCCCCGCCCACGGCCTCCCATTCGCGGTCCCCTACCAGCGCGAAGATGTACGTCCTCCCCCCCTCTCCCTCTCCCTTCCCCCTTAACACTAACACGCCCCGGCCAGGATCTCTCAAGCAAGATCGACAAGATCCTCCGTGACCTCGTCCCGCGCGCGCAGCTACAGCAGGGGAAATGGGTCCTCCTCGACCCGGAGAGCCGCGAGCTGCTGCACCCCAGCTGCCTGAGAAGGGTCAAGCCGGACAGGACGTACCTGGTGCTGGATGTGAAGGATGCGGGCGAGGCGGGGCAGCGGTTCAAGGGGTTAGTGAAGTCCGAGGCACCACCGGGGTATGAGAAGAAGTAGGTGGGTTATTGGGGGGGGGGAGGGCGGGTTGATATACATATGTGTATTATATATACCCATAATTTATATATATGCTATTGTTTTTTCACCGAGATGCCGTCTGCGGGCTGGGCAAGACGAGGTTCAGCACATACTGCAATATGACCACCCAATACATACCCCCACGCAACCAACAAGACCTCCGCACCAGCAGCAGACGCACCAAGGGCAAGTATAATATATACGCCGTGATATATATATACAGTTGAAACCTCTATATATAAGAGTACGTCGGGACCAAAGATCAGTACCCTTATAGGGCACTTACCCTTATACTAAGAGTGATTTTGTATGAGAAAAGCTACCCAGAAGGACCGTGAACACATACCCTTACAGGGCGATTATTCTTATAGGGGGGTACCCTTGTAGGAGATTCGATTGTAGCCAACTTGAAAGCCACACATACCAATATACATGAGAGGAGGGTACGGGTTCAACCACCGACAGACAACGTCCCATCCAAGATAAAAAGTCTTTTTCGTAACCCGACAAGAGACAACCACATACTCTGTGTGTGTACCATACCAGCAGGACAAGTGTTCCAGGCACAGCAACCACAAACACGTGACCGAGTGACAATCCATGACCAGACACCCCCCCCAAACCCAACCAGGACCCTGGTAAGATGCCACCGCCCCCCTGTATGTAGCTAGAATAAAAAAGACCCACTACCCAATTTTACCTGGCCAACCCGTTCCGAATATTCAATATTCAATAGATGACTTCCCGTGGAAATTTAGATTCTAGAATCTGGATCTGGACAAGGGGGGGGGGGGGAGGGGTCGGTTTAGATCTCTAAACTTCAGGAACCTGAAAACCAGTAGTATGATTGGCTTGTTCGTGACCTTTGCCATACTGGCCAGAAATCTAGGTTATAAATTTTCTACCAATATTCGACATTCAATTCCTCTAGCTAGCCCCGCACGTACTCCCATCTGCCCCCATCCTCCCAGATCCGCGATCATATTATTGAGTTGACCTACGGTACAAGTATACTCCCATAAACAAATCATCCACCTCACCTACCTACCATGGTGACAAGGCACCATCCCCACCACCAGAACCCCTGTCCTCTAGTTAAAAAGCACACCCCCGCCCGGCCTAGCCTCCCCCGGACCAGGAAGGACCCCACCGAAACCGTAAACTGTAATGCGTACTCGGGGAGTCGAACCCCGTTCTCCCGCTTGGGAAGCGAAAATCATAACCGTTAGACCAAGTACGCTTACCAACCAGCAAGCAATTTTGATTGTAAGTTTGCGGGGTTATATGTGCAACGTTACAATGTTTGCCAAGGAGGAGGGTTTACTAATCAAGTGGGTACAGTGGGTTAAATCACGCAGGATCAAACCGGCATTGAAGAGTACTGTACCAATGCCGCATTGCGTATTGACCTCTTTTTGTGCTGTAGTATAGTCACTCTGTTACACTAATATGACGGCCCTATCAGGTTACTTGCTCCAGCCAACCCACCCTGGAGAAGGTGAGCAAAAAGCCAAATCCCCAACCATAGCTTGAAAGAAGCCTGGGTAGAGCTCGAGCGCGCCCTAACATTCCAATAGCAACAGTTACTTCGGGAGTAACGATGTACTACAAAACAGCGGACTCCATCTGATACCGGCTTTAGTACCAATCTTTAACTCTACTAAATCCCAGCCCTCATTCCGGCAGTGTTATCGTCGGCGACTGTGTTTGTAGGTCGCATAGCGTTTCTACTATATACAAGTACATACATGTATGTATAATACAGCGGCACCTTTTATAAGAGTAATTAACCGCTTGATAGGGGTACGGATCGACTCTCGGGCTACAGTAGCTTCCGGGACACTCATGCACTGTCTATCTATAAGGGTACATACATGCACGCGGTTGGAATGTTGAAGTACTATTATCGGGCATCGTTATTATTGATATGTATATACCTCCAGAGCGCACCTACCGCATATTATAAAATACAATAGACATGTATCCACCACCGTTTGGAGTGCAGTTACAAACCAGAACCACCACCGCCGACCCAAAAACCCCGTTCCAAAACACGCACAGACCACTCCCTTCTGATATCGATATCTATATCACCGCCGGAGAGCTAGGTGCCGCCTGCGGAGCTGCTTCAAGACATCCAGGACTCGAGCCTAGGGCTAAACTGATCGACAGTTACCTACCTGCATGTCCTCGATCGAGCGGGTACTCAGACTATAGTAAGAGACCCCATACCTGGGTTAGGTGATCGGGCGGGCGCGGGCACGGGCACGGGCATGGACGGGGCACGATAGACACTACTTATGACTCGGACTACCTCTACCAACCACCCTCTCCCGCCCCACCTGTGGTGGGGGGGGGCGGGGGAAGGCGAGGAATCAAACATATAACCAATTAGCCAAGTAGCCCGACATAGAACCATCCCACCGCAGTGTAATATAATAAGAACTAGGATATATCCCCCCTGACACACTCCCACCCCCACTCCCCCACCCCGGCCCTCCGCTCTATATATATAGCTATCCTTATTTCCAGTCACCACGCACACAAGTAGCTATATATCAACTCCGGCCGGAGGATCCCCGCCTTACAATCGCACCCCACCAACAACCCCGAACCATTCATTGATACCGCCCCCGGCACTACTACAAAAGAACCCAGAGGAACGTATATACGCGAGGTGTAGCAGCCTGAACATAAACAGTACCCGGGAACTACAGTACTCCAGGGGTAGATTGCGCCTTTCATAACGTCTGTCAACCCCCATTAGGAAATAGATATAAACCAACCCCCCCCCCTCCCCACAAAAGGGGTTTAGCGCTTACACCACCACCACCACCACTATATATCAAAGTTCTAGTATTGTTGGCAGTGTGATCATTGGCCCTGCTACAGTGCTCAGTTCAATTTTTGATTTCGCCCTCCTCACGGATAGTCCCGCAACCCCGCCCGACTCGTTTTTCTTTTCTAATCATACAGTACACAGGACTACAACGATAGCTTACAGCTTACTCTCACCGATATTTCTAGCGAACCGCACCCGGGTCAGAAACACAACACACAACACACACACATCAAAAAAAAAGCAAGATTCCCCGCCCCACCAAAAAAAAACTCCTTTGTAGTATACAGTATACAATGATGGAATCTAGATAATAAAAAAGCAAAAAAAAAAGAAGCAACCTACTCAAGATCGGCAATCTAATATATCACATACCCGTCAGCAAATCCCAATTCACGGAGGAGGGGGGTGGGGGAGATAAAAAAATACCTTCAAAGAAGCCTTCCCAAAGTTCTGCCCCTTGAGCATACCCACGAACCCGTCGACAGCGTTCTCCAAGCCCTCGGTCAGGGTCTCGCGGTAGGTAAGCTCCTTATTGACGAGCCACCTCTTGACATTCTCCTGGTGCTCCTTGCTATACTTTGGGCCGAGGTTCTTATCGCCGACAATGAACCCCCTGATGGTGAGGCGCTTCGAGACGATGTTCATGGTGTTCTTGACGCCGTAGAGCTCGCTCTTTGACTTTGCGTTGTACTGCGAGATCATGCCGCACATGATGAAGCGGGCAAAGTTGTTTGCGGCCTCCAGGGCCGCGTCGAGCGTCTCGCCGCCAACGTTCTCGTAGTAGATGTCGATGCCCTGCGGCGCGTACTTCTTGAGCGCCGCGGAGGGCGACTCCTTCTTGTAGTTGAAGGCGGCGTCGAAGCCGAGGGTGGACGTGAGGAACTCGGCCTTGTCGTCGGAGCCGGCGGAGCCGACGACGGTGAGGCCCTCGCGCTTGGCGAGCTGGCCGACGAGGGAGCCGACGGCGCCGGAGGCGGCGGAGATGAAGATTGTCTCTCCCTTCTTGGGCTCGCCGAGCTCGTAGAACGAGGAGCTAGCGGCGGGGAGAATGTTAGTGAACCACCAATTGAAATGGCAAAGTAGGGAAGAGTTCCAAGAAGGGATAATCGAATACTCACTAGGCGGTCAATCCAGGCATACCCAGGATGCCCAAGTAGTAGCTGAGGGGGAGTCCCTCCTTGTTGTCGAGAAGCCTCAGGCCGGCGAGCCTCTCCTTCCCGACAACGGTGTATTCCTCCATTTTGGTAGGGCCAATGACGACGTCGCCCTCCTTGAAGTCTGGGGAGTCGGACTTTACGACCTTTGAGACGCCGGCCGTGTCGATGGGGGCGCCCAGCTCATAGGCCGGGGAGTAGGACTTGACCTCGGCGGGGCGCATGCGGCCACGCATGTAGGGGTCGAACGAGGTGACGCCGTTCTTGAGGATGACGCCGCCGGCGGGGACGGCGTCGAGGTCGACCGAGCGGGTCTCGAGACGCAGGTTCTCGGAGGTGGGGAAGCCGTGCGGGACGGAGTGGAAGATGATGGATTTGTTCTGGACCATTGTGGGTGCTGATTGGGTGTGTTGGTTTTGGTTTGGATGTGGTGTGATGTGTGGTTGTGGGATGGGGATATCGATGAGGGGGGGTTGTTTTATATCTACTCGGCCCATGAGGAAGAGGAAGAAGAAGAAGCACTTTCAATTTGTAAGGCTCGGAAAGATAGATGCTCCGTCTACAGATAGATGCTCCGTCCACCTCCAATCCAATGCTAGTTTTTTTTAATGCGGGGGGGGGGGTATGCTGCACTCCAGCAGCTGCCCACTACAGACCCTCCCCCGAGAGAAGGCTGCAGTGTTTGCAACGAAGCTTGGTTTCAGTTGGGAAGACGATCATGGCAACGTCACAATCTCCCCCTCCTACCTTACCTACTCTAGGGGAGGGGAGGGGGACTTCTGCGATATTCTGTCGTCAGGCACCGCATTAGAATTAGAAATCAGGAAGACATTAAACCAAGGAGGGATTAGGGTAAGGGCTACTCTCGAGTTGATTACTTTACCTTTACCTTGGTGCCTCGGCATATGGGCGCTTGTGACGCTAGCTAGCTAGCTAGTTGCTTGCCGGGACACGCCCGATTTGACGGGACCCGCAGTGGAGCTGGGGGTTCTTTAGAGTGCTTACTGGCATGGGTTGGCCGAGGTGCAACCTCTCCTCCTCAGCCTTGCTTTCTTCTAGAAACAGCTGGCCTGTGGATTCGATGGTGGTACCCAAGGTAACACACTACAGGGTTCTTCTGATCGAGGGAAACCACCCTATCAATCGAGAGAGGGGAATAATCCATTGGATCTCTACTCTTGACATTCTTAAAGAGGCAACACTGCTACCGAGACACCCTCTATCACTCGCTGCATCCACCCGGAGAATAGAATATACTTACTGTCTAGCACGGAATAATAACTTAGTCTTAGTCTTAGTGGCTACGCTCGTCCCGTTTCTGACTCCCAATCCGATGCCCCGGAACTCCGAATACTCTATTTCAGCGACCCCAGTGCGGTTCTTAGCAATTAATTAATCTAGCTATGTACTACTACGCCGGCGATAGCACCCGGACCGACGTACCACGCTTTACCCAGCCAGGTACCCGGACACCCGCAGGCCGACCGATTAATCCAGTCAAGTACCTATACATACTTATATCTCTTTTCTATCATCATCATCATCATCATCATCACCACCAATTGTAGTTTACTAAACCTGATCTATTATTATTATTATTATCACCACCCCTGTCCATAACCCCCTGCCCAGCCACCACCATCACCATCATCACCACAGCAACGCCCTAGCTACCCTTACCTAGTCAATCGCTCATTGACACCAAACACAGCTCCTCCCTCACCCCCTATCCCACCTCGAAACAAAAAACAAAACCCACACACACAATGGCATCGTGGCTCTACAACACCCTCCTCGGCGGCGACGCCCCCACCCCCGGCGCCATCCGCCTCCCCGACTCCGCAACCCCCAGCCCCGCCCCCCCACCCCCTACACACGCACCAAGTCGCCCCGCCCGCGCGCCCCCCTCAGCCTCCCGGCCCTCAACGCCCTCCGCGGCAAACGCTTCGTCCTCGCGTCCGCCAGCCCGCGGCGCAAGCAGCTCCTCTCCCTCGTACCTCCCCCCCAACCCCACCCCACAGACGAAAGCTAACATGGGACAACAAAGATCGGGTTAACAGACATCGAGGTGATCCCCTCCAAGTTTGCCGAGAACCTGGACAAGACGCAGTACACGCCCTTCGAGTACGTGCTCGCCACGGCCACAAACAAGTGCGCGGACGTGTACCGCGCCGAGATCGACAACGCGGCGCTGGGCGAGCCGGCCATGGTGCTGGCCGCGGACACGGTCATCGTCACGTACGAGGGCGAGATCATCGAGAAGCCGCGCAGCGAGGAGGGCCACCTGGCAATGCTCAAGACGCTGCGCGACGGAATGCCCCACAAGGTGTATGTCCCCCCCCCCCCTGCCCCGGGGACACAGTGGCTGACGGGACAGGTATACGGCGGTGGTGGCGATGGTGCCGCTGGAGACGGTGGTCCACCCTGGGTATGCGCAGGAGAGCCATGTCGAGGAGACTACCGTCGAGTTCGATAAGATGGTCACGGACGAGCTGCTCGAGGCGTATGTCAAGACGCGTGAGGGCGCGGATAAGGCTGGTGGCTACGCTATACAGGGTACCGGCGGAATACTGGTTAAGCGGATCGAGGGCACGTTCGATAACGTTGTTGGACTGCCGCTCAGGGGTACCTTGAGGGTTATTGAGAAGGCTATGAGCGCGGAGGAGATGCAGGAGGAGGAGGAGGAGGGCGAGTAGGTGCGTTTCTTTTTGTTGGCTTTGGGTGGATAGATGTAATGAATGTCTCTTTCTGGCTCTGTAATGTCTCCTCTAGCTCTAGTTTATGAATAAATGAATGATACAATACAATAGAACACAATACATCCAAGTCTACAAGCAACTCTACTGTACACTCTACTCAATTTCTTCTATTTTTCCTCTATCTACCTATCTACAGATACCGATCCTCCAGCGCCACAAAATGCGCATACACCTCCTCAGGGCCCATGACGCGCTTCCCAGCGCCCGGCTCGCCGCGCACCGTCTCCACCGCCACGGTCCCCGCCTCGGCATCCCGCTCGCCCACAACCAAGATATGGTTATACCCCGCCACCCGCGCAGCCTTGACCTTCTTCGCGAGCGAGTTCCCGCTCGCGTCAAGGTCAACCGCAAACGTCCTGCGACTCATCGGCGCCGCCGTACCGTCCCCCGCGCCCACGCCGGCCACAACATCCCTCACCCCCCTCGCATAGCGGACCGACGCCGCCGAAACAGGGAGCACCACGGCCTGCCTCGGCGACAGCCAGAACGGCCACCTCCCGCCGTAGTGCTCCATGAGCAGCGCCATGAAGCGCTCCACGCTGCCCAACACCGCGCGGTGTATGATGACGGGGGTGACCCGCCCGCTCGTGTCCCACTCCGCGCTCCCGGCCGGGGGCACCTCGCCGCGCGCCTCGGCCTCGGGCGCCGGCGCAAGATACGACAGTTCGAAGCGGCGGGGCAGCTGGAAGTCCAGCTGGACCGTGGCGGTCTGGTGGTGCTTCCCGTGCGCGTCCGTGACGAGGATGTCGATCTTTGGGCCGTAGAAGGCGCCGTCGCCGGGGCTGAGCGTCCACGGCGTGCGCGAGGCGTCGAGGGCGGCTGTGAGCGCCGCTTCGGCGCGGTCCCACTCTGCGGCGGTGCCGATGTGGTGCGCGGGCCGCGTGGAGAGCACGAGCTTGTGGATGGGGAGGTGGAAGACGGCGTAGACTGTTGTGATTAGGCGCAGGGTCGAGGCGATTTCGGGCCCGATTTGGAGCGGGCGGCAGAAGATGTGGGCGTCGTCTTGGTGGAACTTGCGCACGCGGGTTAGGCCGCTGAGGGCGCCGGAGAGCTCGTTCCTGTACCCACGGTTAGTAGCCGGTTGTGTCTCCGGGGGGGGGGGGGCGTACCGGTGGAGCGGGGCAAAGTCCGCGTAGCGCACGGGGAGGTCGCGGAAGCTCCTTGCGGCGGCGGCGTGCTTGAACAGCAGGCAGTGGCCGGGGCAGTTCATTGGCTTGAGCCCGTACTCGCCTTCGGCCTCCTCCTCCTGCGCGGCGCGGCCAGACACGGAAAACATGTCGTCCTTGTAGTTGTCCCAGTGGCCGCTGGTCTCCCACAGCGAGCGCTTGTAGATTGTGGGCGTGATGACCTCGTCGTAGCCGTAGACGGCGTACTGGGCGCGCAGGAGGGCCTGCAGCTTCGCGAAGATGCGGGCGCCGTGCGGCGGGAAGAGCGGCGAGCCGGGCGAGGCTGGGTGCGTGATGAGGAGGTCCTGGGACGCGGCGATGGCGCGGTGGTCGGCTGGGGTCGGGGCGGGGGCGTGGCTGCTGCAGAGGGGGCGCCGCGGGTGGTGGTGGGGGAGGCGGGGCCCCCGGTGGAGCAGGGGGGAGAGGCGGGCGCGCATATGGAGGTGGGGGGGGAATTGGTTGTGGGATTGGTTGTGGGGTTGTCCCGCAGAGCCGCATTGGTGGGGGTGGTGGTTGGGGGCGCGGGCAGGGTAACGCCGGGTGTCGAGTGATGGGCTGTGCGGCCGGACACTGGACAGGGCAGCCAAAGATTCTAAGGTATACTTTAGATAGACCACAGCCCACTGTTTGGACTGCAGTCCAATAGATATATGTAGTCCGTCCTATCGGACTGTTGGCTACGACATGGATTGATGTCCAACCAGCCATTGACATACCTTGCTATGTATGTATACAATTCTCCAATAAACGCCCCCATCCACATCCACATCCGCACGCCCGTACCGGCACGCATTGATAACACACAACATGCAGAGTAGTAATCACAACCCTAACCCTGGCAGACAGTCGGTTACGGCGCCCTGAGAGACACGCAGTCCCGTGTATTGAGAGAGAGGAGATGTTATACACTTGTATTGATTGAGAGAGAGATCGGTGTGGATGAGAGGAGATATACATATTATATCAAGGAAGGGGATTTATACAGTGTGGATATGAGGAGATGTTATGTATTATATCACGGAAGGATTCGAGTGATCGGCGGTGAGTTCTTTGTCCATCGATAAGGAGGGAAGGTGTTCTCTCTTGGCGGTGTGGCTGCGGACGTACGAATAAAGGTTCTGATTGATGTAAATCAACGAGAAGGGGGTTTCTTGACGAATCACTATTCACGATGCCCAAGACGATAGTCTCTTGAGCTATGAACGTGAAGCGTATTGATGAACTAAAGAAACGAAGCAGAGAACCACCACTAACGCGCCACGCGACAAAACGCCGCCAAGGCGCGCTAACCTCTAGCCGCGCTCTTCGCTTACACATGGGTTGCCTGATTCACGCTCCACAGCGGCCAACAGCACCAATCGACTGTCCTTCACTAATTGGATGGGATCTGGGTAGAAAAGCTGTCCTTCCCCTCTTCTCCCTCTGTCTCTGTTCACATCCTTCTTCACTACACCTCAAACACCGCCACAATGACCCGCAGAGCCACCAGCGAGGTGCCCGCGCCCTTCCACCCACCCTCACCCGCACCCACACCCACACCCACACCCGACCCAGGCACAAGCACAGACACCAGCAGCTCCACCGCCAGCCGCACGCCCAAACCCCGGATCCGCCGTCTCCGCCCCCGTCTGCGCCCGCGCCCCCGCGCCGCCTCCACCTCCAGCACACCCACCCCTCGAAAAGATGCCGCCCCCAACCCCACCACCGAAACCTTCGCCTTCCTCGGCAACACCGTGCTCTCCCTCCTCCTCTTCGCGCGCGACACCCTAACCAGCCTCCTCACGCTCCTGCGCACCCCACTCACAGTCCTGCTAGCCCTGTACCTCACCGCCGTGCTGGGCGCCTCCCTCTACCGCGCGCTGTCCGCGCCGCTCCTGCGCGCCGTGCAGCAGCCGCTGTGCGCGATCCCGGGCGTCGCCCTGCTCGACATCCCGCTCTGCGCTAGCAACCCCACAAAGACCGCGCCGCACACAACGGACTTCAAGGGCCTTGTGGACCTGCAGGCGAACTTTGGGGAGATCCTGGAGAAGTCGGCGAGTGAGTCGGGGCTCGCGTACGATCTCAAGCGGTCCGAGTTTGCGTTGTCGGACCTGAACGTGCTCGTCCGTGCCTCCGAGCTCGGGTGCCGGTCTGCCCCCCCCCCCTCTCCCCGGGGCCCCTAACTAACTAACGCCACACACAAAACAGCGACGAGCTCTCAACCCGCCTCGACGACTTCATCCGCGCCGCAAAGTCCACGTCGAGCGACCTCTCGCGCTTCGGCTCCTCCGTCAACGGCGTAGTGGACAGCATCATCTCCATCGACAACTACGCCCTCCGCACCCTTTCCCACACGCGCAACCTGCAGCTCGCCTCGTCGGCGCAGAACCCGCTAGTGGCGCTGGCCCTCGCGCCCTTCCGCCGCCTCTCAACCCTCGCCCAGGCAGAGGCCTCCGTCCGCGAAACATTTGTCGCCGCCGGAAACGTCATGGACGTAAACATCCAGGCGCTGATCCTGCGCGCGCGCACCGTCCTCGACGACCTGGAGCACCTCGAGCAGCTCCTCAAGACCATCAACGAC
Source organism: Morchella sp. 2018-W30 (assembly GCA_024713625.1). NCBI lineage: Eukaryota > Fungi > Ascomycota > Pezizomycetes > Pezizales > Morchellaceae > Morchella > Morchella sp. 2018-W30. The sequence continues at coordinate 1,223,433 of JAMJEW010000019.1, forward strand.
GTTGCTACGCGCGAGGGCAGCGACATCGCAGCGCTAAAGGCACACCAGGACATTGTACCCCCCCCCCTCTCCCCCTCCCAGAAACCCAACTAACCAACCACCCAACAGCTCTGGAGGATCTGGGAGGCGTTCGGCGCCTACCCGGGCACGTCCGCGCGCTACGAGGCAAACCTGCACCTACTGCAGGACCTGACGGCCTGCCGCGGCCGCGCCGTCGACCATGTCCGCGCGAGCCTGCTGCGGCTCGAGAAGATGAGCAGCGACCTCGAGGACCTGCGCGCGCGCGTTGCGGCGCCGGGCGTCTTGGCTGACATGCGCGTGGGGGAGATGCCGCTCGAGGTCCACATGGAGACTATACGCAGGGGCGTCGACAGGCTGGCGCATAGCATGGACCGCGCCAGGGGTGCGCGGGCCAGGTAGGTCTCCGCCTTTTTGCTTTGTGGCTTGGGTGGTGGTGGCTAACGAATGTGTAGGGGGAGGGACGAGATCGTCGGCGCGTATCGGGAGAGTATGATTGGGTTGGAGTAGGGGCTTTTTTGGGGCTTGGGGTTTGGTTATTTTTTGTTTGTTTATTTACTGGGTCGTGTTTGTTCCCCCTCCGTAGAAATAAATTGGGTGCTGCTTGGGTCGGGTTTTGTGTCTTGTGGACGGTATTTTGGACAGTCCGCTGTCCTGTCCGACTTGTTCTCTACGGCAGCTATGGCCACAATACAATACAATCAATACAATAGCATTCCTCCGGGCAGCCTAAGTCACGGGCCGTCACTCGGCGGGCTGTGGGTAACGGGAATGGCTTGTCTCTCCCTGGGCAGAGAGAGTATGGAGTATTTAACGTAGAGTGCCGCAGTACTACGGGGCGGGGTTTGGGGGTGTGCGTGGTCATTGGCATGTACCTACCTACCTCCCAGCTCTTGCGCCGTCTGGGGGTGGTTTGTGGTGTGGGTAGGGTGGGTAGGGTAGGGTAGGGTTGGGGGGCACGGCTTGTATATACATAGGGGTTTCTCCTTCTGTCCGGTCCTTTCTATACTGTGGCTAGGCCCCGGTAACACCCCCGGGCCATGCATAAGCGCAGCTTCACGGGATATCACTCGATCGTGGGGTATTGATACTTCATACATGTGTGCAGGGTAGAGGTAGGGTGCGCCTTTCTTTCTCTTTTTAGGGTGGGGGGGGGGGGTGGGTTAGACTTAGCGTATGCATTGGTTGGTATGTTGGTGTGTTGGTATGTCCTGGGTCGGCGGGGTGGGGTGGGGTTGCGTACGTACATGTAGTGATCATTGACCCTACATAAACACCCTAACCCCAACTCTAGCGCTGCGGGTACCGTAAAGCTTAACAGACCAGCAGCGCCCGCCCGGCCTTAGAAGAACCTAGGGGGGGGGGGTATTCCGGGTTCGGAGTGTCCGCGGCTGTGTGGGGCCGGTGGTGTCTGTAGTGTACTGATACTCCCGCGGGCCGGGGGGTCGTGTCGCGTTGGTAACATAACGGGGCCGGGGTTATATATATACGCCCTACGCCGGCAAGTCGCCCGGACAGACCTCCGGGGGGGGGGGGGTCGTATTATATCATCCAAGCCAGCTAAGCTTAGCCTTAACACATGCCACGCTACGGCCCCAGAGGCGAAACAGGCAGTACCTCTGCTCACCTAAATAGCTTCCCTTTCGTTAGATTAGAGCCTCTACCACACCGAAATGATAACCTGCTCTTTGATCATTGACCACCAACTAACCCCCACAAGGTCCGTCCTGGTGAGGGGGTGGTGGAGTATAGGTGCTCTTTTGTACCATACGGGCTTTGTGCGTCCGGGCAGCAGGTGTTGGGTAACTGCGGCTGCGGGTCGACGGGCAAGGGTGGGAAGCTTCGCTGCCGGACGGGGTGTCTAGCTAGCTACACGCCCATTCTAATGACTATCTACGCATGAGGGGGATATAGACAGACAGACAGGGAGATAGGTAGGGCCGCGCCGGGATAAGGAGATGTACCTCCATGTAGGTCAGTAGAGAGCACAGGTTAGTGCGCTCTCGGCTTTTATACACCCACCCACCACTGCCTCCGCGGACAGAACAGATTGGCCAAGCTAGTAGGGTCCGGCAGGATCGTTTCCCCGGCCCGTAACCCGACTGTCGGTGCGGGGTTGCTGTAAGAGTGGACTGGGAGACCTGCCTTTATAGTGTATTAATTTTACTTAACTGTATATAACACTCCTTGATCAGGTCAACCTAGTGCTGGCGGAGCAACCGGGGGTGACCAGGGCGGCGTCTTCGCGGAGTGGGGGCTTCGCCGCCCAGACGAGATATGTATCTAGATAGTAGCGGGTACTACCTGTTCATGATATACTACACGCGGGGGGATATGGGTAGAGGTATGGTGGGGTGGATGGGTGGGGCCATGACATTCCCGGGGGCGGGGCGGCGACCTTTGTGCGGGGCGACGCGGCGCGGCCTGTCGGCACCGAACGACTAGTGAGACGGTGGGTATTGATTGATTGATAACTCAGGCACGAAATCACGGACGTTATTGGTATTACATGTAATTACTACGGCTAGCTATCTACATAACCATGCTATTATACCTCCATGCCAAAAACCCCGGGACAAGCCCCCGTAGCAACTCGTGGTGTGTTGTCCCGAGACTTTTGAATAACTATCTATACATACCTCCCTAAAGGTCTCCACCTACAGCTCATCATGTCCCGCCTCCGGCCCGCCTAACCCATCAGTCCAGCACCACAAGACAAGCAACAGGAATCTACCCACTTCTGCACAGTCTCCCGCTTTCCTCGGCCATCCACCTGTCGCTGCCCACGGCCGTGATCGCATAGAAGATCTGGTCCGGGTCATACTTGTCCTTGATGCTGAGCAGGCGGTCGTAGTTGACGCCAAAGAACTCCTTCTGGAAGTTTGGCTCAAAGGGGTCCGCCTCGTTCATGTACACGCCCGAGTCAGGGGCAATCTCGCGCAGCGCGGCGTCCCAGACGTTGGTGATTGTCTTTTGGTCGGCGTAGGCTTTCGTCATTGGCGCAGTGTCGTTCCAGGGGCTATATCGTGTGTCAGTTATGTAGGACTCTGAGGGCGGGATTGGTTCTTACATGGTGACGACAAGGTTTAGCTCATTGTCTCTCCATGCAGGGAGGACCGCATTGTCGGGGTAGCCGGCGACTTCCAACGTCGGGTGGGTGGTGACCTCGAAGACCAATGAGCCGGTATCAATTATGCTCCTGATTGCCTTGTTCAATGCCTCGCGGTCCTCTAGCACCGTCTTCCGGGGAATGAGGCGGCCACCGTACTGCGCGATACCGACGGCGATGTAGTCAAACATCTCGTTGAACGCCGACAAGTATGACGGGAACTCGGTCATATTGTACGTATATGGCAGCTCGAGCTCATCAAGCTTCTCCACCAGCGGTGCCAAAAGTTCCTCACTCTCGGCCTTTGTCAATCCGGGTCCAAACCAAGGGCCGAGAGAGAACGACCCGGTGAAGTATACATTGACGCTGAACGCACCACGATCCGTATATGACGGCGTCATCTGGTGGAACGCATCGAGCGCCTCATACCACTTCTCCACCATCTCTGCACTCCCATCGTGCGTAAAGGTCAGTTTCGCCGCTGTCGTCACACCATCTGGGCGGGCCTTAACCGTCATTGATGTCACCACGCCATATGTCCCGCCACCACCGCCGCTCAGCGCCCAGTACAGGTCGCTGTTCTCATTCCGGTTCGCAACCCGGTGTACCCCGTCCGCCGTCACAACCTCCCACTCAAGCACCTGGTCGGCCGCCAACCCATACTTTGACATGAGGGCGCTGTGGCCGCCCCCCTGCGTGTATCCCCCCGCAATCCCGACAGTATCGCACTCACCCCCCACGACAGTCACGCCGTGGGCGTCCGCCGCCCGGTACGCCTCAAACCCCTGCACACCGGCACCCAGCTTCATCGCGGCACCCGTCCAGTTCGCCGCACCGCTGTATGTAGGCGTGTAGGTGATGTCCTTGAGGTAGTGGGTCCAAATTCCGAGCGCACCCGCGCCCGTGGACTTTCCAAGGTAGTCGTGGCCGGTGTTGCGGACGACGAGGCGGATGTTATGCTCCTTTGCAAAGGCGATTCCCGCGGCAATGTCAGCGGGACTGGTTACGTTGATGGCGTAGCGGACGTAATTCCCGAACTCGCAGGGAGTGGAGGGATCCGTGAAGGGGTCACAGCTCTGTGCTGCCCACACGGGTGCCATGATGGAGGAGGAGGACTCATCGTGGCCGCTGGGGTCGTGCCAATTGTCTTGGAGGAGCTTACAGCGCTCTTCATCGTAGGTTGGGACATGGCAGACCGATCCGATAGGGATTGTGGCAATCAGGCGGCCAGAGACGGTGCTATTAAGAGTGCTCCAATCTTTGGAGGAGGGCCAGCAGGGGTCGGTGGGGAAGCAGCGGCATTGTGGGGTGCCTTTTGTTGCTGCAGTGAGGGCTGCAAGGGCGAGAAGGCCGAAGGTGGGGCATTTTAGGACCATTATATGTATATAGATGTTGGCTTGAGGGCAGAGGTGTTGGGTAATGATCGGAGGGGGGGAATTGCGGGCCTATTTATCTGTATGCCCTAGAAGCTACTATCGGTAGCCGCCGAAATACCCAGGGTTATCTATCTAGGCTCTTTCTGAGTAGATGCAATGCAATGCAGAGACAACTTGATCCCCGGGTCAGGGGTTGATGTGTGCGTTCTGGTGCAGTGGGCTGCAGGGTTTGGTAATCGGCCGGAACCACAGCCCTATGCGAGATGGAGACTCCACTGCTCAATTGAGTAGGAGTTGGTTGTGTTAGCTGCCCAACGCAATAGGAATGAGGTCCGTTTGAGGTTGTGATACCTATTGGAACAACAGAATGCCAAAATGTAGTCAATACCTCTACTCTCTATATATATCTCTTAGGTCTGCCAGACTCGGTTGTAGGTGGTAGGAATTAGAGGATTATGATATTGGCCAGCAGAGAAGTTCCGTTTAGGACTGTAGTACCCTGGAATAGTAGCCTGCCAAGAGTTAACACTTGTAGGTACATGTCCCTGTGGGCTAGTGCACGATAGAAGGCTAAATTGCAAAGAGTTAATAACGTCAACTCATGTCTGTGGGCGGTAGCGTGATTTTTATTGGAGGAAAACTCTTGCCCAGACTGAGGAGCTGCAAGCCAGTGACTCAGACATTTATTCCACCCGGATGGAATGGAGAGGATGTTATGTAATGTGGGTCCACTATCACAATGCAATGCACTAAGCTTCGTCAGCTCAAAACTACATCCTATATACCCAATTGATGAGATAAAGGGTCGAAAACCCATTTCTACTTCTCGGCTGTTTTATTAACCGAAGGGATATACAGGTAAGTCTAGACACCTACCTTGGTTCACAATTACCTGCCCTCTTGGTTTCCCGGCCTTCACGACATCTATTCCAGATCCCGCATCCAGTTTCATTCATAGACCTAGAAGACCATGTGCAGAGGGACATCAATATCTGTACACACTATTTCTCTCGTACTGTACCCACTGCTAAGTTAGTGCTGTGAATAATAGATTCAACAGATGGAATCTCTTTGGAAGTCCTAACCACCACTTACATGATCTCTTACGCTGTCACATGCTGCACTATTTCACTATCAGTTCAGCCAAAGTAGTTTGGGGAGCGTTCGATGTAGCGTTGACAGCTAGCCTGAGACCTGGCGTATAACAACCTATCGGGTATCCAGTTCATGATGAGAGCCCACTAGGACGTTGTAAGCCATTTTTTATTTATTCTATCATAGTACCCAGCGTTGACTATTAGCGAATGAGATACCACAATTGGTCAAATTCTCAGAAGGCTAATTGGTTTAGGGTTCGACTGTAGGGGCTTGGACTCACAGGTTTTTGACCACTTATGTAGTCATTGGATTTAGATCAAAGTCTCGCTAACTAGTCGAGACCCGGATGTAGTCGGGACCCGGTATGTAGTTAAGACCCGGTATGACTGAGTCGTATAAACCATGATAACTTACCGCTACTACCAGTCATGAGCGAGTATTTTATGTCCTGCCGTGTATAGAGTCGGCAGCCGGGAGTCTAGGCCAATGATATTGTTTTTCTGTGGAAACCACGCGTTAGGTAGAATCCTATGTGATAGAGTTGTCTCGATTTTGATCTCCTACCCTAGCTATCCTTAAACCCTCCGTTAATTTGTTTTCAAGGGCCGTTGGTTGATTATTCTGATTCTCCAGCAGTCCAGTCCGTTAGTAAATCGGCCTCTCATGAGAGTGGTAAATAGGACGAAATACATTGAATAGGAGCAGTTTCCAGTGAAGACCTGATGTAGCCCAATAACGTAAATATATAGCGATAACAATGTAGGACGATAATCTTGGTGATTATGAGAAAGATAGGGAATACGGAGGAAGACTTAACTGCACGTATGTGATCCATGCCCGCTATCCGCCATCGTATAGGGTGTGAGATTCAAAGGACACAGCTTGCCGGGTTCTCGGGGGTGCTTTGCTTAATTCGCTTCCTTTCGGGGCCGGGAGATCGATCTCTATCAGTCAAACCCCAATACTTTTTTGACTCAATCACCCAGTAACAGAACAGAAGTGTGTACAGGGCATCCTGTATTCCTGCGATCTTGGGCTTAGGTTGGTAAAAAAGATGCCGGTTAAGCCATATCACTTTCTGCCCGGCCCGGCTAAAGGCTGAAAGTGCCGTTATACGTATAACGTATTCTTTTGCCTCGGTAGGAGGGATGAAAATGAGCTTATGTCATTTTACCTAGTTTTGGACATACGCGCGTCCCTGTCATTTGCTATCGAAGCTTCGACTGTGCTACCGCTCTATGGGGGGTCTGATAAGGGGAAGTCTTTGGATTGCCTTGTGCACCTGTAATTTGCACGTGCTAGGGGTGTGAGCTGAGATCGAGATGTTATACGAGCTCCGAGAAGAATACCGCCAAGTGGCAGGGGAACCCAGGGGTGAAATCTACTGTCTTATATATTGATGGCCTTACGACTTGTATCCCGGCCCCGTTACACCCGATCCACAAAATTCAAACATCAATAGTAAGTAGCTAGTCGATTACTAGTCATAGTCAATCACTCGCTGATTGGGTCACGTGTTCACTGGTGTATGCCCCAGCGCGCGAGGATGTGGCATAACACCACCAACACAACCATCTCATCATAAAAGGATGGGGGGTACATAATAGGGCTGTATCCAATCCACCCAACCGCTATGTAGGTTACTTTCCCCTGAATGGTCACGGATTCCCATCCAATCATATCCCACTGGCGCACGTGTTTGGAGGGGGGGGGGTTTTTGGCAATGCATGGCGTTTCAAACTACATAGATTTAATGTGAGATAGATATAGATCATACACGTGGGTGAGGCGATAGCTCATCTATCCTGTACGTACCTTATCCCCATTGGGGCTGAAAGGTTGTCCCCCCGCGGGCCAAACTTTTGTAGGGAACCGGCCTCCTACCAACCACTGAGGAAAGTGATGCATCCGATACTAGAACCTTCATCTGTGAATTACGGCAACATCACTGATGCTCCACCTGTACATGGGTTCTCATGGACAAACCGTTCTTTCGAAATATATCGCTATCCCCATAGGTCTTGTCACTCCCGACGAACCCAACCACATAAAATCAAGGGTGCACATAAGAGGGCTAGCCAATCACCAACTGCGCGTTCACTTGCAATTGACCAGTAGTCACAAGCCCATGGAACAGGCACAGAAAGCCCCATCCCCCCCTTCTACCCAATCCTATGCCTGTATCTCACACGCCCGCCTGCCCCAACCATCCTCTCAATACTCCACATGAAATTCTCTGAAGCAAAACTCCCTACCCAAGCTCTCCCCACAAAACGCGCACTCAAACGATCGAAGTCCTCTGCACCACTCCTCTCGGATGCGAGACCTTCCATCTCTCGAACAGCGGCGCATCTCGCTCCTCGTGCAGCCGTATGTACCAGCAGAACACGCGCAGCTGGGAAGGCTGATGCCCTGTCGAGTGCACGGGCACATAGTTCCCCGGCGTCAACCGCCCTATGGGGAGCGCGTAGTGCTTTGATATGTAGCCTTGTCCCCGGCTGGCATATGCATGGGTATTGCCTTTAGGGCAAGGCGGGCGAGGCGGGCGGCTCCCGGCGCGATGGTGCTTGAAAGATTCAGCCGTCTGTGAGGAACTGGCCGTGCTTGAATCCTCGGCGGTGGTATTGGGCATCTTGCTAAGCTCAATTACACAGCCTTGATACGATGTAAGCAATTTCCGTAGTGGTTCGAGAAATGGAATTGGTAAGACCTCGAGCGGGAATTAACTTGTGGTTGGCGTATTAACCCTATAGGGAAGGCATTAGCATTACTTACCCAGTAGTCGAGAGCAAGTAATAGCTGCCTTTCGCAGATCAGTAGTTTTGTAATAAGATCTTTTAGTAAAAGCCGCTAACCACTGCTTTCTCTGGGAGGTATATATCATTTACTAGCTGACGACATGAGGGATATATCGATAGCCAATTGATCAGATATCCGGCCCAACGGTTTAGCCATATTACTGCGTTCGATGAGTGGCCTAACAAAAGTTTGGCCATATTCTCCCGAGACAGTGAACTAAACTATGGAAAATGTTCCATCAATGAAGGCGCTCTGTGTTTGTAAATTACACAGCATACACACTTTCCGGGCCCCTAGGTCGTAAGAGGGCTTACTGGCTGGAATTCGGAGACTGATGAAAATAATCGTTAAATATGTACTCGACCAATGTATCAAATCACCTAGATTCATACATGGGCAAATCACTCCTATATCCTCTCACAGGCCTAGGAGGGTTACACCGCTCTGGACGATAACAAGGCTATCGACCTCCGTGGGAACACTAAGACTCTCTCACTTAGGCCGAGCCTGAAGATTCCATCTCCAAAGCGCCTATTATTCTTAGCCTTCCAACCAAGGTAGTTTTTGAAATTGAACGTCCCACGCTATTGTTAGTGCGGCGTACAAACTGCGGGTCATATGTATGGGATTATGGTTAAAGATATCTTCTTACTACCTGTGGCAGCGTAGTCCTACCACAGTGATCAATTATAAACTTTTCCACTAGGTGTTGGCCCGCAGGGAAACTGGCCGGGCCGGGGGTGTCTTGTGCTGTGGGAGCATTATTAAGTTGCCATCCGCTAAACCTAATAGTTTGCATTTGGTTGTTGATTCATGGGTTGGTTACATGCGGGAGTTACAAATTTGCAAGCAATCGAGATCTATGGCTAGATACATGTATTGCTCTAGTAAGTTAAGAACGGCGATGGCCTCCCTGATAATAAATCAATCAATTAGCTGGTCAATTAGTTGGTCAATTAGTTAGTTAGTCAGCTCAGTCAGTTGGTCAGTTAGTCAATTAATCAGTCATTAAGGGCTTCAATCAGTTGCCGGGCCTTCCCAGGAAACATGAGGTACGACCTTCTACGGTATAATTCCATCTAGCAGTATTTTAGTGGTGAGTTTGTCCCCGCTCTAACGTTTGGCCTAGTGTTTCCATATTCATAACGGCCGGGCCCGAAAGGCCTCCTATCCGCTGAAGAAGAGACGTCTCGTGACCAAGATTAGAGAGTCCCGAGTGGTGGTCCGCTTCCAGGTTTCTGCTCGTTATAGGCTGAAGGATATCCGGAAGACCGGGAAATATGGAGATAGCAGGGCCTCCATATCCCTTCTACATGGCATAGGGTCCCCCATACCCGCGACCTGACCCTACCTGATCCCTTGCGAGCACAAGACAAGACATCCCATCATCCCATCTACTAACTAAATTTGTCATCTGAAGCCTAAGAATCTCACCCGTTTCCCCGAGAGGTCTACCATGGAACTACAATTCTCGGGATACCGTTGCTACTGATTTTGATCCCTGCACCTTGTTATCGGCCCGACCGAGATTTGAACTCATTTTGCATCTTCTCTCCCGGACCCTGGACCTGGAGCCTTACTCAACTCCAGATTCGCGTCTTCTCCTAAAATACTCAAACTAGATTATATTAGCTGTCAGCTGTCATGACCACGTTTTCTCCCCGTGTTCTCTCTCCTCTGCCCTGACACGTTTTCCCCCTTTCCCCGGATTACTCTCTTACAAGGCAAATCCAATAGGAATATGTAGTCTAAAAATAGCGACCGGTCATGGATGAACCGGGGTTCTTTTTCTTTTCCTTCCTCTGCGCTGGCTGTTTTAGAATCGGGCCGACGACCAGAGTGATCCGATCGCGGGGTAGAGAGGGGGGGGGGCGGATGTCGAATCCGTCCGAGACGTTTCTTTTGCGATGGCAGTGATCGTGGACATCGGGATGGGTCTACCTAGAAATCCATAGAACTGGCCTTTTCTTCCCATTCCATCCCGGAGAAGGGGGGGGTTTCGCCCATCCGGTCGGTCGACTGGTTTTGTTTTTTGGTTTTGAGGGTGGGTGGAGAGATCGCTTTACATAGTTAGGGGCAGCTCAACTCGTGACAACGGAGCTCCTCCATCGCAGAGCGGGGTGTGGTTTGTGTGGACGGGTGAATGTGGTAGGAGGGGTAAAATCGGTGGATTTTGCTGTGGGGTGGGTTTGCGGTTGTGGTTTGTGGTGGTGGTGCGTGGTCGATCTGATGAAGCTTATTTGCAGGATCCAGGCCGGTTTGGAATGGGGGAAATGGCGACACCGTGCTCTGCTTTGCGTGGGGACTCGACTCACTTACCGGCAGACAGGCTCTAGAATACTCAACTCTCTACCGGTGCTCATAGATAGATATCTACATGTAGGTAGACACGCAGGTGATTAATTACACCGAAAGATAAGTGGATGTTACTTTTAGATACATACATACTTCATACATATGTAGTACATAATGTTTCCTCCCTTTTCCACCCCTTGCCTCCAAAAACATTCTATGCTTTCTTTCTCTTTCTTTTCTTTACTTTAATCCATTCCTTCCGCTCCCCTGTCTATTGACGTCACAGTAACCCGCCAGTATCCCCTTTTACCCCACATCACAAATTCAAATCCTGACCAGACTAGTGCCACCAAGAATGTTCCATCGTGAGCTTAGCTAGTCTATGTAGGGGGCCAGCCGGTACTTGTTTGCGCAGGTACAGCTTCATAACTGCAACTGTCTTGCCTCACCTCACCTCACCTCCTGCTGCTGCTTCGCGTATCGACCTCGACACTCGACTTGACTCGAACCACTGACCACGAGATCAAGTAAGCCCCTAAACTACCTCAGATCCAGGCCCTGTTTTTTTTTTTTTTTTCCCCACTAGCAAAAATTAAATCCCTCTCAACGTCACCTCACTTTCACTCTAACTATGGACTTGTTTTTTTTTTTTTTTTTTTTTTGATTTTTGATCTTTGACTTAAAATTTCTTTTGTAATTTTCCAGGAAGCAGGGGAGGGGGGGAGACACAACCCCCTCTCCTCCTGAATGGCTCCCTGCGTATGCTATGTATGCTACCATCTGGTGCGTGGTGGGTAAATCCACCCCCCCCCCTTCCCTCCCACACCCGGCCTTACCCGAGATAAAAACCGGCGGTAGAGGAAAAAAGAATAAAGATAATAATAAATAAATAAAAAGAGGAAAAACAAGGAAAAACCAACGCCCCGCCAGATAGTTAGGAAAGGAAAAAAGAAAAAAGAAAGAAAAAACCCAGACCGCGTACCCGAACCGAACCGAACCGGAAAGAATAAAAAGGCAAAAAAAAAAAACTCCCATATGATGTTGGAAATGTAGAAACGAAGGAACGACATGAAGTAAAAATGGACATAAGAGATAACAACCAAAAAGCTAAGCCAACCATTACAAACAAGCAAATGTTAAACAAAAGAATGTGGTTAAATGAGCGACAAGAATATATCAATATCACGAAAATAAAAAGATCTATGACATCCCAAGTAAAGGTTTCGGCGTAAAATAATAAAAAGGTGAACAGCAAGAGAGAAAAAAAAAGAAGTCCAGCTCCTCCCTCTATCCCACTATCCCAAAAGAAGAAAAGAAAAGAAAGCAAAAGAAGAAGGGAAAAAAAGGCCCAGGGAGGCATCTAATCCGATACATGTCCACTGCTGCTGCTGCTCCCACTACACCGTCTCCAATTGACGTTCACCACGGCACCTCTCCTCGCCCTCTTCTTGCCCGCCGCCGATGCACCAATACCAAGTCCTTTCAACCCTTTGGCCTTCGCCGCAGACCCTCTCTTAACCGCCACTGGCTTCTTAATGCCACTGCCCCTTGAAACAACCGACGGCAAAGAGTTGCGTCTTCTCCTTGAAGCGGTCGGCGAGCTGCAAGCGCCATGGTGTAGTGGTGGCGCCGCGGAAACACTGCAGCTGTCACGTGAAGAGATCATCTCCTCAACAAGCGAGGATAGACAGCGTAACTGAGAGTCGGTGGTTTGCAGACGGGCCAGGATCTGGCGCTGGAAGCGGACGCACGTGCGGGGAGCAAGGTAGGCAGGCTGGTGCTGTGGTTGTTGTTGTTGAGGCGGGGTTGGTGGGAGCGGGTTTGTCGGTGTAGTTATAGGTGTGGTTGTAGGGTCGGCAAGGGAGAGAGTGGAGAGGGAGGTTGATAATGTGCGTTTGAAGGGGTCCTCTTCGGGGTCTAGAGGAGAGAGAGGAGGTGTAGAGAGGGAATATGAGGGGTTGAAGAAGAAGGTTGGGGGTTGGTCAAGTTCTGATGAGTCTGGTGCGATGGGGGGCGACATGAGGGCCGGTCTCCGAAGAGCTGATACGCTGGGGGCATCGAAGGAGAAGTTCTCGAACATTGTTAAAATTGTTGTAGAGATAAGACTGTTATCTAGGTATGTTTCTTTAATTTTGTCTCTCCTTATCCTTATTTTGTTCCGTCTAGTTCGTTTTGTTTATTTTTGATATATACCGTTTTTTTATATAAGCTGAACAAGGCTGAGGAGGTTGATATATGTCCGAACCGTTCGGTGATAAGTGTGTCTTGTGTTATGTATAACCTTGTTGATATTGTACCCAAAAATAAGTCCGAAGGGCAGTTGAGCTTTTTTGTAGATTCGCGAGGCGGCGGCAGCAGGGCGGGGGATGCGTAACCTTAAGTACCTGAAGATGCTGCGCTCCGACCCATTAAGCCTTCCCAGTTTTTTTTTTTTTTTTCTCACACCACACCCACAACTTCGATTCTTCTCTCCGAACACACACACACACATCCTGCAAAGTGTTACTGAGTCCACTCTCCTCCACTTACCCTACTACTCCACATACTAGGTCCTAGGTTCCTAACTACTCCCCTCAACCCTGCCCTACTTACCCTTTCGAGCACAGTGCGAGTCAGCGCCTGTGCCTGTGCTTCTTTTTTTCACTGCTGCCTGGGAGAGAGAAACCACCTTTGTACCGACTCTGAGCAGAGAAATCAGAATCCCCCTTCTGCAACCGCGTTAGGAACAGGCTTGGTAGTCCGTGCAGGGCGAATGGGCCATTTCCCCCATTGGGAGCGTAACACCGGCCTGCGCCACGAGGGTGGGGGGAAGGGAGTGGTGGCAATTACTCACTCACCCAGGCTGTTAAAAGTGCGTTGTTAGGTTTCCATTGGAGGTAGTGTGTGTGTGGTGGTGTGTGTGTGGTTGTGTGTGGCAGCCCTGCAAGGGTCCATCTGGCATACGGCTGCAGACATGTCAGCACATGGACACGACGGTGACAACCAGCGGGAGAGGCACAAGGTTGGAGGGGGGGGGGTTCTACCACAGAATTCACTCACCTGAACTGAACTGGATGGTAAGATAAGATAATACTACGCAGGCTGGGGTCAGTCAGTCATTCAGTCAATACTTTTGATTTGTTGATTACACCCACCCCCCCTTTTTCAAATGCAGCTTCCCTCAGCCAACGTAAGGCGAACAAACCCAACCCTGTTGGTAAAACATTCTGAGATGAACACGCCTCGAATCGAAATCGATTCAGGTTCCCAGTTCGTTGGCACCTCTCCCCTCCCTCATCTTATCCTTATCGCCTGTCGGACCAAATATGGGTTAGTTTGTGCCCCCACCCCTCCTCTTCCCCTATTTTTCGCCCCCCCTCCCCAGCCAGCGGCGAACGTGTCAGCTTTTCTCGAAGCCTGCCTTTCTGGGTTGAAATATGTGTTTCGAATTGAACAGAGCCATACAGTCGGTGTCGCACGCCAGCCAACAGAAATCATAAAAATTCTCCTTCTTTTACTGTGATGATGATGACGGTGATGACGATAAATTCCCAGTGGCATTTCATCCCAACGTGTATACCCAAATTGCTTCATTGGAATGCGTTGCCTCTGTTCCTGAGTGCTGATGCCCCCCCCCCTACAGACGCACTCTACCATGGATTTCAATACCCAATGACGGTATATCCCTGGCCCTGGCTAGCAAATTACAGGTCCCCAAAAACACACCTGGTATCGTTTCAAGAACCGTTGAAAGTTCGACCCCCTCCCCCCCCACCCGGTAGGTATTCCTACCGGAAATTAAAAAAAACAAAAAAGCAGGAGCACACACCCTACCCACTCTGCCTATCTTATCATAGGACCCGACAAGAAGAATAAGTCTGGGGACAAGTAGGCAATATTTCTAGAACAACAAGAAGGGGGGCGTTCTTTCGTTTGTTCACGGGCCTTTTGTCGCCCTGCCCCCTACCTCCCTTTAAGCTCTTTGACCTGGAGAAGCATGAATTTCTTTTTTGACGTTCCGAACCAATGGAATTATGATCCGTCCCAAGAGTACTTTCCCTCGACAGCATGTACTCGGGCCGTAGAATACTTTATGAAGTTAGTTGGATGCCGGTATTTTCCACGCTTGTACCGTACGGGGCTCCGTGATGATAGCTAACGGCGATTGACCAAGAAACGGTGAGACCCGTCCCGAGCCAGTGCCCAGTGTAGAGTAGGTGGGCTATTTATTTCTGTGGGTTTGATTGCTTATTTACGACGGTAAATAAGTACCTACATCACCCTGAGAGTGCGTCCAGGTCAAGGGAAGCAGGAGTCAGGGTGAATTAAGACTAGTACCTACCCGGTAGTTATGCACGCCCTTCATACCCGAGATGAAGTCGTCATGAACGGTAAAAATGTATGCATCTGGATATTATTGTGCATGTTAATTTGCATCATCTGCGGCGGGGGGATTTAAGTAGAATACCAAGAGGCATGGGTACTCTAAAGTGAGTGATACACCTTTTCAAAACTTCAATGTGAGTTCCCGGGGAAACCTTCTAGTTCGGTCTAGGGTAGAAAAGAGCCCATCCAGCGCACTGGGATATGGGCACTTTATCTAAGCTAGGCACTCTACGGTACTTGAGACCGTAAATTGTTCCCTCGCGTATGCAAAGGCAGCGAGTTAGTCGATGCGTGACACTGGGGGTCACAGTTCCGGAGAGTAGAACTTGCAGCGTCTATCAAACATTAGAAAACCAAGCCTTTTTTTTTATGTAGAGACGGCTTGGTTCGTTTTCGACCCTTTCCGCTTAGGGTGGTGGCATAGAGCATCTGGGGTTCAACATGCCACACCGGTTACCACAACCCCCCCACGCATAGGAGGATCTGCGATGGGGCATGGGTTTTTCTTTTTTGTGCGACGTTCCATCTTTTCCATCATCTCGCTCATGTGGTGTGAGGGTTTTTTGGGTTTTCGCTTCTCTTGAAGGGAGAAAAGCCGGTTTTCGCAGCTCGCGATTCGTCATTCGCAATTCCACCCGTCATACTGGGCTTCATTCTCAGCCCCTGTGGCTTATGGGGGCTCAATGTTGAAGCTGCGCACTATCATGCCTTTCAAGGCTGTAGGGAAGGCCTATCGTCCACTCACGTGATCTTCGATTACAAGCTGGGGGGCGGTGATATCGGCGATGTGGTGGCTGAGTTTTCTATGTAGAGAAGGATTTTCTAGAAGGCGCCCTTTAAGGCACTACAGGGTCCCTCCCATAAGGGATTTTCAGGGTCATCCCCGAAAATCGCCCTAACAATTCCCCCTAGAGCCAATATAGGACAATATGACGTCTTTATGGGGTGAATCATAGTCAATCACTCGAAATCGGCATCGGGGCCAGGGGACCACCACCGGTGTTCCGCGAATAGTCACGGATGTGCCTGTCTGTACCAACCGCAAAAAAATCTTAAAGCCGGTGGGTGGTTAGGCGGGACCCGGCTCTATTAATAACTCGGTGTTTTTGCATCTAGATCTGTCTCCATAGGCCCCCCCCCCAAAAAAAAAAAAATTAAATAAAGAATTCTAGTGCAGATAATGTCATCTCTCTAGACTCATACTTTGTCTCAATCCTTAAAAATAAAAATTACCTTTAGTATGGCTTCTTTGGCGAATAACTCGCTAGGACGAATAGCTATGGGTACATATAGTGTTAGCTAATGGACTGGTTAAACATGAATATGCCTCAGATGGTTCTTTACCAGTCTTCCCTGAAATCGGGATTGCATATGGAGCTATTTGGCGGGGCGTGGCCTGAGCTTTCGATGTAGAATAGAACCACCTGGAAGACGTCACACCTTCTGGGGTTATTCCCGCGCTACTAGGCCCCTCTTGTCACGGTACCAAGAATGTCTCATAACCTTGATGTGGGGTGATATGACCTCAGGATCTAACGAATCATGAACTGTCACTCGGCCTGGCCGGGTGGAGAGAGGTCTCGTGTTGTAATTGTTGTCACTCATTGCATGCGGCAGAGGCCTCATGTGAGCTGCAACTAATTTATGGATCGGTCTTTTTTTTTATATCCTGCCGTTGTGCGTTGCGTGATTTTCGCGATGGTTGTTGAGAATTGTGTTGACGGGTAGGTATGTTGACGTGTCAATATGGCTTACTCGCGGGCCGAGGGGTTGGTGGTGGTGCCGGATACTACATGTACGTATGTATGTAGCCCGGGTCCATTACGATCCCGTGCTTCGGATGCTTGTGGGCCTTCCAGAGTTCATGCCGCAGCTAGAGAGGTGCATCCTGTGAGATACCGCACCTTGAATTCGGTGAGCCAAGCCGCTGTATCCAATGAAGAGATGATTAGTCTGCCATAATGTAGGCGAAACTGCGGTGGCCGGTTCTTGCTGCATCCCATTCCTCTATTTTTATTACTCTGTCTGGCCACCTCTCCAATGTGGGGGCCGCACCACCGGTAGTGTAGCCAACAAAACCCACGCCCTAAACCGTGGTTATAAGTGTCTGCATGCGCCCAACCAGTCAACCGAAACCCATGGCAATATGGTCCACAATTCCCCCCTTCATTCACAAGACGCCTGGTATGTACCATGGCCTGGAATTAGAGGCATCGTACGATGATTTCTCCGCTGCATGGCTGTTATGGTCCAATTCATAAGCCGGAGGAGGGAAGGTTGGGCTAATCAGGTGTATACATGTAGACACCGGCCAGAAAATAACACCGGTGGTATTTTGTGCCCTAGATATCGGTAGAGCTTTGGTATGTCTCTTTATCTAGCGTTCTGTTAGTTCCCTATTTCTCGACATTCTAACTAATTGCCCTTTGCTTAGTACTAGGGCGACAGCCAATGCCTACCACTGCGAAAGATATACCAGAAGGAAGCAAAGCATAGGGTTCGTCGAGAGGTGTTTAGGTGATCAACTAACACCTAGAACCCATCGACGCTAGCTAACCCTAAATACCCAGGGTGTCTCTGTTAGGGTAACCTTTTCTTACCTCGGACCGTGCATTTGATACTAGAGCTTGGTTATCATAGGCCTGATGTCTGGAGGAAAGCATGGCGGTGTTTCATTGCGAGTTGAGGTTTCTAGGCAGTGGCTGTCAATCAAATTTTACAACTAGTTACTCGGGACTATTTACCGCTGTGGCTCAATCATTCGCTCAATCATTCGCTTGCACAGCCACAGCGAGTGATTCATCATGACCACATATGAGGCAGCTTGTTCAAGAGACCACTGTGTATAGAAAATCAAGCTAGGGCACTTGAGGTAGCAAGTGAAAAGGTTTCTATAGAGGCTACCAGGTCCGCTAACGGTTACGCTGGATACATCATAATTCAGGCTAGCACGATCCAGCGCGCTAGTGTCAAGCCTCTTGTAGAAAAATCATTAATCCCACCACCCTTCATCTTACACGCCAGGCATCCTCTTCTTCGTCCACTCTATAGATCATCCCGTTGACCTCACTCCACCTTGTGAACCGTCCCCTTTGGAAAATCGAAACTTTACACAGGCGTATCTCTTCCATGAATGCAGCTGTGGCTTGCTCTACCCCATCCTCTGAATGTGTCTCGGTAAAGACCTCTAGTATTCTTACCTCTTTCCATCTCCATATGACTGACACGAGTGCAATAGTCACAAGAAAGCTTATGCCTGTGTAAATGCCAAGGCCATTTTTGATTCCAATCCCTTCGTCGATCCATCTGCTCCATCCTACCGCCCCAGCTATGGCTATGAGTGATACAAACTGCAGGATTCCGAACGCAGATGTGATGGCTGGGTGACATGTGGTAAAGTCGCCGTTGGGATCCACAAGGCTGGTCGGTCTCTGTGTGCCATGTGGACGTCCCCCTTTACTGCCACCGCGTGAAGTCGAGCCGGAACCGCTGGAGAGAAGTGCCTCGGGAAGGTTTGAAATATCAAAGTTATCCATGATTATTAAGTGACACTCCGCAATAACAAGAGTTCCAGCAAATATGATTAGACTGGCAAAAAACACGGGAATAAAGAAATGCGTCGGAGGACCAGTAGCCGATATCGTAAATGCCAAACTAGAGATAGGCAGTAGCAGGATACCGATTAAAAAGACAGTACGGTAGGGGTGCTGCCCTTCATGGTAATGATGCTGAGTTGAGTTTGCACGATGATGGACACGATGACGAAAGTTTCGCATATAGAAGCTGGAAAGTTGGACAGGAGAGGATAGAAGGGCACCAGCAGATAATGCGAGTACGGCAAGTCCGGTATCGATCAGGGAGAATTTATAATGATTTGAGATCAACACCGCTAAAACCTAAGGTAGAATATATCCCATTAGCATAGCTCACATAGTTCACTAAGGAGAAACTAACGTTGAAAACCATTGCCATTTCTCCCGCAACCCACCCAACGTAGATGGTCATCACGAAAAAGCCTAGTTGATTAATCATTCTGAAGCTCAAGACAATACCCGCCCAAACCTCCTCCCACCACCAATAAGGTGAGTTTCCAAAGACAACCATTTTTATTTCTCCACGATCCACTCGCTGCAGTTCATTCTTGCCCTTCCAACCGGTTCTCTTTCGAGAAATTTCCTTCCGACTCTTCCATGGTGGTCTAACTTCTGGTACCAGCCAAATGAGAAAAAGTAGAACAGTGGCTATAGCAGCCACAATCCAGGGCCCCCAAGCTGGTGCGGATTTTGAAATAACTAATTGACCTGCAAAAAGTCCAACTCCCCCAAAAGCAAAGAAAAGCCAAGCCCAAACCCCTAACCAAACCCCCGTACGGGCACCAGCCTCACCTCCTGGTACTAAAGAAAACTGATCTTGTCCCTCAACGGGGATTTGGCTATTGAATACTACACCTCCTCGGCAACAGGCGCCAGTGTCTGGACCAAAGAGGTCAATAAGTGTTGCGAGTGCGTTCATGCTCGCAAAACCTAGCACAAACCCAGATATCGCTCGGAAAACCAAAATACAGATAGTGAACGGTACCATGGAACGCTCTGGAGTTTGGACCGTATGAGGGGGCAAAGAGAGTGCTTGTGGGATCTGCAAGGGTATTGTCAACGCTATGGAGAGGAGCAAATACGGTTTCCTGCCATGCAGAAGTGATAACGGCCAAAATAACAGGCTTGGTATTGCAACACCGATGATAAAAAGAATGTTACCCAAAGAGGTAACAGTGGTGGTGGCTCTTAAATGTTCCTTAATCACCTCATCTTCTCCGTCATAGCAGCCGACTATAAAACCAATCAACACAACAATTGCACAAGAAACCCCGGCACAAAACCGTTTTCTCCCAAGGCTCCAATCCCAACCTGGCTCATACTTTATGGTTGCTGGAAATATTCCGCTGTAAATATCATTGAGCTGAGCCTGATGAGCTGAAATATTTAAGTCTCTGACTAGCAATCGCTCATCCTTATCCAACCCAGGCTTCAGCTGCGATTTTGCGCTTCGGGCACTGCTTATGGTCAAGTTCCCACTGGGTATAGGTATTCTGGACCGCCCCTCGTGGCTTTCCCTTTTGTCCTGCTGTGATCCTTTCGTGATTGTGGCATTTTCTGCCGACACTGTTCTCCCCAATCTCTGTGCATTCCCGCTTCCGCCCCTCGAGTTGCTGTTTCTAATAATCCCCGAGACTTCCTGTGTGTTATGCCCATTTAACCTATGGCGTGTCCGAGTGGCTGTAGATCGACTTTCTCCCTTCCTAACCCCTCCTATATCCCTTTCATCATTAGAGGCCTTGAGGGATTCTGCGTTACCCTTCATACTATTAGTTTCACTCAGAACGCTCTCACGCAAACTACGTATGCTACGGATGCTAGCATCTCTTTGCTCAAGCGCTGTATGCGAATCTGTCACGGCCCTGCCAGCCAATTCCAAGGCTTGGTTCAACATATCTTCTAGGTCAATGATTATCCTAGTAAAGGAGCCAGTGGACATTGGAAGAGGGGTCTGCTCTGCGGAACTCCTTTTTCGCCCTCCCGAGGTGGAGCGGTGCCGAAAACGAGAAATTGGTTTCTCACTGTGTCCTTGTAACTTATTAGGGTGGGGCTCAGATAGAACATATTCCTCGTATAGAGATCTGGGAATATATTTTTGGGATGACGTGTTTGTACCAGAGTCTGAATAGGTTGAGATTTCATCCGCCTGCTCTTTGGTGTAATATCTCACAACTTCATTTCTGGCTAGTCTTTCTGAGCTACTATCACTATCTATAGGAAGAAAAGCGGTCATTTTCCTGGAAAATTTCATTCGCGATAAGGTCTCCAACGGAGGATACTGCGTCTGGCTATTTTCGAGCTTCTCACCCCACTCAGGGTCAGTCATCGTACCCTTTTCCACCGTCGAGATACCCACAATGGCACAGCTCTTTTGAACAACTGACTCCTCTGGAGTCGACGCCCCCGTATGTGCAATGACCGTGCTTGTGGCATAGGCGCCTTTATTCATGTTGGCTTTGTTATGTGTCGTGTGCGTACTATTTGGAGATGATATCACCAATGGTGTTGCAGGAACCACACTAATTAATGGCTCTGGCGTAGCCACTGTGTTTGCGGGCGTTAACGGGGGCTTTTGGGGTTTCTTATGAAGTAAGAGGGGTTTTCCAAGTAGGTCTGGGGTCTGGGGTTGGGAGTTCCTTGAGCTTGAAGAACTGTCGTATATCACACTGTGGATTGGATCGACTATTGGAATTGGCTCAAAAGGTCGACGCAAAAGCACCTGTTCTCGAACCCTTTCCGGGTCAATTCCACCGTCTGTAACTTCACCGTCCACATCAGAACTCGAAGTAGAAGATTGGGAGTGATGGTCAAATATCTGCTTCTCAGTTTTATCAACTGGCTCTGACGGTAGAAATGGGCTAAGCATAAGCTTTGGGGACCTGTCTCCTGCGGTCTTTTTGTGAATATTTGCTGGATTAGATGAATGTAAGTAGTGTGCAGGCATAGGAGAATCGTTCCTGACGATTGAGCCCGTAACAGAGTGCTTTGGGACAGTTTGTATGCGAATTTGCTCTCCACTCGACGAAGCCACGGAGGGTGAACTTAGATGATAGAAGTTACTTGTTTCACCTTCAGACTTGCTCGTTGGTTTATCGTTATTTTCGGGGGAGCTGGTATCTGCGTCGTAAGAAGATGTAGAGTAGCAAAGCTTCTGAGCAGACACATCTGAGACTGGAGTTCCGCAATCAGCTGGGTGAGATTCATTGATAAGTGCTCGGACCCGTGTGAAAAGACTAGCAGCAGCTTCTTCGATCGAGTCAGGGGTGTGACACTGCTTATCCAAGATGAGCCTATCTTTCTGTGCGCATGGTATCTAGAAATTATATGATATTAGTGAGAGGATATGGTGAGTAGAAAGTTGAAACATACGCCCTTTACTCGAGAAGCTCCAGCCACTACATCCACTGGAACGGGATGAGCGGTAGCAGGCCGCAGGTCCATATCAGTGCAGCATCAAGCTAGCACGATAAGACTGAGGAGTTGAGTGGAGTGGAAGAGCTGGTAATGGCTCAGCAAGTAGTATACATTCGTGTGTTGGTGTGTGGATGTGGCTTAAGAGAGAAAGGTACATGTATGCAGGGTGAAGATACACGTATATATATAACATTTAGCACACCTATACAGGCAAGCACTACATGTACATGTAGTTGTGGATATACATGTAGTCAGGTAGTACACACATGTAGGTTCGTTCCTAATTTTTATAGTCACTATAGGGATACGTATATATTCCTAGTTCTAAACACGTGAACAGTACACGGACTCGGAGGTGATACGCACATACCTGTACCCATGTAATTCCTCCAATTATGTCTAGAGCAGATAGAACTCATTAAATACTGCTTTAGTTACTGGCGGCACGAGATGAGACGAGCCGAGAAGAGACTCGGGCGAGTCGTTTCTCTTCTTGTATCTCATGAATAGAGTCGAGACAATAGACTATGTAGTCTCGTCAAAGACTCCATGCCTCTGGTCGTGTGACTCTGGTTCAAAAAAAAAAACCCTTGCATTATGGCTATATAGAAATCATGATCTCAAGCTGGACATGATTTATATATATCAGGTTGGCGGTCCTCGCATGGGGCGAAGGACAATCGAGGTGAGACCCAATGATTTCTCTCATCGTTAGTGCTATCAGTAACGCGCATATGGAATAAAGGGACGGACATGATGCGACAGATAGAGTTTTGATTAGAAGCGCAGGGATAATCTAATATTGCTCTTACCCCCCACCAGACACCGAGGCATAATATATATAACAGTAAAAATTAAAGAATACAAGCAGTAAAAGAACATAACACTAACCACATCGAGTTAAGTAGCTTCTACATTCCCTGACGATGTTGCCCACATTGATAGGAGAGATAAAGAAAACTCCAACAGACTATATATAAGATACCACTGACCTATAAAAGGTGGTGAAAGCAGAAGCTGTGTACATGTACATACATGTATGTAAGTACATGTGTTAGCTATTGCATGCTACCGTTATGCGCCACGCGGCTTGTTCCCGGTATGTGGCGGGGCTACCCGTGCTTGCATCCGCTTGTCTCGGCAACATTGATCCCGTGCTTATCATATCAATCAGCCTCTAAAAATGGCGATCCACAGCTGGTCGGATTGGTAAGAATTCTGATTATTTCACCCATACAGAGTATTTGAAACCACTACCATCCAGTTAGTTTCCCGTCGCGCCATTCCCGATCGTTGGGGGAAATTTTAATTTCCAACCTTCTTCTCCCCCCCCAACTTCCCCCCCAAATCTCATGGTTCCGCGGCAGCTACTTCGTCAATTGACGTGATTTGAAAACCACAAGCTGAAAGGATTTTTAACACTAGTCCTAGATTTTCATCCCGCGATCGAGCAGAAAATCAACCATGAATCAACCCCAAGCTCAAACCCCGCTAGGATCGATTTTGAACGGAGGGCGACGCCATTTCCTCGAGCTCCCCGACGAGCTCATTGTCCAGATCGTTTCTTGTTAGAGCTCCCAACCCCTCAATTCCCCCTCTCCGTTGCTGATAGAAGAAAAAAAAACGTCGTCTAGATCTCCCTCCCCGATCCGCGATCCCTCTCCACTCTACATGCCGCCGTCTCCGCGGCTTCACCCGGCAGGATCCTGCTCTGTGGCGGTCGCTCTGTGCTTACCAGGAGGCGGCTGACGCCCATCCTGCCTTTGTCCATACGCCGCCCCCGAGCCCGCCCAGGGATAATAATAATAGCACAACGCCGCGGAGCCCGGTCCCGACAACCGCGACGTCTTGGCCCATCCCTGGGATAAGGGATGCTGATAAGATCGATTGGTATAACGAGTACAAGTTCCGCCATGCCCCGCTGAAGATGCGGTGGTTCTGCGCGGGCGAGGACCCGTCGGATGAAGCGGTGGGGCTGCAGGATGAGGTTAAGGGGGTCGGTGTATTCTCATCTATCGGTGGTGGAAATGGGAACGATATGGTACTTTCTAGTCTATCAGACGGAAGCATCTGCATATGGTCGTTGAGGGACACCGCCTCTGGGAAGGGAAGGAAGGTTGTCGCAAGATCCAGGCCGGGACTGGTATTCAGTGACCAAGGTGACGAAAGATGGCAAGGGAGAAGAAAGGCAAGAGAAGCGGAAATTGTAGATGGCGTGAGTTTGGATGATGTGAACAGGAAGGTATGGGTTGCAGGAGAGGAGGGTTTGATTGAAATAGTGGGTATTCAAAAAACTCTTTCTTGACAGCATGTCACACTAACAGCGCTCAGGACCTGAACACACTCCAAAAGGTCTCTACTCATCGCTTCCCATTCTCGATCACAACGCTCTCACAAACGTCACATCCCCATCCCCTCACAGTTGGGACCACATTAACCCTCCATCTCCACGACCCGCGGGTTGCCGTCCCCGCCTCCACCGTTACATTCAGTGCAGGTGGTACAGATGACGAACGCGTGCAACCCGTACATATCAACCCACGCCCCTTCACCTCCCACCCGTTCCGCAAGAACTACCATCTGCACGCCACCCTTTTCCAACCAGGCCCGCTAAGTATTATCCACAGCGACCCCAGAACCGGCACTGGCAGTGGAGACAGCGAAATCTATGTTGCAGGCCGCTTCTCCAACATCCTCTGCTACTCCCGCCGCATGTGGCCCAAACTACGCGGCACCATCCACTCCGGCGGCCGACTCTGCGCTCTCGCCAGCATCCCATACTACCACTCCCCCATCTTCCCCCCGACGGGGCTAGAGGCCGAGGCCGAGGAGACCATCGGTGGCCATGGACAGACAACCCTTCTTGCAGGCGGCGAATACAACGGGCGCGGAACACTCGAGGTCTACCCCCTCACCTCTGTGCCATCCTCATTCCCCGGCGCGCCTTCCCCGGCGGCGGCCGCCACGGACGCAATCAAGAACCGCCAGACCGCCTCGCGGTCCAAGGTAATGACCCTGGCCTCACACGGCGCACGCATCGTAACTGGCGACGCGGACGGCACCATCAAGTGGTTTGAGCGCGACGGCCGGAAGCTAGCACGCGCATACGTCATCAAAGCGCCTGACTGGCGCAAGAAAAGGGAAGGCTTATGGGGCACTGGAGATGCTCCCACGACAGCCACCGGCGGCGGCCTCAGGGCTGGCAGCGGGGGAAGCGGGGGAAGCGGAGAGGTCGTGCGCAAGGTTATTGTCACTAAACAGGGCGGCGAGGAGCTGATTGTGTGGGCTGGGGACCGGATAGGTGTCCTTGGCACCTATGGGGCTGACGAGCCCGAGGAGGTGAAGGAGGGGGGAGACGAGGGGGATATCGAGGAGGCGTATCTGAGGGGGATGAGAGAGGTGTTGCAGGGGGAGGCAGAGAGGGTGAGGGTTATGGCGGGCTTGGGCGTCTTTTAGCCCCCCCCCCAGACCGCATTTTGGAATAACGAAGATATTGACTTTTTTTTTTTTTTTTCTTCCCTATATTTATTTTTGATTACTCAAGCTTTTTTTTTCAGCGCGTCCCATTTGTTTAGCGTTTCCTGCTCTATTGCTTTTTTGTTTATTTGTATCTTATTCTTTTGCTTTTTTATACAGATGCTATTGAATAGTTTTTTTTTTGCAAACCCACCACCACCACCACCATGACATACACATCTTCCTCCTCCTCTGGCCGGGGGGGGGGTCTTTATAAACTTTTTGGAAACTACAGTAGTTGTTGAAGCGGCAGGGGGGGGGGGCATGATGACACGATAAAGCTTGTAGACTCTCATTACATAAACACACCACCAAGTTAGGCTTAGCTCAATTTCCTTGAACGCGGTGCAGAAACTAGGCGGCCGCGTGGCCTAATGGTTAAGGCGTTGGTTTTCGGCACCAAAGATTGGGGGTTCGAGTCCTCTCGCGGTCGGATTGTCACTTTGTTTTTTTGTCTCCTGGGTTGGTGCGTGGGGGCTGGGCGGGGGTGGCGCGTGAGGGGCGAGTGAGATAAGGTGATCCGGGACCACATGCGCAGCTACACTGTTGTTATTGTGGTTAGCTGGTGCGTAAAGTACTACAAACTCTAGATCTATTTTGTGTCCTTCATGGCACCTCACTCGCATTAATTCTGGTAGCCCGCAGGCCAATCCGGAAAGAGGGAGAAGTTAGGCCGGTCTCAATTTATATTTCCCAACGCCAGCGCGATATCAAAACACAGGCCCCTAAAAGAAAGGAAAAAGGAGGGAAAGAAGAAGAAAAAGGAAATACCGGGCACAGCTCCAAAATACACTATGGACCACTTTCACTACATACAAGAAAATAAAAAATGAAAATAAACAAGAAGCCGAATAGCTATAGACATAGATACATATACATACAAAAAATTAAACAAAAGAGAAACAAATAAGCCGCCTCACCACTCCACGTCCGTCAGCAAGTGATCAGCAAGCAGTATCAGCAGCACCGCGACGGCTCTTGAGGCCATGACGGCGTAGATGGTCGCGGCGCTGGGTCCCACACGTCGGCTCCGCCACCTCGCGACGCTCAATAAGGCCTTCCACACCCGCCGCGTCAGCGCCGCTATACTCAGGGGGGGGAGTCCGCGGCGCCATGGCGCCCTCGGAGACGCCGGCGGCCGCGGGGACAATATTGACCACGTACCCCTGCGGCCCGCCGCACACGCACGAGCAGGACGCAGGGTCGCCAGCGCCGCCGCCGCCAGCGGCTGGGGCGGCCGCAGCGGGCGCCGTGGGGGACGCAGAAGGAGATGAGGGGGCAACTACACTGGATGTTGCTGCTGGTGATCCGGCGGCGGGGGCTACCGCCGGGGCACTCGATGCAGCTGGTACCGACTGGTCTGGGGGTGCGGGGCCGGTGGCGCCGCAGTCGCCGGCTGGGGGGCCGAGGTTGACGTTTCCCTGTGCGGTTACTACGTTCTTGCCGGGGTTGGGGAAGACGACGTCGATGCCCTCGGTTGTTGTGCAGCTCCCGCCGATGTTGGCGGTGAAGATGTTTGGCCATTCGGTGCCGGAGAGGCCAGCGCCGCCGCCCGTGATTGTCACCACGGCGCAGTTCATGTACATCTCGCGCTGGCCGGCTTTGTTGAACCAGGACCAGGCAAAGAGGGCCTTTCCGCTTTTGGCCTCCTTTGGGACCTCGACTTCGAGGGTTTGCTGGGTGTTCATGGGGCAGGCCCCGATGAAGCTCTTGATGACCTTGAAGGTTGTGCCTGCGTCCTCTGAGAGCGAGAGTTGGCAGGAGCCGCCCCTGTGGTTGGCGCCGCTCCCGTCGCCTAGGCCCACGGATTGTAGTGTTCCGGCGGGCCAGGTTTCGACTGGTGTGCCTTCGGCGGTGTTGAATTCCGAGTGGAAGCCCTTGCAGGGGTAGTTGCTGCCGTCCGGGAAGAGAGGGCTGCTGTAGCTGTAGTCTATCCGGCCCGGATCTGTGTATGGGTTTGTCTTGTACCGTAGTGGGATGGGCTTGACCATGGCTGTGTGAGCATGTGATGGGGCGGCCAGAAGTGCTGCGCAAGCAGCAAGTAAGTATAGGGTGCGCATCGTTAATGTTGGAGCTGTAATAATAGGAAGTAGTGGTTGGTTATGAGGATAATAATAATGAGAAGTACGTTATCGTGTCTTCAAAAAGTTTGGGGTCTTTTGGTTACACACTGTTGAGCGGTCCTGTACTTATAATACCCAAGTCCTAGCTCTCGTATAGATAGAATTTTAATGAAACACACAAAGGAATGTGGCCGGCACTCGAGTAGGATTCAATCCGCCAAACATGAACCGATGTTTCTTGAAAGTGACAGGATTCGTCCCCAGTGCGGTAGAGGGGAGAGCCTGACTACCCCCGCATTATATTGGCAACTGAAAAGTCTGATGGATCCTGGGGGGTCCGGTACCTTCAGGCATAATTTGATATCCGTCAAGTCTTTTCATTGGGGCTAGTGCGCCGTTTTGTTTGCAGCATCGATTCTAGGTTCTGGCTACTATTACAGACTAAAACCCTTCTTCAGTGCAAGAAACCGACTGTAATACCAAAGCGTTGATAGTACTCACTACATACTATATCCGGCTAACCCGGCCCCCGAAACAACCGAGCCGATCTAATGTCGATGCCTGCATGATAGCTACATGTATGTACCTCCTATCTCCCAACCAACGTTACCCCGGAAGGCTACTCACGACAAACATAAGTATCTCTCCCCTCGACGCAACAATCAACAGCCATCGTGTGCAGAAGAAGCTAAAGGATAATGTAGTTGCTGTTAACCGAGTCAGTACAGGTGCGTCTCAAAGAGCCTGGCTTCACGATAGGCAGAGGCGGAGTGGTCCTTGTGTGGTGTTTGTTGTATCAGACAAAGACTAGAGGTGGTTGATCATGAGTGACCCGTGTCCAGCACAAAGAAGAAGGATGGCCCGGGTAATTAAGTGGGTCGCCTGTCGGGTTCTCAACATGTACTTACTTACATGTACTTATGTAAGTCCCTTGTCTATGTCGCGGGATCGGGTTGCGGGAAACAAAGAGACGGTTCAAGTCACCAACTCTTGTGGTTTTCAACTACCGTGCAACTTGATTCCCGAGACAGCCAATCAGTCACTCGGTATCCTTAAGCTTGTAAAACTATGCATATATCATGCACTTAGTACCCGAGTGAGCTGTGATGACTCACTCGCAATTTGCGCAGTGGTTTGTGCGCATCTTTTACGGGTTTACCGACAGCCGTTGTTGCTAGATATACGAAGATCAATAAGGCTTGAGAGAGAACCCCGCCAAACGAAAACACCTCTTTGGCCGAGTATCAGGTCCACATGTGATGCTGCTACAATACAGTTACTGACCCTAACTCATCCAATACTCGAGTGACATTCTGTGACAATTAACCTCACCACTACCACCATCGCCAAGACCTCACCACTTAACCCTAACCCATAATCATGAATTTCACCTCCAGTCAACGACTGAACTCTAGACTATCAACTCCCACACCCTCCCAAAAAATGGCAGCGAGTACCCAAAAGGCAGCAGCACCCGTCATAGCCAAACTCCAACTCTACCTCTACCCGCCCCCCAAAAACATCAGCGAGTCCCGCGCCGTCTACCGCGAGCTCTCCCGCTTCGGCGAGATCCAGATGTTCAAAGCCCTACGCGTACGTCTCCCCGCCCCCGCCACCACCACCACCACCTAACCCACCAAACCCAGTACGAAGAAACAACCAAAGAGTTCAAGCCCCGCGCACACATCATCTTCCGCAGCGCCGCCTCGGCCCAGCGCCTCCTCGAGTCGCCACCCGTGTTCGTCCCCGCCGCCGGCATCACCGTGACGCCCTCCGAGTCCATATTCAACCACGAGCAGTACATCAGCAACAACAGCCCGCACTACTACATGCCCACGTCGTGGGGGCGCAATGTCGGCCCGGGCGAAGACCTGACTACCGTGCGCGACGAGGGCATGGAGCCGGATATGAAGGCGCGCGCGATGCGCATGCGCTTGATCCGCCGGTACACGGGGGGGTTCGTGGGCTTTGCGGACCTGCAGGAGAGGCTGGATATGGAGAAGGTGAGGGCTGCGGCGGAGGGTGGCGTCGGTATTGGCTTTGGCGAGAGGGAGGTGGTGAGTGGTATATTGGAGAGCTTGAGGAGGGAGGGGGGCAGCCTGGAAGAAGAAGAGGAGGACATTGATGGTAAGAAGAATGCCAAATGATGGAGATGAGGCCCCTACCTCCCCAGCAAAACTGCCCCTTTTGTAATATAGGTATCTAAAGACTTTTAGAGTGGGTTGTCCTTCACCGCCCCAGGACCATTATCGGTAGTAGGAAGTGCTCCGTCGGGGGCACTTTAAAACAAATGCCCAACTGACCTTTGTAATATGTACATGTACCCCGACCCCTAGAGCCCAGAGCGAGTTGGCTCTTAGCACCTAAATTGTTTTCAGGCCGTAGTATGGTGTTAAGCAATCTTACAAGATTATCATTGACCATTACCCTATTACCAGGCCTACATACATTTTTTTTAATCAATTGAATTTTAGTTTACGGGCACAAAATCATTGCATAAAGTATGAACTATGGCATAAAGAAAACCCCCAAACCTACATACATGCAGCCCCAGAAATTAGAATCATGACTTCTCACGCGAAGAAAAAGACAAATTGCTGTAAACCCTAACTCTCCGAATACATAATGCACTTGTTACTATAAGTACACACACGAAATAACCATATAGACCACCTAGGCAGGTAAGTACATCACGATAGAGGCACACCCCAGGACTATATCATTTCCAGTTAGCCCACTTACCCAATACTACGTATCCAGCAGAACACTAGCCCAACCCTGCTCCAGATCGGTCAAAATTACCAATGAACAGCGGAAGGATGACCGAGTGGTTAAGGTGTGTGACTCAAGTTTTCTACTTTCTTGCTTCTTCAAAAGCGAGGTTTCTCATGGGCCTAGCCCGCGGGGGTTCGAATCCCCCTCCTTTCAGATCTTTTTATATAAAGTTACATGTAGTATTTTGATTACCGCCGTTTAGGAGTAAAGTGGCTAATATAGAACACACATGTGTGGTTTCTTTCTTTTTGGGGGTACGGGGAGCGATGTTAAGTGCTTAATTTAGCACTCCAAGAGATTGCTAGATACATAAAGGGGGGTGATTGTCTTTTAAATATATTGCTTTCAATGACTTCGCTATAATAATGAACGGAGATGTCACGCACGCCTAGAACAATAAAATACCAACACAAAATATACTAACCACACACACAACATGTATATACCGATGTACAGTGCATTACCAAGATGTATAAAAACCTAGCAAACACTCTGCATCTGAGTATTTGCTGCCAGCAGCCCTGTCGCATGGGCACGCGCATCGTGGCCAAAATTGTAGTCCATATATAGCAAAGCCGCTACACCATCCGTCAGTATTTTACATCTGGGAAAGAAGAAAAAAACACTGCGTTTGGAGGAGATTGGAGAAACCCACATGATCCGCTATTAGATTTCAAAATCTTCTCATTTTCTCTCCCTACATCCCTAGAGTGTTGCTGGATAAGCCCCACGCGCTCAAATCTTGCTTTCTGGTATAGCCTTAGCCTCTCGGGGATGTCAGCAGGCGTCGTCTGGTCGAGTGGTAGGACGGCTGCTAGCGCAATGGCGTCCTCAATGGCCTGTGCTGCGCCTTGCCCCTGGACTGTGGTGTGTTAGTTGCATGGGTAACGAGGTAGGCGGGGGGCGGGGATGGCCCTTACATGGTAGGAAGGGGTGCGCAGCATCACCCAATAGGGCTGTTCGCCCATTGATCCAGGTACTGAGTGTGGGCATATCATATAAAGGCCAGTAGCCCATGGCTCCAGGATCAACCTTATTTATAAGCGCGGTAATGTCCGGGTGCCAATCCCTAACGCAGTCCAGTACTATCTCCTTCATAATGGCGGAGGTCATTTCTGCTAGATGTTAGTCTCTGCCTCTCTAAGTGCCTCGGTCGAGGGATTGGTGGTATGAGATACCCTTCTTGTCATGTGGAGTGTAGTCTTCGATCAGGAAGGCACAATTAAGGACCTTCCCGGCGCGGCATGGATATAGCACTAGCTTGTTGTTCCCACCGCTCCAGAGCTCGAACTCGCCGGTCTCGATGAAGCGGCGGGTTTGGGGATCTTCGTAGAGGACATCTGCGGGGATTAGGAAGCGGTAGCTTGACAGCCCGAATGGTGATGGGTGAACGCCACTGTGGTCTACTTCTTCACGGAGAGCAGACTAAAAAGGACGTTAGCTATGGCAACAGATGGTTGGAGATATGAGCGAGAAGTTACATTAACACCATCAGCGGCAATGACAATATCGCCTTGAATTGAGTCTCCGTTCTCAAGTTTTAAGGTGGCAGTTTTGTTATCGACCGATAATACACGGCTTCCGAGGCGGATTTCAACAGGTGTACCCTTGCCTGTGGGTGAGGTTGCAATGTCTTTTAGGCCGCTATGAAGATCAACGCGGTGGATATATTGCCAGGGCTGTTTGAGGATAAAGTCGTGAGTAGGTTTGCCAAATGTGAACGGAGTGAGGTTGATATTTAACTCACATGTTTGTACTTCTGTGCGTATGATGCCGCATCAGTGGTGCGGTGAAGAGCTCCATCGGCACCATATTCGTTTAACTTGATAACTCATCGTCAGCATTGAAAGGGAGGGGAGGGGCTTAAGTGAGTGGCTGACTGACCTTTGCAGCATACACGCCCCCGACATCTTCAAGCGCCAGTCCTAGTTCACGTAGGATGCCATTTGCATTTGGAGAAATACTGACGGCAGCTCCGTACTCGTTTTTAAAGTTTGAACGCTCAAACACCTGCAATGGTCAGATAAACACCAATTGATCAAGGGTCTAGATCTTCTTCAACCCCCGGAGAGAGACCTACTTGTACATGATGTCCAGCCTGTCTCAACGCTGCCGCCGCCGCAAGACCACCAATGCCCGCCCCGGATATGAGAACGTTCAATGGACGGTGTGCCGGTTCTGAAATGACCATCTTGGTTGCGTTGTGGAGTTAGAAATTGGTGTATTGGAAATTAATGTCTGTGGATTGAGTGAGAAGCCGCCCCGGAGAATAAGAGGACATGATCTATTTATTGCCATTGATACCCGCACGAGTAGAAACCGACGTACCGGCCGAGTCAATTTCTACCCTTGATATATGGTTATTTCCAGGTACCAATGGTTCCATATTGGAATCGGAATACACTCGGGCGAGACATTGCATATTGCTATGATTCATTAATTAATTGCGGGGTGTTATTACCTCATGCCCCTGCATATACCGGTTGATCGGCAACTAGTATATTCGGTAGGAGAATTCCCTCCTCCACTATGCCGTTTGGGGAGCGGCATGGCCCGTGACAACCGAGTGATGGTTATGGAGAATAATAGAGCTAGAGCGTATTTACCAAGTGTCAAAACCCACAATTTACACTTTGCCATATTAAAAAGTGGGTTGCCGAAACTGTCAATTCTGACTAGGCCCACAGGTGGGGGATGTAGTATACGCCTGGATATGTTTACTATACTGTGTGTAGTTCATATCCATCCAGCGTATTTTACAGTAAGCGTGAAGAATTATTTATCTATGGGGTTTTTCCTCCTTCTTGATGTAGTTAATTAGGTAACTGAGGGGAAGTGTCAATTTTGCCTCTCGCAACCGTCATTCTTAAAGTGTCAATTGTCGAATTTGACACTTGGTAAATACGCTCTAATGGGGTGGTATTATAACCCTAAGCCTGAGCTGGGGGGGCAGAGCCAAGAACGGGAGCCGGAGGCCTAGATCATTCCCTTGTCGCCTTCGCGGATCCGGGCCTCTTGAAGCTTTGGTTACCTTTAGGCTCGTACCCAGCTTTCCTACCGGGGCATGCTAGCTGCTCGTAGGGGATGGGTACGGGGCTAAGTTACCTTGTATATCCGTTAGAGATGTCACATGGTCTGTACGGAAGATATTTGCTCCGAGGAGCCGGAAAACAACACGCGCTGGCCTCAGATCTAGAATTCAACGAACATCCTCTCATATTCGATATCACCTATTTGCGCAGTCGATCTACAATTGTCTCTTGCTAGACACTACTACCATTCATGCTTGTTCGCGAGAGGACTTATAAGCGGCCAGAATCTATTTTTACCTGGCTCCGGCATGCATGTCTTCATATTGAGGAACACAGATTGACGGTGCTCTATATTTGGGCTACTATATTAGAGACCGATGTCACGTGGCGTTTCGGTAGTCAGTAGTTATTCGAAACTTCACAGATAGGCTTAGTAATGATACTATCTTTATATTAGTTCAAGTATCATATCAAGAGCGCTACTTTGAAATTTTCGACTTGGTAGGTGGTTTTGGTCTCTCTCAACGCTCGAATGAGCGCCCTTACGACAGCGAGCAATGCATACCACTAGGCTAAGAGGAGTTCTTTCGGGGTGAAGCATTCTGATCTATGGCCGATGAAACTGGGTCTTATACCAGCCTACACATCATATTATACCGAATAGGCCATCTTCCAGTACCCGGCACCCGGCTCTGGGGCACGATTTTTCTAATTGCGCACTCCTAACATAACCTTATCCTGAAAGCGTTGCTGGGTTACACAAATTGACTCGACAATGTGATGTTCGTGCGCGCAGCCCTTTGCTGATTGGCGCCTATCCTCCCACCAACCACTGGATCCTCATAACCAACTTCTGGAGCCTCAAGTCATGAATCGAGGTTCTATGGCTAGCATCAGCCACAGAATACATACCCCTCTTTCGACGAACAAGGCTCCCCCCAGTCCTTACTCTCCACCCCATACATACCCGCGCGAAACCCACAGCTAACGAGATATACGAAACCAATATGTCTAACCAAGTTTCTTCGGGCATTAAGTATGTTAACATCATCTGGGCCCCTTGTAAATTCGCGAAGCTAATAAACGGCTCTAGCTACCAAACGGCGTGGAGCAAAGCTCTTGAACGACTTTCACAACTTTCACCCGCACAACAGAAGATGTTCGACTGTTTAAAGCCTGAAGAGAAAGCGCTTTTCAAAGCAACTGTTAGCCCCTCTGAAGTTCTTGCACTATTAAAGAAACTCGAAGATTCGCAACCATCGTTGAAGAAACTCGTAAAGTTCAACCAAGCCGTCATGAAGCCATTCGCGCAATTTCAAAGCACTATTGAAGCGGTGGTCAATACAAGCTCAGGTCTTGGAGGTCCTATTTGGGCACCAATAAAGATCATTCTCCAGGTACTTTTGTGGTGTTCTAATGGAAAGTGTGAATGCTAATGTTACAATAGATTGTAATGTCTGCAGCAGGGGAATTCGAAAAAATTTCAGGCTTTCTACAGGACACGTTAGAGCAACTGACCTTGTTTGCCAAATATGAGGAGCATTTTCGATCCTCGAACCCTGGTGCGCTTGAGTTGGTGCGCGATGCATTGACACTCTTCTATGTTGATGTGGTTGACCTAGCGCTTGTGGTTGCAAAACACTTCCGTACTAATCCTATAAGTAAGTCATTTGAGTTGGATAGCCTCATTTTTTTGCACTAAGATTTTCAGAATACACGTTTCGGAGGGCAGTGAAGACCTTTGATTCAGATTTTGAGGAAATATTGTCCAATATGAAGCGCCATTTCCAGACGATTAGTCCGGCAGCAGCTCTGGGTGGAATGATGGAAGCAAAATCTCACAATGAGAGTACGCCAAGCCTCCTACCCGATATTGAACACCAAAGACAGACATAGCTGATATTCCCTAATCAGGTGAGCGATACTTAGCCGCTACGAAATGGCTTTTCTGCACCAACCCAGAGCTTCAGCAGGAGAAAAACCAGGAAAAGCACCTCGAGAACTCTTGCCGTTGGTTCTTTGAAACTCCGGAATTTGACGCATGGTCTGTGTCGGAAACCTCTAGCCGAATTTGCGTGCAAGGAATTCCAGGCTCTGGAAAGTCAATGTTATCCTCGGTTGTCATCAATCACTTAATACTCAAGCTCCGCCAAGAAGAATCGATAATATACTTTTTTTGCAAGGAAAACGATGAAGAGAGAAACAACCCATTATCAATCCTACGAACTTTTGTTTTCCAACTACTTAAGCACCAGGTCCACAAGGCTAAGCTTATCCCTGTCGTTCACAAAGCCTATGACGAGAGTGGCACGCCATCTGCAGACTCTACCCATAAACTCTGGGCTCTGTTAAAGAAAATTCTTGATATGCTTCCGTCGCCTATCTACTGCATTATCGATGGCCTTGACGAGTGCGACAACAAAGACGACGAAATGACAAGGTTTCTTACACAACTCACAGAGTGTTCAATATCAAGGTCTATGGCCCTAAAGGTCTTCACAACTTCACGCCTAAACGAATCCTATATGACGGAAACCACGTTAAAAGAGCATTGGTCTTTGTTTGTGATTGAGGAAGAAAATGTAAAGAGAGACATCAATGCCTTTATTTTGAAACGAATTGAAGAGTCGGCGACCCTACGAGACAACCAACAACGCCGGCAAAAAGTTCACTCGAGAACTTTGCAAGGGGCTGGAGGAATGATCCTTTGGGCGAAACTGATGCTGGATGAGATTTCTGCAGCTGAGCCCTGGGAAGTTGACAACATCTTGGAAATGATGCCAAATCAGCTGTCTGATGTATACGGGCTCATGTTCAAGCGCCGAATGTCCTCTCTGAAAGGGAAACATTTTGAAAAGTGCAGAAGAGTTCTACATTGGATTACCATAGCACGCCAGCCCCTCTTGGTAAATGAGCTACTCCTCGCACTTGCTGTTGCAGGAGGCTTAAAGTCACATGAGGATTATAGCCCCGAACTCAGCGCGGAGTCAAGGGTGCTCCTCCAAAAGATCTGCGGTTCATTGATCGTTATTCTTGGAGATGACAGCGTGCAACTTGTGCATACATCTTTAAGACAATATCTTTTGGATGGAGATTTCGATACGTTGAGTCTACCGAATCCCAACCCCCCAGGATCCTCTAAAGATTTCAATAAAATGCAAATGCACAAAGACTTAGCCAAAGCCTGCCTCCTGTACAATCAGTTTACGTGTTTCCAGGAAAGTCCTTATAGCGAATCCTTTGATGATAGCCTCTACCCATTCTTAAAATATTCAACCTACAATTGGATATATCATATTACGAATAGCAAGCCCAACGACGATGACTTGTTAGACGAGGCCACTCGCTTTTTCTCCTCAAAACAGGCCTGGCGGTGGATCGAACGGTGCGATCATTACGACATCACCAATGGCCATCTTCTTTTAATGCAAGCCGAATTGAGAGAGTGGGTAAAAAGCGGGCCTCCAAACCCTCGAGTCGATGTAAATATTATGGGCAACTTTATTCTATATCTTAGCAAACAGCAATGTAATGATTTTCAATTAAGCGATACTGAAACCAAAACATTGGGTTCAATGGCTCGTGTTGCGAATTTGTACTATGAAAATGCCCAGTACACCGAGGCCCTGGAGTGGTATGAGCGGGCGCTAGCCGGGTATCGGAAGGCCGGCTTCGGGGAGGAGCACACTTCGACGCTGGACACAGTCGGTAACATCGCAGGTGTCTACCGCAATCAGGGCCGGTATGCGGAGGCACTAGAGTGGTATGAGCGGGCGCTAGCCGGGAGAAAGAAGGCACTCGGGGAGAAGCACACTTCGACGTTGAGGTTAGTCAATAACATCGCAGTTGCCTACAGCGATCAGGGCCGGTATGCGGAGGCACTAGAGTGGCATGAGCGGGCGCTAGCCGGGAGAAAGAAGGCACTCGGGGAGGAGCACACTTTGACGCTAAGCACAGTCCATAACATCGCAGGTGTCTACTACAATCAGGGCCGGTATGCGGAGGCACTAGAGTGGTATGAGCGGGCGCTAGCCGGGCACCGGAAGGCACTCGGGGAGGAGCACATTTCGACGTTGGGCACAGTCAATAACATCGCAGCTGTCTACTACAATCAGGGCCGGTATGCGGAGGCACTAGAGTGGCTTGAGCGGGCGCTAGCCGGGAGAAAGAAGGCACTCGGGGAGGAGCACACTTCGACGCTGGACACAGTCCATAACATCGCACTTGTCTACAGCGATCAGGGCCGGAGTGCGGAGGCACTAGAGTTGTATGAGCGGGCGCTAGCCGGGAGAAAGAAGGCACTCGGGGAGGAGCACACTTCGACGCTGGACACAGTCCATAACATCGCACTTGTCTACAGCGATCAGGGCCGGAGTGCGGAGGCACTAGAGTTGTATGAGCGGGCGCTAGCCGGGAGAAAGAAGGCACTCGGGGAGGAGCACACTTCGACGCTGGACACAGTCCATAACATCGCAGTTGTCTACTACAATCAGGGCCGGTATGCGGAGGCACTAGAGTGGTATGAGCGGGCGCTAGCCGGGAGAAAGAAGGCACTCGGGGAGGAGCACACTTCGACGCTGACCACAGTCCATAGCATCGCAATTGTCTACCGCAATCAGGGCCGGTATGCGGAGGCACTAGAGTGGTATGAGCGGGCGCTAGCCGGGAGAAAGAAGGCACTCGGGGAGGAGCACACTTCGACGCTGGACACAGTCCATAACATCGCAGTTGTCTACTACAATCAGGGCCGGTATGCGGAGGCACTAGAGTGGTATGAGCGGGCGCTAGCCGGGAGAAAGAAGGC
Organism: Morchella sp. 2018-W30; assembly: GCA_024713625.1. Lineage (NCBI taxonomy): Eukaryota > Fungi > Ascomycota > Pezizomycetes > Pezizales > Morchellaceae > Morchella > Morchella sp. 2018-W30. The sequence goes on from JAMJEW010000019.1 coordinate 1,261,690, forward strand.
ACTCGGGGAGGAGCACACTTCGACGCTGACCATAGTCCATAGCATCGCAGTTGTCTACTACAATCAGGGCCGGTATGCGGAGGCACTAGAGTGGTATGAGCGGGCGCTAGCCGGGAGAAAGAAGGCACTCGGGGAGGAGCACACTTCGACGCTGGGCACAGTCAATAACATCGCAAATGTCTACCGCAATCAGGGCCGGCATGACGAGGCACTAGAGTGGTATGAGCGGGCGCTAGCAGGGTATCGGAAGGCCGGCTTGGGGGAGGACCACCCTTCGGTTCTACGCACAGTCAATAACATAGCGATCGCTAAGAGAGACAACGTCAGTTAGCACCAAAAGGTTAGCGACACCCATCATCATCCGCCTCCTCTTCAACTGAAAGTTTCTTACTCACTTGCGCATGTAGCCACACTCCGACGAGTTTCTGTTTTGATAGGATAGTTTTCCAATTTCATCATTCCTGCGCCATTCCTACTTGCCGATATCTATAAAGTTACTTAGCACCAGCGTTTCTGGTATATCTCTCATAACATGGCTCTAAATCTATTTTTATATTCATATTTATTCTTTAATTCGTTTATCCTCTACATTTCACACAACATGGAATTCATTTTCTGCGCCTCCCTGAATAAATTCACCTGCCAATAAGAAAAGTCAAAGCCACCCGACAAAGGTATTCCACGCTTTTTATGTGTCGGCATTGTAGCCAGTCGCGTCGAGCGACGGATATAATGGACCTCCATTTGTCATAAAATAGCTCTATCGCTCGCGAGTTCCATTGAAGACCGAACTTTTTTGTATCCTCGTCCAGCCGCCAAGGCCGAGTGATATGGCATGAATCGCGACAAAGTGATTATTGACCTTGCTCACATAATCATATGGCCACGTGTGAGACCGTCACGATTATAATTCAACAACTTGATTCACGATAGAATATATATGTCCTGCTCCCAAATTAAACATGAATCTTTTTAAAGGTCATCAAGAAATATAGTACTGGCTGTATTTTGGAAATCTTCGCCACACTCTGTCTCTCAATTATCATTCCTTACCCGTTTCTAAAAACCCGCATTCTCGTATATAAGTACACGATGTATGCAGTAGGAGCAGTAGTAGCTAGGAAGGCCCAGGGTAAAAATAGTGACCTATCGGGACAGAGATCGAATACATGTCATCAGTAATATATGTCTTACCGCGTAATATATAGGCACACAACGCATGTATTCTTCATGTAGTGTTAGATTTATAGAAGTGGCCTCCATTCGATATTCACACCAAGATTAAGATCCAAGACTTTTGCGCAGCAACCCTTACCGCTTCTAACCTACCACAACCAGCTTACCATCTAATCCCTACCTGCATGGGTCCGGCACTATTCGGGTATGACATCGGTGGATGCATACGCCATACCAGGGTCCCTCCCCCTGTAATATGCTGTCCGTCCCGCTTCATCCGCGACCTTAAAACCGCGACAATTCCCCACATGTTCACCACTGTCATGCCGCCACCACCAAATGCTCTCCGACTTCACCACGCTAGTTTTAGGCTATCTCTTCTATGGGGTCTGTTTTCTCATCATTATAATACGACTTTCCGCAACTTGGGCAAGGGAGAAGAAATGGAGGAACGATGATTACTGGATGCTGGGGGCGCTTGGGGTACTGGTCGCCAGGACGACGGTGGTCCATATGGTGTTAGTGTGGGATACAAACAATGTAGGGGAATGGGCGAGGAACGAGATGCAAAAGGAAGAGGTGCATAGGAGAGAAATGGGGAGTAAGATGGCGCTGGTGGCTAGGTCCTGTTATGCTGCGTTGTATGTATGGGCTCCTGGGCTTGGGTGTGGAATTTCGGGTGATGGCTGACAGAAATGCGCATGCAGTATCTGGTCGATGAAAGCGTGTGTGCTATCACTATACGCAAGAATTGTTAAGTTACTGGAGGATTACAGGAAGTTTATCAAGTATATATGGGCCTCTTTATTCTTGACATTTGCGGCAGTGATGGTGTCGACTTTATTGGAGTGCCGGCCATTTAATCAGTAAGTTCATTCGATACTGCCAGTTTAGTAAAAGATTGTTATATTCTAATACCTCGAATCGCTAGTTATTGTAAGCAACTCTGGGCGTGTTTTAAGTAATTGTATATACTAACTTCATCCAGGGCAAGTCATTCCAGATCCAGGAAGTATGTTATCTCTCAGTCAAAAGCTACTCTATTATACTTACCATTAACTCAATTCGATCTACAGAAGCGTGCACATTCGCCGAGGCTCAGCTCTACACAACTGGCGCCTGCAATATCGCAACAGACTTAGTCCTCATCATATATCCTCTTCCCATTATATTCAACACCAATCTGCCACGAAAACGGTATTCTTCCCCCCCCCCCTATCCTCGCCCCTCTAGATTACCAAATTACCAACACAACAATAGAAAAATCCAACTCTACATCCTCTTTTCACTTGGCTTCTTTGTCATTCTCGTCAGCATATTTCGGCTCCCCTTCGTGATTGAGAATCACGCGATCCAGCGCTGGCGTACACTCGTATGTTTTTTATTCCTCCCGCGCGCATCCCACACTCCTTAACAAACCATTTTCTACATAGTTCGCATCCATCGAGATGTTAGTAGCCTGCTGCGTCGCAAACGCACCGGTGATGTACCGTCTCATCAAAGCACAAGCCGCTAAACATTCCACATCTGCAGATTCCGCATCCCATAAGGGTCCGTACTGGTTCTCTGTGAACCGATCAGCAAGAAGACAGACAAATGAGATTGACGAAATCGAGTTTAGGAGGCTAGGGCTTGGCTTAGAGGAGGAAGAGGAGGGCATGAGGAGTAGCAGCAGAGGGAGTCAGGAGGCGGAGGGGAAACAGCAGGTATAGTTAGGGTTCTGTTGAGGGTTTGTTAATGTAATTATAATGTATATATGTGGAATGTGGAATGTGGAATGTGAATATGGTTCACGGCTTATCACTCGGCGGGTGCAGATGTTCTCAATCGAATGTGGAGAAGTCTTGCGTTAACAACACGTGCATGGAATTATCTTACCCGGGCTTGGCATGAAATAAGGTTTTCTTATGTGCTAAATAATGCCTCACATCACCTCTGAGCAAATCCCTCAAACTTTCTTCCTTGTGTGTACTGGCACCCAAGTGTACCCCGGACGGAGCTCGAGGGACCTAGTCTCCATCCCCCACCCCCCTCTATTGTTCAGATTTTAGGCTTCCCCTACGCTCGGAAACCCCATCCTGCTGAACAAGTCAAGCCTTGATCTGCCTGCTGAACAAGACAAGCCTTGATCTGTCTGCACGTTGACACCTAAGCCCAGCGCTCGGTACAGTAAATAGTCCAATCCCTCACTCGCCCCCTGCTGGCCAGTACACTTCGTTTGGAATCAGCCCTCGGTATTGTATTAATAATCCTGCCTTGAAGACTATCGTACCTCGAGATTGGCTGGGGGCCAGGTCAGGGTAGACAGTTAAGGACCATCACTTACGCATACATGTGCCTGGCCATACACCCACGCACGCCCCTTAAGCTTTCGCTTGCGACCCGACCTCCTAAAACACCCCCGGCCGCACGGATCCAGAGTATGCGAATGACGATCTCATTTCCGACCCTACCCCGGACGAAGCGAGCATGACAGGCTGCCGACTTCCGGCTGAAAAGTGACATGTGGGTGGCTGACAGGTGGCAGGGGGAGATCATAAGAGGCTATTGTTATACCCCCTAGGCTTAGGTCCTGTGTGTTGAGCTCGATCAAATGATGTATGCCGGCCGAAACACCCTTCAAGGGACTTATTCAAAGTTTAGTGGGTATGTATCTAATCACCAATGCAGTTGACGTCGATTTACTTATTGGAGAGGTTTTCAATATAGGATCCGGACGATTATAGACAATCCCGGAAAGATTGCTTTCCCGTTCCGGAATATAGAGAAACTTTACATGGATACAGAGATCATATGGCGATGGCTAATTAATTGTCTATCATAGTACATGGTTAAGCTTTTTTGTCCTCCCCCGAAATGGAGGCACTTATCTGACCCGTGCCTGGTTTTCACACTAACTATGGGGCAAAAGTCTAGATATGAAGCATGGTGGTAAATTAAAGAAGAGACCACGAATGGTGACAGCTTTATTCCGGCGGTTAATAAATATCATGGGCTCCTTGATGGGCTTGGGGTATTTATGGCTAGACTTTTAGCCCCACATATCCATGACCAGATCAGTCCATTCGCGCATAGCCTGGGAAGAATGCGGTTTTGTGCCAATAGGAAATGGCTTAAGGCTCAATTAATGATGATTTGGGGGGGCATCGCTAATAACTAAATAGTTGTCTCGAGCTTACCCCGGCCCATATTTATACAATTGCAAGCTCCAAGCAACCTTACCCAAAACTTTCAATCGTCAATGGACCGGACCAGCCCCTAGATTATACATATGAGGGAAGCAGCCTACTCCGGTAATCGCTAAACGCCCGGAACGACTTCTAAACTAAAATGGGCTACACAGATCGTTAGATGTAGGAAGCTTTTGAACAGGTACATAACCCCAATTACCACGAATACAGGCAGCCCAGGTGATGTAACCAGGTACCTACTTAATTTACCAATATTATCAACATCTTCCAGAAAAGATGAGTTCAGAACAAATAGTGCTCGGGGCCTTAAGATATTCCTTCTTACTTGTAACGACAGGATCAATGACATCTAGCATCTCTGAATGACTTGATATAGATAAAAGGTGCTCTTGGTTCTTCTAAATCTCTAGAAATAATTGTCTATATTCCCACCGTTTCTACTGTTTCTACTGATCGGGCAGAAAATAAAATACAGTCGGCACAGACAAAGCGGACTTGATCTACAGCAAACTCTCACCGAGTGCACACCTAACCAAACTGCATCCCGCCCTGACTGTTTCCCTGGAGCCAAAACTGTCATGCTCCACCCCCTCAACTATCGTGTTGACCTCCACCTATGAAGACGAAACCATTAGCCGTAATCCTCTCTAGAGACACAGGGGAAACCCACAAGATCCATGGCTATTAAGCACCCGGTTTCATGAATGCATTCACAGATAAAATCTCCTTCCCTCAATGTCAAACCGCCACGAACAGGAGTGCCTGTACTTGGTGCACTATTAAATCTATTAGTCACAGTCCTCGCAATTAAAATGGGCGGGAGACTTACACTTGCGGGTCCAGCGCATCCACGTCAAAGCTCAAATGAATCGGCATGCCCTCCTGTCCTGGTCCACAATTTAGATGGTCCAACGCCATCTCCATCACTCTACCGATGCCATACTTATCAACATCGTGCATACTAAACGCCTTTATTCCGTTCTCTCTGAGAATCTTCTTCTCCGGGACATCAACGTCACGCAAGCCGATATAGACAAGCTTTGACACATTGATCTTGTGCTCGTCCTTCAACCAGCCGAAGACTTCCGGATTTTCCTTGGGTGCACTTGAAAGGCCTGTTAGATAGGATACCGGCATACCGTGGATGTTACCAGAGCCCGACGATTCCGGTGTATTGATGTCGGCGTGTGCGTCGATCCATACCACGGCTATCTCACGGCCAAGGCGCTCCCGAGCTGCTTTAGCTGTGCCAGCGATGGTGCCGATTGCGATAGAGTGGTCACCACCGAGTGTGAGGACTAGACGTCCCTGTGAAGCCTGCTCATATACTTGGTCTGCAATGGCTTTAGTGACGTTTGATACCGTGAGAGGCTTCAACATGGGTGCACGTGCACCAGCTATTTGGAGTGGTGGGTCTGATGATGGGATGTGTTCAGTGTAGTTGTGAACTTTGCCGTCATGATAGATAGTGTATCCGAGCTCTTCTGAAAGGGACTCTAGAAGACCGGCTTCAATCAGTGCTGCTGGGGCTGCATCGACGCCTGGCTTGGTCTATGTGATATTAGCAGGTGCGGAGTCGAGAACCACATGGCATAACATACCTGGCCTCCAGAGAAACCAACACCTACAACACCGAGTTGGTCCTTTGAGGATAGGAATATGGGCTCGATTGTGGGTGGAGTTGTCATTGTTGTATGTTTGAGAGAGAAAGGCAGCAGTGGTGGTGGTGATGACGGTGGCTTTAAAAGGACTTGCGGAGAATATTACGGAAAATAGTATCTCGGGGATATTCTAAAGAAACTAGAGGGAGGGGGGGGCTTTCTTTCAGAATCTTGGGGGCTATACAGCATCTTTAAATCCCCCCTTCCCTCCACCTCACTCTTCTTTCACAATCATTCCCCGCTCTTCTAATTTACGTAACTAACACTCATCGGAGCGAGGGGCTGATGCCTTATCGTGTTCGAAAAATCTAGTCTAACACTTGGAGGAAGTTCTGTCCGGAGGTTGACGTCGGACACCTGCTCTGTCGCGTACAGTTGAACTTAGGGGAATCGCGTGCGTCGTGTGATTCCCGTTTGGTTGGCCAGATTATTGAAACGCTTGGCACCGATAGTGGGGTCTATTGGATCAGCGCTAAAGGTTAGGGGTGGTTGAGCCGCAACAAGCCGAGACCTGCGTGATAGTTCATGATAGGCCTGCCTGCAGCTGGATAAGCATTCAGACATGCTGCAACACGGGAAAGCACTTGATCTTTTTGAGATAAGACGACTGTGAAAAGCAATCTCAGAATTTGCCGTTGCATGAGGGGCACCCGAGATCCTGATCCCGAGGGACGGATCTGTATCACTATGTACGTTGCAGAAATTTCAGCTTATCTATCCTGTAACAAGTGACCACATAGCAATATATATGAATCCGCCGCACATTCCAAGATTACGCTCAAGGCAAGCTGGCTTATATAATGATTCAACTACAAAGTTCCAGCAATTAAGACCAATCTTACTTTAGGAAAAGGCTTGATATTGGACTTAATAAAGCGATGTTAAGTATATACAACGTAACAGTAGCTCGCTTGGATCTTAGAAATAAGATGCTCTAGGCAGGGACTAACTCAACACAACTCCTACCCGGTGCCAGAAATTACTGGTCTGGTTTCTCTGATGTAGTTAAAAAAAACTATGTTATTTGGCGCCAAGGAGCTAGATAGCGAGTGAGATACCATGACACGCCGGCCGAAACCTAATCCACCAACGTATTTCTGGTCAGCTAAGATTGCCCTCTTAGACGAAATCTCGAGAGCTACAATCCATAAACAGACTCAATATCCCATGGCTCGTAGCTTGGCCCTGACCCTTTGGCTACAGCCCTCTCCCGCTCATGAAACGATAAAAGCCTGGGCTCCACGCATCAAAAACCATGTCGATGGGTCCTGAGGTCGGTCTGAGAATATACGGTTGAGGGCCAGGCACCATCGGCTACTGGCGAGATCTGCTACGGGTGATGGGATAGGAGGATGCCAGGACCCTTCGAGCGTGGCTGTACTTGTTAAAAACCAGACCCCACCTTCCCATTTGCACTGCATGGTCCAGACCGACCGTGAACCAAGGGGCTAGCTGGTCCATACTATGTGATGATATACCAGGTGCCTAATTAAGCCTTGGAGAACATCGCCTCTTTTTAAATTATCAGTCAATCAATCAGAGAATAAGTTTCCACACCCTACCATTATCGTACTCTAAGTTCTGTTTTTTTTTTTTTTTTTTTTTTTTTGGCGGGGGTAGCGGCGAGTGATAGGGTATGATTTACGGGACTCGATTTTGGTAGGCCGCGCTCGCCGCCTACCGAAGGAGGAGGGTTTTTTTTTCCAAGTGATATTATTGCATAGTACATTGTATTATTATCAAAGATCACTATTCAACATATTACGGCGTGGTTTAGGAGTCCGAGTAAGCTCGTCCGTCATAACCAATACCAGTTTAAATATTAAAGTGAGCCGCGGATTCAGGATTGCCGTGTCTTACCTGCACCGTTAATAGATGATTCCAAGAAATCGAAACCTTTTGGTCTCGGACGGGCTCTAGGTCGTAAGACAAGTACCCAAGTGCCGGTCCCGGCTATTGTAGGTGGATGACAATAGATTACTCCTACATGCACTACAAGATTCAAATTCAAAAGCTCTTTGATTATATATGTGCCAGCCCGTACATAATATCCACGCCCCACTAAACCCCTTCTCTCTCATCTGGATCCCACTCCCCAAAGTTTGTCACAACCCATTCACAGAACTTTTCCCAATCCGCTCTCCATATGGCCATTCTCTCCTGCCTCACGCCCACCTCCACGCCCACCTCCACGCCCTCAAACGCCGCATATCTAACAGTCGTCTCTGCCAGGTCCCCCAGCCCCTCCAGCCCCACGTTGTCAAACGCCTGCAAAACCTGCCAGTGATCGTGCGTCATGCTGGCTGTCGTCTTTTGCCCCAGGACCCCCGGGTCGTCGTTGTTCAGGGTTACGGGGACTCCGTGTGCCAGGAGGGCCGGGAGCGAGTGGGATAGGATGCTGGAGGTGAGCCGCAGGATCTCGTTCGAGACGGGGCACACCTCGAGACAGATTTTGCGCTCGCGACAGAGGTCGAGCAGGTGGGGGTGCTTGTAGAGGGAGAATCCGTGGCCGATGCGCTTGGTCCCTAGGAGGATGGCATCGAAAAGGTTTTCGTCGGTGGAATTGCCGTCGCCGAGGGTTTCGCCTGCGTGGAAGAAGAACGGTATATCAACCGCTTCCTGGCGGCAATATTCACGGAACCAGAGAATCTCGGGGATAAGCTCTTTGTGCGGGCGGCCGAGGTCTTCTTGGCCCACTAGGTCAAAGCCTTTGGGGGTGTTAGCAGGGACCTGTGTGAAAGAGGGGTGGTGACATACCCGCGATGGCATGGGGATAGAGCTTTTTGGCTTCAACGCATTCTTTCATGCTAGCTCTGATAGCTTCGTTGTCGAAAATCCTGATGGTGGTCCATATCATACGCGCGCCCCAGAAACCAGCTCCTTCCGGGGATTTCTTATACCGCTCCACCTCCTCGGAAAACACCCGGATGACGTCAGTGCGGGGGAGTATCTCTCCTGTGTTTGCCGCGCGGAAGGTCATTGCATACGCTGCCCGCATATCCACCCAGAGAACATTATCCAGATGCAGGTGGTGGAGAACGTGGCGGACCTATTTTTGCGCTACTATCAGAACCTTGCACTGGGGCGGAGAGAGAGGAGGAGGAGGAGGACAAATGCTCGATAAACTGGCTCGTAGTAAATTATCCCCGAGATAATTCTGAATATGCCTTGGAACTTCCGCCAAACCATATTGATCCCCTCATGGTGCTTCAGACTCTCTTCGGCTGTAATTGTGGTGCGGTCAATAAGCCACTCTAGAAACGCCTCCCTTGCGGTTGTACCGGTGCCCTCGATATGTCCGGAGCCCATCAAGAGGTTCGCTGGGAATGTGTCCGCGGCCTCAGTGATGGGGATAAGCCCGCCCGGAACATAGGCCGACGAATACAATGAAGTAGATGCAGCAGGGGGCCCGGCCAAATAATCAAACTGTATTGTAGCAGTCTTCAACGCCTCCGGTGAAACCAGCGGTACATCTGAGAAGATACACAGTCCCGGTGTCTCCAAAGCGAGGTTTAGCAGCCAATCCACTAATCCACCCACAGTGAGTTGATCAAAGAACATTAAAAGAGAAAACCTCAAGGAAAAACCCACTATCAACCATAGCCTCTAGATGCGCATGAAGCAAACAGCCCTTGGGCATCCTCTTGACGATTTTCCATAGCCTCGTACTCTCCATACGATCCTTTGCCAGTGTGAACATCATCCCGGGGTACACATCGCCCTCGTCGTCCTCCACCTCCTTCGTCCATACCGTTGCGGCCTCGTATTGGCGGATATTATTCACGATGATGGCCGCTCTCTTTGCCGTTTCTGAGAGGCGTTGGCGAAACGCATAATCTACCATGTACACATGACGTCAGTGAGATGCCAGAGAGGGCGAGGGAAAAGACAGCACCATCACTGACCGTGACGAAGTGCCTTCTCTTTAGCTATGAGGGCCGCGCGAGATGCATGATAGGCCTCAAGCTGTGTGGCAACGATGGATTCGATGTCAGTACTGGTGGACATGGCTGTGGATATTTGGCTGTTGTTGTTGTTTTTCTTTGGATTCAGTGACCACGGCGAAGTATTTACGGATTCAAGGACCTCTCAGTCATATGTGCAGATCACCCTAGAACACTGCACTTTACCCTACCCTACACGGCCGTCGTCCTCAGTGCACGAACAAAGAGCCGGGCGGCGGACCCCGTTGATGTCGGTGATGCCGGTACTGCCCGCATAGGACTGAAAGAGCTTGCAAGAGCTTCATGAAATGCGGAGCTAGAGCTTCTTCACATTTAGCATGGGAGCCCTTTCTTTATATATATTTTTACATCTATCTATAAGCAGCATTTGACTTTGGTGAGAAGCCGATTGCTTTCTTCTACTGATATCTCGCCCCACGACCCCGCGAATCCCCCACCTAAGTATGTAGCGTATGTAGTTATGCACCGCACCTTCCGGTTCTATCGAAACCCTGGCTGGTAAAGTAGCATTCCATGCATCGAACCTTCACTGCGAGTACGTAACAAAAACCCAGACCACATGGTAGAGTAGGTATATCCACTACATAAGGGGCAACTCTTTTCTTTTTTGTGGGGTAATTTGTGGGGAAGGAGGGAATCAAGGTTTCGGGAATTTTTCTGTATGTACCTACATACAGACCTACTGTAGTAGTGCTCTATGCCATTGTTTTACCATTGGATGGATGGAGTAGGGCCACTCGGAGCTGCGCGAAGGTTGGGGCCTATCATATCAATGATCAAGCTGACAGCTAGGCCAGCTTGAGACTCCCCGATATCTGCATCTGACTGTGGTAGACTGCTACTGTCTAGCCATACATGTATTTATCAGCCTGGGAAAATACTTGTACCTAGAATATGTACTAGTAATCTCTGTCTGATACAGATAGTCAAGTACTAATTAATTCAATGCCCCCACTGATCATTTCACTGCGAGCAACCAATAAATCAGACCACCCGCATCGCATACCTACACAATCTGGAACCCGATAATAATATAATACGACCAAAGGAACCAAACTAATCCTGCATACCTCGATCACGATACTGCCTGCCTGCCTACCTGCAGGGTTGCACACCTTCCGGAGCGGGCAACCTTCCTCTTACGGGGGGGGGGGGGCGATGTCTTGGCCCTAGCCTAGCTAACCGTCATTTTAACACGGAGCAGCCTGCGGGTTGTACAGTGATCGTCGTGAGATGATGATTGATCGATTGGGAGGCAAGGGTTAATTGCGCTGAGCGATGGACTTGTGATACCGCGGTTGGGCACCTGTCGGGTAGTACAACAGGTACAGGTACAGTATTAGTAGTAGAGTGCTGGGGAGACGACTCTTCCTCTCCTTCCTTCCTTATGGCAAAAAACGTTTCTGTCTCGTTAGTGCGGTGGAGATTGGGTTGGACCCTTAGTTTTTGGTGGGGGATGGATCGAGAGCTTATCGTGGTAGTTAATTGTGGGCGTAACCCAGGTAGGTAGGTAGGTATGTAGATAGTTGGCCGCCCGGGGAGGGGGGGGGGCATGTCTGTCTGTCTGTCTGTTTGTATGTATACCTACTACCGTTACAGCACACGCGACACCGATAATACAAAGATATGGCCGTTATACCTACATTCCATTCCATCCCATTCCAACACAGTTGTCGGAATGCGAGATGGGGGGCACACTGATAAGTATATTAAAAAAGTGGATAGCTACATGTACTTCCTACATAACCTAGATGTAGATAAGCACACCGGAGTTCTGGGCGGGAGAAAGAAAAAACCCTCCTCTCCCTCAGCTCCCACGTCCCACACTCGACACTGACCCCCGTAATGATAAAGTGGCGATAGATGCTACTTATTACCATTACTAGAGGGGCTATCACTGGCCCTGGCACGATATTATTGATCCTGCGGATCAGAGCGGAAGGTGGTGCAAGCCCTGCCTGCCTATGTACCTACCATGACCAACAGCTCAGATTGGCTGGGGGGTCATTAATTGTTCCCACGTCCAATCAGTTTGTTTATAACGTCTATCAGATAGGATGTAGTTTGTTCTACTACATAACTTATACTTTGTATGTACCCGGTGCTTAATTACGGGTCTAACTACTTCAGTTAACCAATCCGGCCGGCGCCGCGCTAGTTAGTATGTAGACTATCAGACAGAAGAAAAATAAGGATCCACCATCAAATAAACCCGAGACTCGGAAATTTTATATCTACTTATTATACCCCCCCCCCTCCCATTCTTTTCCTCTGCAGGCTGCTCTCCCTCACTCACTCCCTCCTTCCCTTCCATCCATCCATCCATCCGTCTCACCCACGCAGCCAGCAATGTCTCAAGCAGACCCAGCACTCAACATCTCCAATCCTCCTCACACGACCACCACCACCGCCACCACGAAGGTCGACGAGCCCGTCTACACCAATGGAGGCGCACCAGAGGGCCATATGCACAAGGACATCGAGAGCGGAGACGTGAAGGGTGCCCCCGCAGCTGGTGACATCGAGAAGGGGAGCAGGACCGGTAGCGCGGCCAGCGTTAGGAGTGCCGGTGGAGGAGCCGGAAGTGGAGGCTTCTATAGGAAGTACAGGGTCTATGTGCATGCATTTGTGTTCTGCCTCTTCACTGGGTAAATCTTCTTTTCCCCTTCCCCTTCCCTTCGATCTGCTTAGGTCGAATATATATATATACAAGATATACATGTATATATATATATATAAGAGAGAGAGAGAGAGAGAAACAAGATCCTAACGCACCCTCCCCCGGCAAAGATGGTGGATCGCATCGTTGGTCCTGCACCGCAACGACAGGAACTGGGTCGTTCCCTTCCTCCTCTGGCTATGCATCGTCCTGCGCATCCTCACCATCTACGTCCCCGTCAGCATCTTCTTCAAGCCGATTCAGACACTCTGGAAGGTCTCGGCGGGCAAGTTCGTGTCGCTGATCCCCTCGAAGCTGCGCACGCCGCTCGCGGCCCTCCTCGTCATCGCCGTCTACCTCATTGGCGCCTTCGTGTCCGAGGAGTCGCTCAACAACACGCGCGACAACCGCGCCGTCTCGCTGTTTGGCCTGCTGGTGTTTGTCGGCGTGCTCTGGGCGACGAGCAAGCACCGCGCCCATGTACAGTGGCACACCGTGCTCGTGGGTATGCTGATGCAGTTCATCATCGCGCTGTTTGTCCTCCGCACGGGCGTCGGGTATGACATCTTCCACTTTATCTCGGGGCTCGCTGAGAGCTTGCTCGGCTTTGCGCGCGATGGTGTCGCGTTCCTGACAAGCACGGAGATCTCGCAGATGGGAATGTTCTTTATCAGCGTTCTCCCAGCAATCATCTTCTTTGTGGCTCTCGTTCAGCTGGTACGCAGATCTCCTGGCTCACTGTCATATCACACATTGCTAACAAGTATCCGCTCATAGATGTACTACTGGGGAATTCTGCAATGGTTCATTGGCAAGTTCGCCGTATTCTTCTTCTGGTCCATGCAGGTTTCCGGCGCCGAAGCCGTCGTCGCCGCCGCCTCCCCCTTCATCGGCCAGGGAGAATCCGCCATGCTCATCCGCCCCTTCGTCCCTCACCTGACCCTGGCCGAGATCCACCAAGTCATGACCTCCGGGTTCGCCACCATCGCCGGCTCCGTCCTCGTCGCCTACATCGGCATGGGCATCAACCCTCAAGCGCTCATCTCCTCCTGCGTCATGTCCATCCCGGCCTCCCTCGCCGTCTCCAAGCTGCGCTACCCCGAGACCGAAGAATCACTGACCGCCGGCCGTGTCGTCGTCCCCGAAGACGGCAGCGAGGAGCGCCCCGCCAACGCCCTGCACGCATTCGCAAACGGCGCCTGGCTCGGCCTCAAGATCGCGGGCATGATCCTGTCGACGCTGCTGTGCATCCTTGCGCTGCTCGGGCTGTGCAACGGCCTACTGACATGGTGGGGCCGCTACCTCAACATCAACGACCCGCCGCTCACGGTCGAGCTCATCGTCGGATACATCTGCTACCCGATCGCCTTCCTGCTGGGCGTCTCGCGCGACGGAGACCTCTACAAGGTTGCGCAGCTCATCGGCACAAAGCTCATTGCGAACGAGTTCGTGGCCTACACAAGGCTCCAGCAGGAGCCGGACTTCCAGACTATGAGCGACCGCTCAAAGCTCATTGCCACCTATGCGCTGTGCGGGTTCGCAAACATTGGCAGTCTCGGAACGCAGATCGGCGTGCTGAGCCAGGTTGCGCCCGGCCGCGCGGGCGACGTCAGTAGGTTGGCGCTCAGCGCGCTCATTGCCGGCGCGATCAGTACGCTGACGAGTGCGAGTGTGGCGGGGCTGGTGGTCACGAACCAGAGGCAGTTTACGACGCCGACGGTTTGAGTTTGTGGAGCTGGAGTTTTTTTCTTTTTCTTTCTTTTGTTTTCTTCTATGATGATGAGAAGGAGGAGAGGGAGGAGGAGGAGGAGGAGGAGGTAATAGCTGTGGCGCGGCGGCGTGGTTAGATAGTTCTGGTAGAGTATAGTACATACATACACACACACGATGCAGGAGTTAATGATACACTAAAGATGTCGATGAGAAGAAGCAGAAGAAACACGAGTGTCGTTGCCAACGTTTTAGCCCCCGCCCTCCCCCTGTGACTCAAAGGCGCCCCCAAGAGTGGGGGCCATTACGAAACTTGTGATACCTCGATCCTTCATGGGCCGTCACTCGCCATAAATACTTTGGTGGGGGAAGTGCTATGGCGAGTGGGTGTGGGGGCGGTGGGGGTGGGTAGGGTGCGTCGGGCATGGGTTCTCACTCGAGGTCTGGTCGATCTGCCCGGCGGAGATGGTGGTGTACTAGGTACGCCGCCCGCCCTCAAGGTATTGGGTATGAGGCTCGCTTGGCTTCATTCGCCCTGAGAACAAGTGTGCGATTCAGCAGACAACTGGTGGTTAGCCCGTAAGTACATGTTGGGGGAAGAGTACTGTACTGTGCCAATACCTATGTATCTATCCTTAGTGATCCACCCCCGCCCCCCCCCACCCCCCTTTTGGTACTGTGCGTGCATGGACATGTACTATAGCTAAATGTTAACCCTGGCCCGGCTAGAAAAAACAAAAGAAAGAGAAAAGAAAAAAGCGGATGTACATACATACTAACCTGCACGGACATGTGAAGCCCGGACTGGACTTGCCACATACAAACCGCTGGTATTAATACGTATACGTATTATGTGTTATATCCGCCATGTATGTATGTATGTATGTACTGTACTAAGTGAGCGAACTGACAAAAGAACGATATATCCACCGTAGAGGGATGTAACAGTTTAGCGTGTACGTATCCGACAACCGTCCGTTTTGACGCCGTATGTAGACCGCAATGGCCCAGCATGCTAGTACTTTGGAAGATGGTTGTCAAAAGACACTCCATTATATGCGTGTCATGGATTACCACTACAGCACTAGAAACACGAGTTCTCACTCGCACCCACACTACATGTAGGTATTCACTTCACTTTCATGCAGGGTAGTCGGCTGGGCTTCCCCCACGCTCTCTCATACTGAAGGATCACATGGAGTTCCTGAGGTTCACTATTCAGTACGTTCACATGCCTGTCATCTCGGTCCAATCCCTGCAGCAGCCGCAGTGTGGTACGGTTGCATAGGCTCGGCCTGTCCCTTGTATTTTGCGTGAATACTTGAGGGGGAGAAAAAACAGTCTCCATCTCTCCATGAGATGGAAAAAAGAGAAAGAAAAGATAAGATGATGGCGGCGAGATTCGAACTCGCGCTCTTTCGAACTACGGTTTTGACAATGTCCTAAACGTAGCGCCTTAGACCACTCGGCCACGCCACCTTGTCTGGTTGCCGAAAGAAGTGACTTTATCATACTAAGCATTTGATTGGATAAGGCGCGCTTACCGAGCTTTCACATGGGCCGTGACTTCATTCAACACCAACCATCTTCGGTCCGTACATAAACCCGCGTCGACCACCGTCCCCATATTCCTCACTACCAAATCTACTCCACAAGTCACCAACCACTCTCCCATTCTTCTCGTCCAACCATTTGTTTTCCTTTTACTCCCTTTCCATACAACCAAAAACCTTCACTATGTCTCTTAAATCTGGTATGTTTGTCTTTATAACAATAGTATTCCCCTCTCCTCTCGAGCTGAGACACACCACCGCAAGAGACCACATTGCAATAGCAGTAGCAACAAACTAACACGCCCCCTCCCCCAGATGCCTTCCCCTCCTCCGGAGCCTTCGACCTGATCGCCTCCTCCCTCACCTCCGAGGCAGCAAAGAAAGACGCCATCAAGAAGGGCAACGCCATCTTCGCCTTCACGCTCACAAACGCCGCCAAGGACTCCGACTCCTGGTACATTGACCTGAAGAAGACGGGTGCCGTGGGCAAGGGGCTCGCGCCCGAGGGCGCAAAGCCGGACGTTGTGCTGAGCCTCAGCGACGAGGACTTCCAGAAGCTTGTTGATGGCAAGGCGGCGGCGCAGAAGCTGTTTATGGGCGGGCAGCTGAAGGTGAAGGGGGACGTGATGAAGGCGACGAAGGCCGAGGTAAGGATCGAGTTCCCTCTGAGGGCTATGACGGGGTGGGTGTGGATGTTAACTACAGTAATTGGCGGGCAGGTGGTGTTGAAAAATGCGCAGAAGACGAAGGCGAAGTTGTAGATGGGTGATGGGCGAGGTACGTGGTGGGTGGAGGGTGGGACTTGTGCTGTAGGGTTGCTTAATTAAGGTCGAAGGCTGTCGTGTGGGGTCTTTTGCTTTGAGTCCTTGAATATACTCGTTTGTCTTCCTTTTGTATCTTTAAGCTGTGTGCTCTCTGGTGATTCTATATCTAGCTATTTGTATACAATCCTTATGATGAATACTTAGATATTGCTATTAACAAGTAAATCGAACCCAAACAATTTATCAAAAAAACCAAACCATTGTTCTGCTCCATTAGTGCTAACTTCTGCTCAAAGACAACAGGCCACCCATAGTATTTATTATCCTCAACATGCGTTGAGGGTACCGCTAAACCATGGTCACATGTTATGCTCTTGATCATCTGTTCCCTAGGGACCCGGGTATCATTTAGGTACAGGCGAGCCTGGGCCGGTTTCTATTATTGTATCTCACTGGTTGAGACGCCAAGAACGCTAACAAGCTGCCAACAAACCAGCACATCTATCATTCCCATCTAATATAAAAAAAATTAAGCAGAATTTAAACAACAAAATGTAGCTTCCAACAGTTACAGTCCCAAATCACACAGCTCTCTATATATCATAAACTCTTGCCCAACCATCCCTCCCCTCCCATCTTCCAAGGGCCATTCCCATCTTACCTACCACCTCATCCTGCACCCATTGCCTACTCATCTCGGAACAATCACTATTCTTATTACCCCCACCACCCACCCACACCTCATCCACCACCAAACCATCCTCCTGCATCTCCTCCAGCATATATCTAAACAGCCTCAGCCCCTCCATGCTCTGCAGCGGCCCACTCACAAAACTCGGGTCGTATACACCCCAGACGCCGTTCTTCCAGAACGCGACAAAGCAGTGCCACCACACCTTCTCCGACCTTCTCGTCCGCTCCGCTTCCTCGCGGTCGGCCGTCGTCCAGTTGGGCCCAACAAACACCATCAAGGTCCCGTGATCGCGCAGCATGGATATCGCCGTCGGCAGCGTGAGCGTGCATTTCCAGTCGCGGAGCTGCGCGCGGGCGGGCGAGGAGATGTCGGTGGCGTCGGCCTTGGTCGTGTACAGGTTCGTCCAGAAGCGCTTGTCGTGGCTGTCGCGCGAGGAGATTGTCTGCGGGATGAGGTTCAGGTTGCTCTGCGCGAAGATGCCGGGCTGGTTGAGGTGCCGGAGGAAGGAGGTCCATTCGCTGGTGGCGGTGTAGCTGGTGAAGGGGATTGTGAAGAAAGGAAGAGACATCCTGTGGTTTGGGGATGATGGAGAAGGGCTTGTGGATATATGGAAAGGTGCAGGTGCAGGTGCAGGTGTGAATTATTTATTTTGCCTGCTTGAAGGGGGTTTCTTTGTTAGAGATTCTAGAATGGTGGAGTTCAGGGTGGGCCTGAAACGAGCTCTTTGAGAACTCCGTCGTTGATTGCCAAGGGTTTATTCGTTCGCTTTCTCGTATGTAGGTGATAACGATGTTAATTTTACTCACTGGCTTCGATGGCCTTTGTGGAATATCTGCCAATTATGAGCCCAGTGAAGCAACAAAGGCCATTTGCATGTATAACACCAACAACTACGTTGAGAGGATTGGTTTTGGAGGTAGTGCATCAAATTCTACCATTTTAAACTTATTACAAAATGCAGATTTAATATTATTAGTTTCTTAACTAGTAATGCCTTTTCTTGGCACCACGACCATGTTTACTATCGCTACTAAATTAGTAGTCTGCACTCACTCGTCACACCGCATCACTCGTGCTCGGACTCAACCAACATACCTATCCAGCGAGGAGAGGGAGCACCCTCAAGATTCTGTAGTCTCGTCCTAGTGTGTTTTAGAGAAAGCTCGTCTCTAAGCGCATGGTACTAATCACTAGTAGATTATAGCCAACCCCCGCATTATCATGAAAATTACAGGATTATGTAAATTTCTGTGGTGAGCTAAAAACGGATTTAGCTTCCAGATTTTTTTTAAGTGACCCTATAGAAGTCTTTGGAAATTTTCCCTTGTACTTTGCATCAGCTATGAAGGCCCGATTGACCAATCCTCCAACAGTGTAATAACCACACCCGCACGCCGCCCTCTCTCAGATGCTATCCTCAGCGCCGTCTTCGAAGCACCACTCACCAACCTTCTATCTGCGCCGTTCTCCAACAGCTTCCTAACCATAAATGCATCTAACTGCTCGGCCGCACCATGCAGTGGGGTCTTCCCCCCTTGGTCTCTTGCATTAATATCCGCTCCTCTATCAATGAGCAATTGGACCATCTCGTTGTGCGCGGCTCTTGCGTCTAATAATCTCTGCTCACGCTCCTGTGTGCGGGGAGAGAGAACACAGGACGTCAGGGCCTCGCCATAACTAGCATAGTAATGGAGCGGCGTCGCTCGATAGTAATCCCGTGCCATCACGCTGGCGCCATTATCCAGTAACATTCGCAGTATAGGCAAGAAATTGTACCCTCTCAGAGTCATCAACGTAAAGGAGTTCTGTGCTACCCAGTGGATGATAGACTTCCTCCTATTCGGGTCCCCCAGTTTGGTATTTGGCGACGCCCCGAAACCGAACAGCGTCTGAACAACTTGTTGCTGGCACCCCTTCACCGCAAGTACCAATGGCGTCTCCCCATTATCTGTCGGTTGAAATTCACTGAACCCATTTTCAATCAGGAGCCTCACTATCCCATCGTGCCCATTCTCAGCGGCTACGTGGAGCACGGTGCGGCCAGCGGGCATTGGCTTGCACACGGTAGCTAGCTTCTCCGTGCTTCGTGATATCATAAGCTTCACAATTTCCTCATGCCCATACTTTGCGGCCGTAATGAAGGCGTACGGTTCGTTGCTGTAACCCTCAGTGATTGAAGCCCCGACATTGAGGAGCTCGGCCACAGGCCGAATGAATCCGCTTCTAGTAACGTAGTTGAGAAGGGTCTCTGCACTCTTTCCCCTAACCGGGTTTTTGGGGACGCGGAGGGATTTGGCACGGGCGTAAAGTTGTGGGGTTAGGAGAACATTAAGACGCTTATTTGTGCAGAGAAGATAGGAGACATCTCTTAGACGTGGGAGCTCCTCGGCGATCAGAAGGATAATCTCGTTGGGGAAACTAGTGAGTGACATTTGTGAGGTGAGGAAAGCTAGGATTGATCAAACCGATCGTCCATAAAGCGGGGTGTACCGGCACACTTTGAGAATCCTTGTATCCTAGAAGACTGAGTGTTACGCCTAGCATGCTAGGCGCTACACAGCCAGTTTCGACTATAGTACGTAATATGTTCTCAAACTATACTTATAAACTTTGATATATGTAGCATTTGAGCTTCCATTATAATTTGAATTAGTGGGTAAGTCAAGGAGGGTAGAGTTACTGTGGGCAGATCTTTATAACTAGCCTTCATCTATAATTAAATTATATTAGCCAATAGGAATTCAGTATTTGTGATGCATATATACATGTACTACACGTACTTCGGCGGTGGGGATAGGTGAGATGATGTCTTCATCACCACAAAAGCGTAGCGCCTATTTCTACCACGGGGGCGTATACCACTTAATGTATGCTTGAACCATCGAATTCACCAGCCCTCAAACAATCCTCCCGTGCGTATACTTGCAAGTAGCACTGGGCAGCAAGTTTTGTCTCTAGACTTTCTTGCACCAGCTTTCGGGTAGTGCGCGCGCGCCTCAAAAACCTCTATTGTCCGGTACCTCATCCCTGCCCCGAGTAGATGTTTAGGAACCGATTGGATATATAATATCGCAATAGTTGTACATGTATAACCTGCGGTGAAATTAAGTATTTGATGGTAACCCACCTCACCATGATGGTTAAAGCGGGATATAATTGTTTTTTGGTGTAGAAAAGACCGTAGCTTGAGTTTGGTATACTTGGACTAAGCTAGTGATTGTGATTCTGTAGGGTCTCAAGTCTGGTGGGGTTGAATGGGGGCTCCGAGAGAGTGCTTACGTGTAGTTAGTTCGATATGATGTTGAAGACCCACTCCACCTGAAAACTGCCTTCATCATCCATACTATGTAACACTAGATATTACACGACCTATCAAAAACAGCAGCCCCACCGCAACCCCGGCCAAATACAGGCGTACCAGAGTCCCTACACTCAGCCTTCTAGAGACAAATCCTCCAAGACACGTCCATCTTGTTCAATGACAAAGTTGGAACGATCTTGGGGCTAGCTATACCACCCATTAACACTCACCTCCTTCGAGTGGATTTCTCACTGAAGGCAATGTAGCCACACCAGGTGGCATGTGTATCGAGCAGTCTCACCAGAGGAGTTACTTCTAGTCCAATACAGCGGAGGTGCTGATAGCATGGTAGACCGCCCGAGCGAACTACTTCCGGGGGAAAGAAAGGGAAGAGCAGGTTCCCGGCGGTGAGCTTAGGGAGCAATATGAGGACTTTGATAGTTGTGTTTGTCCCATTAACTGACCATATCAATCACTCCTGGTGCGTCATATACAAACTGATGGACTAATTTTGATGACCGGAATAATAATGAGATAGCCCAGGTCTGCAGCAGTAGCCGTACGTTGGAGCACCCCCCCGTTTCCAAACTCTATACACACCACCTAGCTATTCACAGACTTGGATTCTTCCACTACAAGGGGGAATCAGGGCACCAACATGCACGCCGCGCGGCGAGAAATCTGTTCAAACCCGATATCAATAACGCTCAGTATCCGTCACACCAACCGCGCCAAAACATCGTCTCAAACAATTAGCACCTCTAGATCTATATCCGTCGACTATGTTTGGATCTAACGTTCTTGTCTGCAGCTGTCAACTTTAGATCTGCTTCAGGGCTTCAGGAACGTTTTACTGCATGTAATGGTAGTGATTTTGCTATTTCTGTTTATCATTAGGCGCTGCCCAACGGTGCGTTGTTGGTTACACGCGGCCCTTCTTGGCGCCGCCCTGTCACTGTTCCACCAATAATAGCACGCTAGCGGGCGGGTCAATCATAAAGTGCGCAACTATCCTTGACCCGACCCATTGCAAGCACCAACCAACCGACCGATTCCATAGGCCCCCACAAAACCATGTCTCAGGAGCTTTCAGCCCACAGGTCAGCATTTAAGAGCACCTCTGTAGAACTTGCACTTGCCTCAATTAACCATGGCCCGTGAACACCGCCGACTATCCTCTCTAAACTTCCTGTCATTCCGCAGATCAAGGAATCGATCGAGCTCTTCTGTGAGGCATGGAACACCCCTCTTGACGCTTTCTGATGCTCTCATTACTGAGATAGCTTCATACCTCGACCCAAAAGACATCTCACACCTTCTGCTCGCCAACCGGCGATTATCATCCCTCCTCACGCCCGCTCTATACGACATTGCATTTCTCGTCTTCCCATACAGCCATACCGCGGCCTCAGCACTATGCCGTGCCTCCAAGCTCGGCCACGTAACGGTCGTGCAGCACCTCCTCGACCGCGGCGTCAGCATGATCGACCCAACCCCCTGGACGGGCATAGAAAACCCACTACACATTGCGGCCCGCGAGGGCCAAGTCGAAGTTGTGCAGACGATGCTCAAGCACGAGGACGGCGACAAGGCCACAGTCCTAGTCGACGCCCACGGCTACACACCCTTCCACCTCTCCGCCCTCAACGGCTTCGCCAGCGTCACCAAGACATTCCTCGAGACCGCCGGCGTCGACGTCAACCTCCCCAGCGACATCGGAATAACGCGGCACGGCGCCACAGCCCTCCACTACGCCGCATCCTGGGGCCACGAGAAGGTCGTGAGGCTTCTCCTCCGCCGCGGCGCCGCCGCGGACGCCCTCACCAAGGACGGCGCGGCAAACACCCCGCTCGAGTGGGCCCTGCAGAACTTCTGCTCGATGGCCTCCTGCAGCCCTATCGACCCCAGCGCGATCATAATCGCGCTGCTTGCCAGCGGCGCCGACATCGGGCGCCGCAATGGCGCGGGGAGAACGCTGCTGCACTTTGCCGCAACGAGCGGGGATTACTCCCCGCAGCGGCGGTTCGGGGAGCACTACTCGCAGGTGCGGGCCCAGCCTGCGGCGGGCGTCCTCCTGCCGCGGGATGGGAAGGGGAGGCGCGATGTGGCCAAGACGCTCCACAGGGGTGTCGTTGCGCTGCTTGTCGAGAGCGGCGCCGACATCAATGCCCGTGACAATGAGGGCAGGACGCCGCTGTACCATGCCGCCGAGCACGGGGAGGAGCATTTCGTGAGGAACTTTGCGGAGCTGGGGGCGGATGTGGGGATTAGGGCGGCGTCTGGGGAGACGGCGATGGAGATGGTGGTGGCGAAGCATTTGTGCGGTGGGGGGATGGAGATGGCGGAGGCACTGCTGGATAATGGCGCGGTGATTGACTTGGGGAGGGGGAGTAAGGCTGGGATGGAGATGGTTCCAAGGGAGAGGGAGGTGCTGGTGAAATTGGTAAAGAGTCATGAGGCAAAAATGAAGAAGGGCGGTGGGTCAAGGAGAAGGGTGGATGTATGACATATACGTACATAGTTTATATATGAGTTGCTGCATAGTAATATAGATTAATCTATAAGCAGATAGATATTACAGGCTATGATATATATCCTATTCCCTCCAGTTAAGGACTTGCAAAATTTAGTCTCAAAAGCTGATGTTCTCCCAGCTATCAGTACGAGTGAACTCATTTATTACCGGCCTAGACCATACCATATATATTTTATCCCCCACTAAATCCAAATAATAATTGAAACGAAACTTAAACAGATACATAGGAAACCCAAGATTTAAAGGTAAAAGACAGTTAGAATGAACATATGTGTTAGATATGAGGCCAGAAATCCATCCACCGAACAGACTCGTAAGTCCCTAGAGGGGCCTTACGCAAGCTTATAAAGGATTCCACAGTTATAAAAACGATAGCAAAAGAGTACCATGCAAGAGCGACTAGAACTGAAACACCACCTAAATAATTCGAGAAAAAATCCTCCACGCACTTGGGTATACGTATTGACGCTTGAAGGACATAGTATACAGAAACAAGAAATATCAAAAAGACGGGTGTTGCGAGGGAAAAGGATGATATCTTCCACAGTATTCCCTCGGTGCGTGTTGGAAACGGGTAGTTCCAAGCAGTCAGATGAGCAGCACTTACAAAAATAATAACACATATCGAAGTTCGCACACTGGCGTCAAAATTACCCAAGAAATAGAAGTGGTTGGTTTCCGCGGTCGTGAATTTATCGGTATCAAGTGGAGAATTTTCCATCCCATCGATACTTAATACTATGGGTTCTTGGGCATTCAGGGGTTTGTATCCCCATAGAATATAGGATACCAACACAAACATTACTTGTATGGCCACATGTAGTTCGAGGAGGGTGATTGGCAAATTGCTTGCTTTGCGCGCAGAGCACTGGATGACCATCCAGAGCGCCTGAAGACAGACAAGAAACTTTGCGATGATATCCGCCTTTCCTTTATCCATGATCACTCTCTTGCTGATACAATGCCGGGAGATTTTATTCGCCGCCAGATAATGCAGGAAACCCTCTGAGGTAAAAGTGAGGTAAGAAGAGCTTGTGAGATTGTCATTTTCAATACTCACGTCGTTCTCCGGGTTGTCATAAAAAACCACACAGCCGCCCATCACGACGAAGAAAGCCCCCTCCATCCCCATGTTATCCTCAGGGCTTCCACGTATGATGCCAAATTGATTGCACCACGCTTTGTGGACCTCCGTGGCTTTTTCCCGCTGATAAAAAGCGTATAAAAGGACGATTTCCGGAGCAAGTAACGCGACAACCATCCACACGAGTCTATAACGTAGGAGTCTCCAAGTTGTTGGGTTCTGGATGACATCGGGATGAATTGAGGTCCAAATACAGAGACCAAGGGTGATTAAACCACTCCAGAGAATACCCATCGTTCCGCGGCCCTTAGGCTCGGGAACGAATGCAGGTTCGAACTCGGTGCCATTGGAAGCGGCAAAGCAGAGACACTGTAGGAAGACCAAACTAAGAAGGATATAGCCATAATGGTTCCTCATTGTGCTGGCTCAGCTTTCCCACCGTGTAGTTGTGTTTTTTTTTTGGGGGGGGGGGGTTCTCGAGCTCGTGGCCGGGGTGGGTTGTATTTAATTATGCGATCTAAATAACTATATATGTCACGCCCAATCTGTCAATGGGTGACACTTGAGATTTGAACTGCCTGTCTCTACTCACTGAAGCCGATAGAAGATATCATATAGAAGCGTCACGCACCAACAGACGTGAGCCCCAGTGGGAGAGGTTCTGGCCTATGCAGCGGTGAAAATATTAGACAGTAGATCCATATCTCATCAAACGGAGTATATACTACCTCAGTTGATATTTATAGCGGCAGGATAAGCTCCCGTACGTGAAGGGATCCCCTTGTGGTAGGAGAGGGGTTCTATAGCAAGGTGTAAGGGTAAGTACTGAGGGGCCCATTTTGGGGGAATTCTAAAAAGTGAGTGCCTGCAAAAGGATCTGATTGGGCAGATGGATAATTCTTTGGCAAAACAACACCTGGCAGCCAAGCAGGTACTAACGCCTGTGACCAGTTGTCACATATATATACGGTTATGCTGAATCCAGTGTTGGCGGCGTGATCGTGTCCTATCTAGAAGAACGCTGGGCATGGGGCGCAACACTAGGTTTTATGGGGCTAGCTGGGAAAGGCTGAAGCGTTCTCTGTAGCCAATATATTCCAGAGCCAGTTATGTAGCCTAGTTTAGGGTCCAGACACGATAGAAGGCGGTGTGTTTACTTCCTTCTATGTACGGCTCCGTGCGGGGGTGGAATGGGCTAAACGAGGCTTTTCTCCAACAATCCAGCGGGAGAAAGGGCAGGGGTTCTGGTCGAAGCCCGGTGTTGGGGGAGAGGATCTAGGGCCGGGAGAGAGGAGTGTATGCATACGTACCGAGTAGATGCGGTAGTCTCGTTTCCATGCCCTGCGGACAGCCGGCAGGAGAGCTGAGTTGAGTATGGGAACAAGCCTAGGGAAGGACTGCTGTCATGGCCCGCACGCGCACTTCAACACAACTTCTCACTCACCTGCGTGTACTTACTAGTAAGTTACTACGAACCCCATCGCATACCGATCAGTTCTAATCCGTCTACAATCTTCGAATCGACCAGTGCACCGGCCAACGATGTACCTACCTTTGATCCTATTAGAACATGACCATCTGCGGGGGGGTGGTTCGGTATCCTGTCTACTACACGTAGTCCTTGGGCACACTTATTACATGTATGTAGTACCGCTAGATCTATAGACCCAGCACCTCTAATAATCTTAATGCCTGCAGTATTAATTCCCGCCGTATTAGGTTACCGGCGCCCCGATTAGTTAGTCCCTCGATATTATCTGGGCCCCGCACCGCACGCAGCACCTTAATAGGGTAGGTGGGGTCACGGTTAGCCACAGCCCTAACCCCGGCTATCCGAGCATCACCTCTCACCCGATGACTGCGGCAGCGACATCATCTCCGCCCGTACGTACTCAGTCACCTTAATTGATTTGCTGCACGATATATCTACATATATACGAATGTTCCGGCAGCTCCTCTCTGCCGTCAAGTCTACCATCACCACCACCAGCAGAAAAATGTCTACCGCACCGCCCCCATCGCCGCTCAAGAAGCCCTGCAAATTGGCTCTACTCCAGCTTGCCAGCGGTCAGTAGTAGTCCCCCCGTCTTGTCCCCCGCGCAGCAAAGGGACTAACGCCCCACAGGAAACGACAAAGCCGCCAACCTTGCCAACGCCCGCACCCAAGTAGCCGCCGCGGCCGCCCGCGGCGCCAACATCGTCGTCCTCCCGGAATGCTTCAACTCGCCCTACGGCACCTCCTTCTTCCGCACCTACGCCGAGCCCATCCCCAGCGCCACCACCAGCTACCCCGCCCCCTCCACCCCAACCTACACCGCTCTCTCCGCCGCCGCCCGCGAAAACAACATCTACCTCATCGGCGGGTCCATCCCCGAGCACGACCCCGCCACCAACGCCCTCTACAACACCTCCCTCAGCTTCGACCCCACCGGCGCCCTCATCGCAAAGCACCGCAAGATCCACCTCTTCGACATCGACATCCCCGGCAAGATCCGCTTCATCGAGAGCGAGGTGCTCTCCGCGGGCAGCGAGCCAACACTCATCGACACCCCCTACGGCCCGGTGGGGCTCGCCGTCTGCTACGACGTGCGCTTCCCCGAGCTGGCGATGATGGCGGCGCGGAGGGGCGCGTTCGCGATGCTCTACCCCGGCGCCTTCAACATGACGACGGGGCCGCTGCACTGGGAGCTGCTGGCGAGGGCGCGCGCGGTCGATAACCAGCTGTGGGTGGGCATGTGTAGCCCTGCGCGCAGCATGGAGGCCGGGTACACGGCGTGGGGGCACAGCCTGGTGGTGGACCCGAACGGGGAGGTGGTCGCGGGGATGCAGGAGGGGGAGGGCTATGTGGAGTGGGAGTTGGCGCCGGAGAGGATTGCGGAGGTGCGGCAGGGGATTCCGGTGACGAGGCAGAGGAGGTTCGACGTTTACGCTAATGTGGCGGTCGCGGAGCCGACGGTGGGGAGGTAGGTACTGGCTAGCTAGCTACATGTAGGTAGATAGTTAATCTAACGCCGCCCTCAGTATTTATTCCTAGGTATTGTAACTTTCCTGCAGCTATCATTCATACCCCGGGAGATATAAAATCTCTCGTCCGCGCTCTTTATAATATAGTATAGGTCCTGTAGCGCTTGTGATAGAGTCCAGCAATAGAGACCTGGTTGTCGATTCCAGCCGCAGTAGTGGTCTCGAACCAGCTGTAGAAGCACCAGTCGACCCTGACTACATCTACACCCGCCGGAAAAAAGTGCAGAAACAGCCCAATGCAAAATTAGAAACTGTTTCCACAATCCCACTAGCCCCTAATTTCCTACTGCTGTCAATGATGTTGTATACATCTCCCCCCAATCTGGCCTTTGGGCTTCGATCAATGACCTTTATGTTCTCATTTAGAGTAGCCTCTATCTTTGTCAAAGACTGGCTATGCAGTGCTCGTGGGGTTCAACCGTATTGCAGGTCTGGGATGTCAAGTTGGAGGCACCCGTTGTCACGCTTCTCGCTGTTTCCTGCGGGTATATAAAGTATCATTGAACAAGTGAATGCACACATATAGCCCCAGAGACCCCCGTTACTCCCCGGCGCGGGCTAGAGGGCCGCAAAACGGTGCCGGGTTCAATCCAGTTGTAGTAGCTAGCTAGCTTTACACGTCCCAAGCAAGCCAACGACAGTCCGCCCCTCCCAACATGTACTTCTACGCACATCCTCAACACACCCTCAACACAACATCCAACCACCAGACCGCCACCAAAATCGGGAGGAAAGGGAAGAAAACAAAAACAAAGGAGTGAGTTCAGTACCTAGGATTCCCACATGGTCACCCACTGTAGTACTAACTAGGCGATACGAGGCTTATGTCTGGCAGAGCGAACGGGATGCCCAGCTTTCATCGTTCTGTGACTGAACACGGCGGATCACTCGGTTTTGGGGGATTTCTGGTCAGCCGTACTTTTTTTTTTGTTTACATCATTAAGATCAGCCGTACTTGAAATATCACTTGATGACACTTTTTCGGTCGGTTTTGGGTTTGGTCTTTTGAAGGGGCGGTACGGGGGTTGCTTATTGGTATAACTGGTTTGGGTACAGGAGTGGTGTCTTGTGTGCATTGTGGTATGTACTCATATAAAACAGTCACTTACAGATGTACTTATATACGCACCGGACAATGCTCCTAGGCACATTGGCTTCTCCATGGCTCGAGGTCAAAAACAAACAGTCTGTTGTAGATATTGTTAATTTAAACGTAACTAAAGATATAGCTGTAATGCTACAAGCCACAACCTTAGACACGGGTGCGTCTGGCGAGCTTCTTGGAGCTGGTATAAAAGTTCCCGCGCGGCCGGAACCATTCTCATGATCACTAGAGTCAACGCAACCATCGATCCACAAACCTCTCATTCCGTACGTAGAAATTACGTAGTAATTGTTCAAGACAATTTTGGGGCGTAAAACTACAATTAATTTGTTACAGTTGTCATTTCCCCGCTGTATTTCTCTGGAGGCGTTATTTTGAGTCTTATTGGTGGGTGAGACATAGTATATCACTCGGTAGTCTGGAGGCGGTGGAAATTGGATTCCGGCTTTCAACTTTGTTACCCTGCCTACTAATCTAGCTGTTTGGTTTTAAACTACAACCCTAGTAGTACGTACCGGAGGCTTTGATCCATATAAACCGTTCCCACGAATGCAAAAATGAGTTAAAATCATCTCGTTGCTATGTAGTACTCGGTTTCGAGCTCAAGAAGTCTTAGGGTTCTGGCGGAGAATCATTCCGCTTCTAGTCGAAACCGGCAAGAAGGACACATGTAGCCAACGCACCTTGCTAAAATTCAATGTCGAGTCCCTACCATCTACAAAAAAAAAAAAAAAAGGACCCAAGTACCGCCTGACCACGCATGTGGGGTTTAAATACTAAGTACTTATGAGCCAACCTTTGAGGAGGTACATACATGTGTTTTAAGCCCTTCCCAACCCACGCATTCACCTACTGTGAACTTCACCGTGGGCACGTAGGTGTGTGTTAACGTTGTGCTCACGCCCCTTCTGACCATTTCAGCCTCTAGAGTGGTTGCTATATGGACCCTACTACATGTAGTATTTCCGCTCAGAAATACGAGTGATGCTGGTGTTCTCATGTGGTGCTTCTTCGGGCTAGGGCCGTCAATTCTGGTTTTCCTAATGTGATAAAAATACATGTAATTGAGGGGCAAAGGCGTTTATACTTAGCGTGACATAAGTACATGTACATGTATATATGAGCCACCCTTTGGACATACAAGCAAAGAGAACACATCCTACGTTGCCCCTCACATTCATCCATATAGAGCTGCACTTCGGTTAGTAATTCCATTTACCACGCCCACATTCAAACACGAAACCACGAAACTTTTGGGCCAATCCCTTGATAAAAGGATGCCTCTTAAACAAGGATTCCGGAAGCTCTTCATGGCCCAGCCTAAAAAGATTGAGGATATTCCTGTGGTTCGATTTCCGCTTTGCGCCCTACCCAATGATATCATCGTTTATCTTGCTCACCATCTCGCCTACGATGCACTTTTCAACCTCATTCAAACAAACCACCGGTTCTACGACCTCCTCATCGTACCTCTTTATAGGAGATTATTGGATAACAACATTCACCTAAATGTCGTTGATACTGTTGCAACGTCCTCTCTCAAGCTCAATAAGGGCACAGTGCGCAATCTCCTCAATGTGGGCGCGCCTCTCCACGTACTTGCCGGCTCTATCAGAACTGTTGCGCACGACTCTCACTACATGGACAAGGACTTGGTGCGTGGCCTGTACAATATAGCCGACCCTATCGAGAGAGTCCCCGCACACGACAATACGATTTTAGTACTCGCGGCGCTTTCCGGCAATAAGGAAATAGTAAACATGATAGAATCTTCACTGTGCCTCCAGGCAGACGAAGGCTTTGGAGAGCTTGTTTTCAGCATGGTTCCGAGGGATACAGTAGGCCGTACATTTTTCGATACTTCAGGCCGCACCACGCTACACTTTATCTGTTCTTCTAGCGGGCAGTATTTCTTGGGGGGCAAATTGTACGACCGTGGGGCTTCAAGGCGGAGAAGAAAGTTAGCTCGCAGTATGGTGTTACGGATGATCAAAACCCACCAGACGGATATCAACAAGAGAGATCTTGACGGACGCACGCCCTTGCATTACGCAGTTCAGGGGCCTGAGACCTTTATTGTAAAGATGTTGTTGGACTATGGTGCAGATGCTAATATAGCAAGTAACTCTGGAGTAACACCACTACATGCAGCGGCAAGGAGTGGGTGGATTTCGGCAGGACTAGCCGCCGGTAGGCTTCTTCTACGGGACGGAGCGGATATGTCTCAGGAGATCCCTTCATCTGGGCTCACGGCGCGTGATCTTTTGTTGGCCCAGGACTGGGAGGGTCTCAGTCCTGCTGAGAGGAAGATGAAAAAGCGGTTTGTGAGATTGCTGAAATAAGGGTTATTTCCTGTTCTATCAACTTCCTATTTGTGTTTCCTTATTTGGTGGGCTGTCTCTTTGATGTCATGTATATAAAAAGCTTAGATTGGGTTGGTTTACCGTATATATAATAGATTGCATTGTGAATTCTTGATGTTGAGGGCATTAATCATTCAGTCGGTAACAGAGTGTGGCTAATGCCATGATCGAGTGACGCGTGGTGAGTATTCATGTAATTGGGAAATTGGCCAACCTGCTCCCCCCTCAAAATAAAGAAAGAAAGAAAGAGAAGGAAACAAAGAAGAGGAAGAAGAAGATACGCCTAGTGAAGCCCATAAATGTTGCCATCTTATATAAGAGGAGAAGCACAATCAATACCAAGGACGGAAGTCTGAAGAGCGATCTGAGAAAAAACTAAGCGCGCGATATTCTGAAGAAAGTTGACAGATTCTAGATGGACATGGTATAATTTGTAGCCTCTCGTGCGGTGCCCGGATCTGGACTGTGGTGTTGATTCTCGCCTGTGCATGTGCTACATCTCAACTCGCAGGGCCAGGCTTGCTTTATATACCATGCTAGTGCCCTTTTGAACACGACGTATACAATAGTGATTTGGCCAATCCCTGTTTTTCAAATTTTGAGCTCAAATTTTTGAGTTCTTGGCGGGATTTCACACCAAAGACTACCGCCAAGAACTAAATATTTAGATTCAGAGGTTGTTGGCCAAATCACTCTAATGTGTAATCCCTCCGTTGACCATCACTCTTTTACAGTCCAAGATCAATCTAATAATTTCTTTTCTATGTCCTTGCTCAACAAAGCGCACAAATCCCATACACCAACAAAAGCACATCGAACTCTGAATGTCTAGTCATTGCCCCTCGGGATTTGTGCCGTCCCTCCCCTTCGAACTGATCATCCTTATCGCTGAGAATCTCTGCCTTTCGGATGTCATAACGCTCCTGCGGGTCAGCCGCTCCTTCTGGGTGCTTTTAGCTTGGATGGTTAACCGTACAGCGCTCCTGCCTAAGTACAGGAAGATTGCGTTCTTGTGGGCAGCGAAGAATCGAAATAAAGCTCTCATGTCTTTGCTGATCGAAAAGGGCAGAAACTTCCTGGTCAAGCGGAGTGACACAGGCACAGTAATTTTCAGATCACCACAAAATTCTGCTTATACAGCTACTCTTATAAAAGTCTTGCTGGAGCTTCGTGGCAAGATTGTCGTCCAGGATTTGTTCGACTCTTCCACGCCTCTCCACGAAGCGGCGCGGTTAGGACAGTTTCGAGCTACAGAACTAATGCTAGAGGCGGGTACAGAATTGGAGACTGCGGATTTCCGTGGATGGACACCGCTTTTTCACGCTACCTGGGAGGGCCACCTAAATATTGTCAGAAGCTTGGTCAAGCATGGTTGCAATGTTAATGCTATGGAGAATCATCGAATGACACCACTCCATCTCGCGGCAATACAGGGGGACCTGGATATCGTTAGAGAGCTGCTTGATTCCGGGGCAGATTGCAACACTGTTGATTTTAGGGGGTGGACCGCTATTGAGATGAGGGAATATACACAGGGGGGTAGTGACGATATATCGACCATGATCCTCAAAAGGTTGAATCCAGATTATGTGAGCAGCTTGGGTCAGACAGCTCTCCATATGGCAGTTATTTTACGGGATCTAGGGAGAGCTGTTTATTTCTTGGATCAAGGCGTAGACATTAATTATACAGATGTCCTTGGGTGTACAGCTTTGCATGATGCTGTAGTATCTGGTCACAGGGAGATGGTTAACCTTTTATTATCAAGGGGGGCGGAAGTCAATGCAATGGATTCTCAAGGGAAAACACCACTCCACTGCTTACTGATTCACTGGCCACAAAATATAACCCCGATTGCATGGGCACTTCTAGACAACGGCGCAGATGTTAGACTCAGGGACAATGAAGGGGACTCCATTTTTGATAGCATGGCTAGTTTTGAGGTTTTCCGAACAGATACAGAGAAATTGCTTCTCCAGCGACTCCTGAGAGGAATGGATATCGACTTCACCAGCAAGTATGGCGGGGACACTCTACTTAATATAGCCGTAGAATTTGGAAATGAAGACTGCATCCGGGTACTCTTGGATAATGGGGTGGATATCAACGACTTTAACCAACTAGGAATGACTGCTTTACACCAAGCGGTATCCCTGAAAAAATCAGAATCATTAATACAACTCCTTCTTGACAGGGGTGCGGATCCAAGTTGTAAAACTTTGGGAGGATATACGTTTATAGACCTGGCATTCTGCCTGGGGTACTTCTGCACACCAATTGTGAACATTGCTTTCGCCAATCCCCATATAAGGTCACAATTTAAAAACCAAACATTCCTCCACCTTGCCGTCCGTACACTTGATATTACATATGTCGAAAAATTTACCAGACTCATCGACGTCAATGTCCAAGACCTCTGGGGACAAACACCGCTTCACCTCGCAGTCGCGGAGTTACGGCTAGACATCATCAGCCTACTAATTGGCCATGGTGCAGACACCAATATTCGGGACGGCGAAGGAATTGCGCCGCTTGCCGAGTTATTCCGGGCTTTAGACCCGACAAACACGGTGGTGCCGTTAGATCTAGTAATGTTGCTGGCGGAGGGAGTTGATCTGGATATGAAGGATATTGAAGGCAATACAATGCTAGATATAGCGAGAAAGTATCAGCATTATCAAGCGGCTGACTTGCTGATGTCTCTTAGGAAAGAGGGATGCGCGATTGTTGGAGTAGATTATGGCAGTAGCAACTTTCGAGAGGAGGCTATAATATTTTAAGGGCCGTGCACCTACCTACTTGGGTTATGTCCTATCATTACCTTGGATGCCGAAGGTTCTACTACTGCTGGGGCGCCTCTGCGGGTCGAGTGAGTTTCCATGACAGATGTAATTATTCAAACCAGGATTTGTAGCTTATTAAGTATAAATAATTAATAATTACAAGTAACCACTCTACACGGACCATCCCTCTCTAATCTTACTCTACTAACTGAACCTCGTCCCCAAACACATACATCCTTTCCCTTGCCTCATCTTCACTTTCTACCATTCCCTTCCTCCCTCATCTTCACTTTCTACCATTCCCTTCCCTCCACCAGGCACGGACCCGAACTTGCATATATAGTGAGTACTCTACATGTACCTATATCATTATACTTAATTCATACACACGTATGTACCCACCATGTAAGTATAGCACGGTATAGTACCAAACCCGCACATCTTGCTTATAAGACACAGCCTTACGCTAAGAAGAAACGGCTCACAACATCTCCACTTCCGTGCTCTCGGGTCGGATGCAGACCATGAAACAACTTCCTTGAATGCTTCCTTGGTATTCCGCGGGATGCAAACACTTTCTCCTTCTGTGCCTGCATACTTTTACATACTTACATGCATGTTACCTACATGTACCTACACATGTCATATGTATGTATGCATACACCAATAGAGTATATCATACATGTATCTATATGGTCCAGAGAGATCTGTAACACACCTCGCCGTCCCGCGCCATCGAATCCCCTCCAATATTGCTGCCGCCCTAGGAAGGGGGAAAAAACATTGTTTATCATCCACCCTCTGCCGCATGTGCACTGCGTAGTGTCCAAGCCCTATATATCCACCCAACAAGGCCACCCCAGTACTTATATCTATATTACACCCTTCAAGGTGAAGTCGAGAGTTCTGCAGGGATCACAACAACCACAAGGGTCGCTGTCAATGAAACGACATGGGATGGCGAAAAGACGCAGGGGAAGGGAGTGCGCGAGGAGATAATCCGGTCGGGCCGGTGTTGCGATGTGGGAATGTGTTGCGGATAGGAGAGGAAAAAATGTGACGCGTACAGGAGGTGAAGGACGGAGAGACGGTAAGTGCCAATCTAATCAGAAAGATCGATTGAGAATCTTCTGGTAGTATTTGGGCGATTATGGATTACAAAGGATATCTGACTCTACTAAGAGGGTAGGCTAAAACTACATATATGTAATCAGGTACAAAAATTCAAGAGACACAGAGAAAGGGCTCTCATTAGGAGAGTTAATGAATCAAATCCAGCTACAGTTTCTCAAAGAAAGAAAGAAAAGGCCCCACCAGCATAAGCGCTGGATTTTTGCCATACTCTACGTCCACCTATAACTCCCCATTCATTCAGCCAACATGCTCGCTATCGTAATCCAAGTCCCCATGGTTCCTGGCGTAAAACTTTCCAGGCTCTTGGTTTTCAGTGCCCTGTTTTCGAGGGACCTTGCCGTCCGAGTCGCACACGCAGGGACTAAACTTTATGCCGACGGAGCGCCTAAATAGCCGGCCACGAACAGGTAACCCTCGCCCCCTCTCTCTCTTCATATTCTTTTGCCCATTGAACAAGGCGAGGGGTGACAACCATTTTACCCACCCGGAAATTAGCCAGGAGCCAGGGGCAGTGAGGTTCAGTGGCGACAGGTTTGCTAAACGGTGTGTGGTGGGATGATCCTGTGGTCCGTGGATACTTTCTATCGGTTTCGGGTTGATGGGCAGCCCATCCCATCAACCGATCTTTGGCAGTCTGTCGGTAAAAAAAAAACAAAAAAAAACCGTTTTTTTTTTCTTTCTACTTTTAGTCATTGTGGTTCACTCAGGGCCTAGAGCACCCCTCCTGCTCCTCTGAAATGACGGGCAGCAGCGCAGAGAACCGATACCCAACGTAGTCCTCCTCAAATGACAACACCGCACCCTCCGAGTTCTCCCACCAGCCAGAGCGGTAAACCTTCCACCAACCGAGTGCCGGCAGATACTCCTCTCTAATTTCCTCCTTTTTCCCCCAACTCGAATCTTCGTCATGGTCGTCTGAGTATGTCGACGATGCGGAGGAGACTGAGACAGCGTCCGAATCGTCATCTGAGTACCCATATCCCTCGTCGTGTGATGCGGAGCTGAATGAGGCGTTGTCTTGGACTTCTTGGCCGTCATAGCAACCGAGCCAATAGGAGTGTGTGGAGGCTGCATCGTCTTCTTCATCGGTGCTGCAGGTGTCACATTCCGCTTCTCCACATTCCCAGGCGGTTGCGGGCTGGGCTTTTTCAACTTGGAGGTCGGTGGTACTTTCCCACCAGTTGGCTGCAGATGTGGAAAGCTCTTCTGTTGAGTCTTTTTTTTTAAGTCAGAATTTTTTTTTTTTTTTTCTAAAAAAAAAAATTTCCCCTTTGTTGGCCTGCTACTTACTACTAAACCAGTTCCAAGCACTGAAAGAGCCGCTTTTCTGCTCCTGTCTGAATTTCCGGAGAAGTTCGCGGAAGGATGTTGTAGAGCCTGCACCGAGGGCCTGGATGTTCGACATCATGTTCATCTATCCGACTCGTACACTGAAGGTTCTAGTGGTAAAATGTTGTAATGAGATTTGTCGTGTGAGTGTTCAAGACAAGTAGCAAAGTAGCAAGCAAAGTAGCAAGCAAGCAAATAGCAAGGTAAAAAAAAAAGTTTAGCCGTCCACGATGAATGATGGGGAGGGAGGGGACGAAGAGACACTTATGTACCAAACGGTAGCTGTGGGAGTATGGAAGGGAAGTGTGACAAGGTAGTGGCGGTGGTGGTCTGGGAGAAGGCAATTAAGACACTAGACTCAGAAAATGAAATGCGGGGGAAGCAGGCATGACCTTATGGGCCCAGACATACATAACTTTCCCAGCACGGATTTTTTTTTTTTTTACCTTCCACTCTCTTTTCCGCCCTGCATCTTATTAGCCTCCTCAACTCTACATACCTGCGGCTAAATCCAGTGTGTGCAGGCAGAATAGGTATAGACACATAACATGTTGGCACTCCCATTAATTCAATTGAGCCTCACATAATAGACTTGCTTACATCTCAAGCAAATATTTCTTGTCACGAGGGCAAGTGCATTCACGCATGCCCAGCCCATTCGGGACTTTTCCGTCTTCAAAAGCTCGAGCGCGACAGTTGAACAACTGGACCCTAGTTAGCAGTGCTATGCTAGACAGCTCAATCCCTGAACCACGTGATATATCCCCGTATTTACAGTTTGTACATACCTATTTCCCGTTACTTGTTTTTTATTTTTTTATTATCCCAAATCCTGGGGTTTGTTCTGGAAGGCGGATGACAAAAGTTCAATGAGAGACACGACTATCGATCTGGGGGCCCAATCACCCGGGTCGGCCCGCCTTCACCGGATCTTTCTAGTTGAGCAATAACTACCGTCTACAACCTCGTGATGCTGTCTTTCCAGCTTAATATAATGACATCCATCCCGTGCCTTGCTTTTTGCTTCCAAGGCTGGCCGTAAAACAAAACCAAAGCCCTACCAAGAGTCAAACACTGACAATTTCAGGTACGTTGCTCACGATGTCACGAGAGACCCCCCCCCCCTTCTTCGCCCGCCCCGGAAGGGGAAATGTATTGTTCAGGACAGACCCACTTGGGTACTCATTGGCAAGTTTAATTCTCTGATGACAAGGCACAGACGGTTAGCAACCCAATTGCAGGTGGATGATTGATGAGGACCGAACGTAGGTACCCAACCTAGATCAGTTATACGCTACCTAGAATACTCTACCCTCGTGGACATTTGCAGGCGCCCACATATGCCAACCATTCTTTTTCCTCTTGGTGGGCTACCCAGACCCAACCCCCCGGGATTATTGGTACGCAAAAATGTTTTGCACGGTTGTGACCAAGATGATGATTTCTAAAGCTAACCAGTACTTAATAGACCCAAACTCCCCCTATAGTTGCCACAAAAACACGAAAAAGACCTTTGTTTTCATGTACAATGCCTTCGAGAAGTATATTGGATCCAGAAGAAAGGAAAGGCCGGCGGTAAACCGTTAAAACGTTAATGGATGTTTGACAACCACGCTCCCTAAAGTCAATTTTCAAACTGCGACCAGTCCTTTCATTAATTGCGAAAGAATTTCATGATTGGGCGTTCTGAAAAATTTTCACGCTGGTCGAACATTCAATGCTTGATGTTCGATATGCTATGCTGCACTGCGCGGCCAGGGGGAAGGTCTAACCCCACCGTTTCTGTATAAGACCCCTGTTCATAGGGCCCTGCCAAGGATATTGGAAAATCAAGACATCACGTGCGAATCGGACAACTTTTTATTTTCGATTAATAAAGCTAGGAGAATCCTCGACCCTCCGATTGGATTCTCCTTCCTGGGATAAACGCGTGTATGGATCATATTATGAGCGAGATCTACGGAAAATTCAAGGATGACCGTTGCGGAGGTTTTGATTCGAGAGCCGTGGTCGGTTCACAATAGGGGCAATGCCGCCACGACAAAGGCCAGCTCTGTGGCGGTTTTGAATTCTTTAGATGTTCGGATCTGTATACTTCTACTGGGGGAAAGACGATTACCATTTTATTCTTGCCCTGTCTCCTTTGATTCATGTTCTAGGTGCTACCCCTCTTCCAATA
Source organism: Morchella sp. 2018-W30 (assembly GCA_024713625.1). Lineage (NCBI taxonomy): Eukaryota > Fungi > Ascomycota > Pezizomycetes > Pezizales > Morchellaceae > Morchella > Morchella sp. 2018-W30. Next base: position 1,299,901 of record JAMJEW010000019.1, read on the forward strand.
TATGTATGGCTCCAAGGCGACTTATGAGAGTAGTACCTACATGTAGTAGTACTTTACACCACTCACCAACCTGAATCTTGATCTGATGCATGGAAATGGTGAGGGGAAGATGTCCCTTCCGAGTAACCATGCGCTACTTTACTTTAGAGTAGGACACTCCTGCTGATGAGACATAGCCAAGCACACTACCCCACAAGGATGCGAACAAACTGACATGTCGACTCCCGCTGATGCAAAAGGGAGAAATGGCGTTTCCTAATTCGCCAACTCAACAAGTTGGTGGTTAAATTTTTGAATTTCTGAGTGCGCCTTTTTTACCACTAGTTCAGTGATCGGACCATCTGGCTTTTTAATATGCGTGCCTGCTTGGAACCCTATGGGTACATGCCCCAAGTCGTAGGGTAAGCTGAGGAGAGCCCGTATATGCGTGATCTTGTGATGGCGAACCAGTAAGCAGAAACTGAATTCAATGAGGAAAAATACTTCTGGTTGGGGAGATCTAGAGCCGCGGAGTACTTAAAGGTACCCGACTTTGATCTATTATAGGCGAGACATCTGCAAAGCCAGCAGGCAAAGGAACCACTGCTGATCGACACAAGGGACTACTGACGCTTTGGTACAAGACTTTGCGCAAATGGGGCCAGCTCCATTTTTCGGTAACTTGATTGGTGCCGATCCCAAAGCCTGCCAATCAGATAATCGAAATATGAGCTGGCTCCATCTGCGCAAAGTCTCCGCGTTCTCTAACTACTGATCGAATTAGTTCTCAACCTGGGCCTGAACGAGTGATCCCTGGTGATGTCCGGGATAAAAACAGGAAACCAGAAAGCGAGGAGACTATTCGATCTACCTTGATCGTGGACACTCTGAGACCGGAAGTGAAGAAACGAGGGTAGATCCACAGCCACTGGACTTTGGAGCCTGAAGTAAGGCGATAATGCAAGGTACTAGTGATAAGTATTGAGGAGCCAACCAAGTGAAACAAAGGTGGAACCTACCAATAGTTACACGTAATTATTGTATGTTATGGGTACGGTTGGTGGTTGGTGGGACATGCACAACGGGCTGGGGTGCAATTTCTCGTCCATCAGGAATGGGGTAACAGAGCTTTTTGGGCGTAAAGAATATTATAATCTTAACCGGTGTTGGTTGATACGTCATTATCGATTCTGACCGAGGGACAATGTGCGGCTGAGGTTTGGCGTATTAACACATATATATCTAGACTGGCCTAACCCGCGGTAAAGGCACTGGCGGCGTACATGTATTTCAGGACCTGATCGAAAGACTTGGTTATATTAATGAGTTGGTACATAGAGTAAAATAGAACAAACGTAACACTATCGCCTAGTAGCCGAAACATGCTTAGAACCTTTTTTTTTATCATAATTTTATTCGTTTCTAGGTACAATAATATCGCATGCAGCTAAAGACATTCTCGGAGTCATAATTATAAGATGATTACAATTAACGTTAACACAAACAGTAAATTTCTAAGACTGTAGAGCGCCAGGCTCCGGGCATGTCTGGGCCTACCGGGCGGTGGTGGTTAATAATACCTGTATGTTAATTTTTAACCTGTTATCGGAAATTGCATATATATTTATATCGGTACTGCTACTGGCAGTCGATGAAGCCGAAAAATGCACCTAAGTGGTCATATATCATCACTCGGTGATAGCCAGCCCTGGCCTTCGATCACATTACTATGACCCACAAACCATCACTTTTAGGAGAATAAGGCAAATATTGGCAAGGTACTACGTATGTAGTGAGTCGTGTTACGTTCCCCTGCCCGCTTTAAAATACATATCTAACCACCCATCGCGGCGTGGTACTGCTACGATCCACCAACGACAAAGAAACAAACCACCGATCAACGTATCCTCACTATATAATGCTTGCCCCAACCTAGCACAGAAGTATATATGCCTTAAGGCGATCAAGGTATTTGGATCCACAGCAGTATCTTTCAACTTACAAGATAGCTCCTTACCATTTGATGCCAGGTACATGTATATATTGCTTATCGTCGGTAGATTTTCTTTTTTTTTGTTATCCTTTATCCCTCACCTCAGGAATTGATATCTTAATGCATGGCCGGCCCATATTGCAGACCCGCAGGGCCCATACGGCCTAGGCCTGTTCGTGTAACTTATAACAGGAGATATACTAAGAGACATATGGGAACCAAGGAACCTTACATGGCCAAAGGATTTTTATCAACCCTACGAAACGAACATCTATATACTTGGGTATGAGGGTTAGAACCAGAACATGCATTAGAGTTATTTGTATGGTAGAGCAGCGCCACTCCATACAAATAATCCCTGTCTCTTCACTTGCATGTTCTGGTTCTTATTGCTGCAACCGAGTATATCTAGCTAGGGCCTTTGAGCCTCTGCGGAAGAAAGCACGAGCTTGAAGTTTATATATAGCCAAGATAAACAATGTGGAAAAAGGGAGGGGAGGCCAGGGGTGTTTCTACATATCGCAAGGGATAGTCTTTCAGCATGTAGCACCCATTGAAGAATCCCCTCCACTACGTTTCGTAGCACTCTACTAAAAGAATTTTCAGGTACAAATTTCGCTACCCAGCCGCCAAAATCACGGCCCGTTCGGCAACAAGCTAAGACGGGGATGAAAGATTCATTTCGGCATCCATTCTGGTGGGTTTACATCACCAGAAACCCGTTCCGTTGAACGGGCTGCGTAGAGTGCTCGGCTATAGCTTTGATGCACTTCTTATGGTGATGGCTTAACAGCGACACCCCAGACTACAGCTGGGCTGCAGGATAGGGTAGTGAGATAAAGTGCTAGAGGGCCTTAGACATGTAAACTGCCCGGTATATTAAGAGTATTATAGATTGCGGTAAGTCACATGTGTTAGTAAAATTTGTCTGAGTAGGAACGTGAGGACGAGTAAGATGTGTGATAAATATGGATTTTATTCATGAAATATCACTCGGCGTATGGGCGTCCGTGTCCGGGGTGTATTGACTGATTGGTACGTTGAGAACATAATTTACGGTTCGTATGTTACGACAAGGGGCTGTGTTGATTAAACTCGCTTTTTTTGTTACATACGCCCTTTTGGCTTCTAGGTGGAAAAGAATCATTTTAGTAAGATTGTGTTTAAATTATGGGGGTAAAGGAATTAGCTTTAGCCTTGGTTTTTGCGCTTGAATAACCTGAGTCTTATAATATCGTCAATGCCATTCGCTGGTATGTCAGAAATCAGCCCAGAACCGGCCCGTCGGACAAGAAGACCACCAAGAAAGTCGCCAGTCCGGGGGTGGTCGGGGGAGCACCATGAAAGGCATCAAAGTACTAATCAATTAATAGAAAGGCGTCGAAGTGGTGCCTCTTGAATTCAGCTAGGGTCAGTGTTGGCAGGGCTAGCTAGGGGACCACAATTCCGCCAATAACTGGTCTTCCAACAATAGGGACACGAAATACTATTCACAATCTTATAATAGGGCGGAAAGTCGAGTGATGACTTATGAACATTACCAACAATATCAGTAGCCCTGAGCGCTGAGTTATGCAACCTCGGATGCTGCTAGCTAAAGACAAAATATGAAGTCCAAATACGCAAACATCCTTATGAACTTTGATGGTTTTATACGATTTGCCAGCCTTTGGCATTGTATGTATATATGTAGTACTGAATAATTCTCGTGAATATCGTTGAGGGGTATCTCACCTCGCGTGCTTTATCAAAATAGTTAAATGAAAAAAACTGAAGCATAAAAGAGTCCATACATCATATAGAAAAAAGTAAAGGAAAAGAGTAGAAAAAAGTACAAACTTTCGTTCCCACAGTAATATTACCCTATCTACCCCCAACCAGCTCCACCTACTAATATTACATTTTTCTAATCTTCGCCTTCTAGCCACGCCCTCGCGACCTCTCGGCTAAGTCTCAGCCTGACCACTCGGATGATTTCCTCAAGCCCACCCTTCTTCCCGTCTCCCACAAAGCCATCTCTCCAATCCCATGATCTCTCAATGGTATCCATGTCGATTCCCTTCAGTAAGACCCCTTCATCAATCCCTTTTCTCACCTCCTCCCATGAATTCGACTTGATTATGCTATTTCTGTTGCTACCAGCCCCACCATTCGCTAGAGAGGCAACACCCTTCTTCGCTATAATCACCCGTTTTAAGAACTCATCTGCACGACGCATCGATTCGCCTCCTACTAGCTCAAAGTCTGTAAGAACTTTCATAACATCCATGCACTCGCGCACGCTGATGCAGCGTTTTGCACTTCCCAGAAATGGGATTAGCTCGCCGAGGAGTGCCCCAAGGGTCCATTCCTCGACTGCACACTCCCACTCAGGGTCTAAGACACCCCCATCTAGTTTTTCGCCAGCTGACTTTATGGTAGCGACCAGAGCCGAGACAGCGGGGGAAAACCGTCCTGCGTCGCGGAGAGCATAGAAGTTTCTAAGTGTGGCGTATCCAGAGAGTTCGAAGCGTAAGATCTGAGATGAAGTGGACTTAGGGGAAGATAGAAGCTTTTTGAGGGTATCGTCGAGGGATGAGTCAGGGGGAGAGGCGCTAGAGAGGAGGAGACATGACGAGAAAAGTTTGGTGAGAAGAGCATGGATTGAGGGGCGATGGAAAGCGGATAGGGAGTAGAAGTAAAGAGAGTCACCGTATGAGGTGGCGGAAGTAACGAGGCGGCCGGCGAATGACTAACGAAGTATATTAGCATAGGTAATCAAATTATGGTGATGCGGCACTTACTGCTGCAATATCCGAGGCTTCGTCGGTGAGATTTTTTTCGTTGCAGTGCTGTAACAGCTTCTGCACCCGATCCTTTGAATTGAGTTCAAGTTGTGTAAGTAGCTAGACATTAAAAGTTAGTTATACTTCTAAATCGGCGTCTGTTATGATTAACTTGCCTTTCCGGCAAGCTCCTTCCCGCCTTTGACTCTCTCCAATATACCAACACCAGCCTCCCATCCTTCAAACTTGGCACTCTCATCCAGCCACTCAATACCAAATAGTCCCGCCGCGTACTCCTTAAGCACGCCATCGGCCATATCCCCTTCTGATACTGCCCGGCCCACTGACCCAAAAACCGCATCATCATCTTCATTAAAGGCGTCCATCATGCCACCCCTTCTCCTCTCAAACGCGCTTTCGTTAATGGGATTCCTAAGAATCGACCCAGCCCACCCACAAATTTCTACAGCTGCCGAGGCAGCAAGTAGCGAGAATGTAGGAAGTAGATCCGTTACAGCCATTGGGTCCCCAGTCATTATCCCACCGATTGTGATATCTAGATCAGACGTTGGATCAATTGGCATGTCCTCCATAAGAGACTCCGTAGTTTTCGATAGTCTAGCCAACTCCTTTTCTCGATGGTTGCGATCAACTTGTTGGAGATCTCCTCCTTCTGTATCCGAGTCCTCTTCCTCAACTGAATCGTCGTAATTCCCCTTACTGGTTGAACCAGCGGGGGTCCAGAACATCAGACCAACTATTGCCTCTTCCCACTTGTCAGTGCTCGATGTAACAGCATCTCGGTCCCCACGCATGATCTCATATATTTGCCTAAATCCACGAGCAACATCTTGAGGTAGAGGTGCCCTCTCTTTGGGTCTCCCACTGGCAACACCAAGGCCGAAGGAACCCAGACCATTCCGGGGGTGATAGTTGTTGTAGTAGCTATCATCCGTATCATCCAAGATAGAATCCTCAGCGTCAGAATTCCTCCCTCGGAGCTCTTCACAAGTGGCAAAAACGCTGCCTTGCCATATCCGCCAGGCGGCAGGCGTACCATGATGTTTTGCAGTCTTCGGGAAAAAGCCCGTTTCACTCGGGGCATAACTTGAGCGTGCTAGTCCTGGACACGTTTTAAGCAATTGCATGCAGGTAGAAGTAGCAGCTTTAATGGTATCGATTTCACCGGGACTATATCGGTTTTCGATACCGGGAATAGATTGGCCTGAGCTTGTATTAAACTTAGGAGCCTTGGTGACGGGTGCATCAATGCAGAGCTGGTCCCAGTCTGTATTACGCATAATATCATGTACTTCTTGAACCTCCCCACGGAGAATGAGGCGGTGGATTGAGTCCCAGTAATTTGGACTAAAAACGCAGTTAGGGTGGAAGGATTTGAGGGAGTGGAGTTGCTGTCGTGATGGATTCTGCCTGTGGGTGTAGAGCCATTTTCGCAATGTTTCGGGGACATTGGCACGGGAGTGATGCAAAGGAAGCAGAAGAGAAACAATATAGTACGCTTTGTAAAGCCGCGACTTAACATCACTCTTTGGAAGATGCGCGGCAAAGATTTCGAGCCACTCTTTTGAGAAAGTTGTCAAAAGCTGCTGCTTTTCTTCCGGGGAAGGCGGAGCGGGGCGATCCAGCTCCATATCCAGATCTTCCTCTTCAGAGTCATATCCTGTTGGATGGGAAAGTGCTGACCCAGGAGGTTCCATTTCCAAAAACAACCTCTGCATTACATCCTCCGTATTAATAATTAATGACCCAGGCTCATATACGATTCCAGGCTTAATCGTATCTCCGGCTCCTAATATTGTTCTCTGGCTATCTCCGTTGTTCCTGCTTCGAAGAAGGTCAAAAGACCCCTCACCTTCTGTCTCCTGTTCTACCTCGTCTTCTTCCTCGTCACCGAAAATCCCTGTTTCGTCCATGTCATCCTCATCAAATTCTTGATGCGTGTCATATTCTTGGTAAGTACCCTCATCCTGACTATCTTCGAAGATTTGCGCCCCGTCTTCTCCTTCATCGTCGCCATCAGTGGGCGACATGTATTTACCCCCGATCCTACTTTCACGCCCAGCGCGCGCGCCGAACTTTGGAGAATCCTCAGTAAGAGAAAACTTGTCCGTGGTATCTGGTGAGCCAAAAAACCCCTTCCCATTACTCCACTGGCCTAACCTGGGGGGGGCTGGGGTAGCGCCGGCAAACATCGTCGCAGGAGTGGTGGTGGACCGTTGTTGTTGAGGTGTGGAAGAGGCGGAAAAAAGGCCATTGCTGGGAACGTTTCCAGCAGGTGGAGTGAATGAGGGAGCCGAGGGGTTTGAATCCGATGTGGGGCGAAACATGGAGGAGTTTGGATGGGCCATGATTTGGGATGTGGAAGGAGGGTTTAAAGAAAGGACCTCGCGTGGGTGTTTTTCACTAAACCCCGAGAACCTGAGTTCAGCAAGGCCAGCAGGCAGGAGGATAAATAGTAAGGAGTAGATGAAGCTGAACAGATGGTATATGATTGGACTACGAAAGGGAGCAAAGTGCAGCACAATCACGTCGGTGGATGCTTGGATGAAGACGAGGGATGATGTAGATTCCCAGCCTTTGATGGGGTTTGGAATTTGGCGATCGCGACAAGGGTTAGGGGTATAAGCATGCACGTGTGTCACGGGGTATGAGATTCAGCGGGCTTAAGTCGTTACACGAGAGCCGCAACGCGTGAAATTAAGTGCACAAGAAGGCGCCTATATCTGATAGATGTTCAGAGTCTGGTAGAATTATTGAAATGTGGGACTTGCATGACCCGGTAGTCCCATGGGCTCTTGGGGGAATTTTGCTATACATGTAGGTACCAACTACATGTAAGCCCACTCGTTACTACGGGGGGCAGGGGAAGTCTCCAGAACTGCGCCATACATGTAGTTCCCCTAACCCCGTAGTACTTACTCCATGTACCTACTGCAACCACTGTTGACAACAGACTTACCCCTACACCGTAGTACTTAGGTACACACAGTAGATACATGTACGCGGGTTATGAGTTGCGCGCTTATATAATTAACGGAGAGTACGAAACAAAAATACAAGTACTTTATATGTAAGTACATGTATATATGTACTACGGTGTCAAGGGTAAGTGAGTAGAACGTAGCAGCGCAAATCGCACCGCCGGTTCTACTCACTTACCCTTCACACCGGAGTACATGTACTTGCCGAATTTTCAAGTTTAGGACGGTTGCCACACAACTTTTGGTTAAAAATGTGGCAAGTATGTTGTATAGCCGTCCTGGCACCCTACTATATTGTGTCTGTTTATGAATTCTAACCCCAACAGCCATTTCCCCTGCGCATACTCAGAGGTTTTCAGGTATGGCCGTAATGAAGATATTGTAGCTCTCTGTCACAGTCACAGTAATGGGAATTAGAAAATAGAAGAAACACCCTCGTACTTTGACCCGGGGGTGCCAGGACTTTTCGAACGGGGCTGTAGGTACATGTATAGTACTAGGACATATATTTTGGTAGATTACACCCTTAACAGCCAAAGTAGCCATGTTTACCGATCCAAACCAACCACTCAGTGTTGGACAAAAATTCTACCACCTAAGAGGACATTAGGGGTTATCTCAAGATGGGGCTTAGGGAATTCTGGAATTTTGAGCCCACTTTCCAGGTGTGTGTGATGTGCTTCTCAAGATGGCCTTCCAAGGACCCCTGGTTCTGTATGGTGTTCCCATACAAAATTTGCGTTGCAACGGCCATCAAAAACTACCAAAACTTCTGTACCCCGACTGTATGTATGCATGGAGTGTACATGTAGGTACAGGTACATACAGTACCAGTACTGTATGTACGTAGAGGACTGACTCGGCCTATCAACATGTAGGTCACGACTCACACCCATCACCTGGCTTTAACTCCACGGTGCGCGTGTTGGTGCTGCAGTTGCGATCGCCGTTGGGTATACTAAACTGGGCCACTAAACATCGCCACCAGTGGCAGGTCAGCCATCGTTGAAATGCAGTTGAACGCAACTTGATAAATAAAAGATAAGCAGATGAGGCGTCCTTCGTATAGAATATCTCATGAGTCCGCACATGTATCTAACAGTCTCCTGGTCTCTTCTCTTCTTCTCTCTTGGTGCAGTAGTTTTCTTATCCTCTGACAGCTCCCCTGCGTCACCGTTGCTGTGCACAAACTGCCGCTGATCACATTCACTACTAGCTAGAAGCTATTTTACCTCTTCCTCTCTTCCTCTCTCCCACACTATTCCCCCGTCTACCTTCCCCACCAACCTCCCCCCCCTCCCCTTCCCCACCAAGCCCTCCCCTCCCCTCCCCCCCCGGGCGGCTCCTCTCGTTCTAACCCATATACAACAATCTCACCATACATCTACCGATCCGTCTCTAGGGCTTTCCGTCTATTTAACTCCGGGTTCAATATCTTCATCCATACGTTACCCCCGCTTCGTTATAGATCCAAGCTTGAGCCTCGCCCAAGATGTTTTCCCTACCGAGCTATCTTCCAGCTCAGTGGGAAAAGAAGATCGTGCGTTATATTTTAAATCACTTTGACCTCTTTGAAGAGCGTACTCTAGGTGACTTATCAAATCTCGAGGGCTCGCTGGGCCGTAACTCAGTTCTTACGCTTAAAGATGTCGGAATTAAGGTTGATGTACGTATCACTCAGATATTTCTAAGCCTTAGCTTGTCACTGACTTCGCTCCTAGAGGCTCATGCAGCTGGTCAAGGTTCCGCTTCCTGCTCGGGTGTCACTCACACATGCCGTAATCGGCACGATAAATTTGAGCTTGCCTGCAAATTTTCTATTATCTGGATCAATAGAGATAGTTCTCTCCGACATAAAAGTATCAGCCATAATTGCCCCCATAGTACAACCATCACCCCCCACATCTCCAGAGAAGCGGCAAAAATCCGATAGTAACCTTGATGTCGATTCTGAAGACGAAGAGTCTAATAACGAGTTACCTATTACAGCTGAGGATCTTGCTCAGTCATTTTTGCAGTCGCAACCGCGGCGTGAGAGGGATCAACTCCTACACTCTCTTTACCGGGGCCAGGATAACATGACCGAGTCAATGCATTCAACAGTTAGTACTACCTCATCATCAGACGATGAAGAGGATCTAGGTGTAGGGACAAACGTTGGTCTGCCAAAAATACTGGCAAATCTGTTCAAGGGAATTGGCGACAGGCTGAGGATTAGGATACGGGGGGTGGTCATATCGTTGGAGAGTACGGCGCCCGAGGAACAGGGAGGTGAGAAGATTCTGGTAGATTTGGAGGTCGAAGATGTCGATGTGGAGGGCGTCACCACAAATTCAGTCGCACCTGCTGGAGAACCGAGTAGGCGCCACAAAGAAGGGAAGCGGCGCATTACCCTCGATAGAATAAAAGCATACATAACCTCCGATGCTTCCCTATTCGAGCCCCTAAGCCCCCCCACAGCCAGTACTGTTTTTGGTGAGGCTTCAGAAGCTTTGACTGAAAAAATGACAACGAGTAATATTGCGGCCAGCAGAGATACCTTGACGCAGGCCGGTGGTTCCCTTAGCATGGCGAATTCAACCAATACTCTTAGGGATCGACCCACACAGCCACCGCCCACTGGAGAAGCCCTATCACTAGCACCCCATGTGTCAGGTCATGGCGGGGAGGAAGGTGCACATGTAGACGGGAATTTTGACGAAAACAACTTTTCCGGGAGTGACAGATTCGCTGACTTTGAAGACTCTTCTTCCGATGATGAGGTTCTGGCATTTGCGCCATCACCATTTGCCACCTCAGGCCGGGTTCATGCCTCCGGGTCCCTCCCTCAACATCCTATAAATTATGATGACGATGAAGATAGCGAAGATGAAGGAGGGGCTACTTTCGCGAGTATGCTTCCTCCGGTAGAGCCATCATCTTCGATTCATATCCATCTACCCACTTCATTTTCCCATGCAGGGTCCCCGTCCGCATCGTTCCATGCTCGGTCTCAATCCGCATCATTTCGCGCGTCTTCACCTTTGTCGCCCTCAACACATGCCCGCTCGCAGTCGGGATCATTCTATAATCGACCGAAATCAATACCGACCAATGATTCTTCAGCAGAAGCCATCGATAAGTCATCGTCACCTGATAGCCCACCGTCACCTGATAGTCCACAATCACATATGGTTAAATCTTTACCGTTACCCGGGCAAACTTCGGGTTCATATTCGAGTGAGACTGAGGACAACGGGTCTGGAGATGAGATGGATGCAGAAGCAAGTCGTATGCTCAGCGAATCTACTCTCTTTACCCATAGTGAGGCTGGAAGTTTATATCTTTCTGCTACTAGTGGAGTGTTTAACGATTCAAATAGAAGAGATGAAGAGGAGGGGCGATTGAAGGACGAGGCAGATGAAGAGGAAGTTGATGCAGATGAAATGGATGCTCGGTTAGATGCATTGATTGGTGACTTAGCAGCTTCGAGGAAGGAATCCGTTCTCGGAGCCATGGAGGAATCCGTTGGCAAAAATTTAAAGATTAGAAGGAGGGTGAGGAAGAATATCTTCGGTTTGGATAAGATTGAGATTTTTGTCCCATCTCTTTCGGCAGAGGAATCCCGAACCCACTATGATGAGGCAGCGGGTCCAAACACCCCCGAAAGAAACGAAAATGAGGACAGTCACTATCCACAAATTCCAGGCGCCTTTTCTATGTATGCCTCAAAACGGAATATCGCCTCGGCACCCAGTTCCATTTCGCCTCCACGTCAAAGACGTCAAACAACGGTAAAAATCGTGGATACAAAATCTCCCCAAAGCACTGCGAATCCCTCGCAAGAAAAACCTGATGTTGAGATTAGGATCGGTAAAGTAGGTGCTGCTGTCGATTTCTCTGCTGCAAAAATCTTAGGAATGGTCATAGAAGCTGTTACTGGGGCATTTTCCGAGGATCTGGTGGGGGTGAAAGGGGGACGCAAGCCAAATGACACTCCAACAAACTCACCGGAGGCAACTGGACCAAGTTTAGAAATTTTTGTGCAAGAAATAGCACTAAAACTTATAGACCAGTTGCCGGGTGTCGTTGTGCGCATGGAAGACGAGGAAGGAGAAGAGGAGTTGATTCACAATGAAAATAGTGGGACTGTTGTTGAGTGCCTTCTGCGCGAGATTAAAATCGTTCACACCAATCTTGCAAAGAGCACAACGACCTCTAGGGTCGATATAAAGGAATTCGCTCTAGGAGATGGAAAGGAAGATATATTATCGTTTATCCAGCCACCGTTGGCCAAATCCTCACGAAAACGCGGATCATACTCTTCATCCATCACATTCCCCGAAAATGACATTACGTTCATCATTTCTCAGAGTCCGACAAAAAAGAGAATAAATGTCATTACACTCCCGGTCAGGCTACATTTTGACCTCAAAAGGCTGGAAGACACCCTTGGGGCTTTTGGTGGCGTTGGAGGTGTCTTGGCCTCCACATCCACGACGGCCTCTACGGTCACAATCACGAAAGGCAGGTCTCCTGATGCAGCTAGAAGGTGGGGAGCCCATGAGCCGGGATTGCCAGAACCGAAAAAGGGTGATATGAAAATGCATTGCCAAATTGGAGGACTCATGGTAGAGATTGTGGGAAGCACTGGGAAGGTTGGCCTTGAAACATCCCCACTACAGATCAGGAGTGAAAATGGCGGTATCGTCGTGCAATTGGACAAAATTGGAGTCTACGGACCTGATTTGCCATGGGATAATGGGCAACAACAAGTTCCAACTAGCGTCATTGTCGAGAATACTAAAGTTGAGTTCTTGAATAAGCCTGAACAGGAAGACTTATCAAAACTATTGGAACTGTTGACTCCTAGTAAGGATCAATATGTCGATGAAGACGGCGATATCATTATCGACACTCTAATCCGGCAGCGTCAACAAGGCAGTATGCTCAGAATTGCGATAGGTGGTATTAAGGCAACTGTGGATGACCTTGGGGTGTTTGAGAGACTGCAACAAGTAGGGGAAGACGTGATTAAGGTTCTTACCGCGACGGATTTTGTTACTCAGGAGGAGCGCCCTGGCCTGTTGACGTTACTCCATATCGATTCCATTCACGGCAAGGTCGAGGTTGGTGGTGGTATTGGCAACCTTGAAGTGGATATGGGTAATTTTGGCGTTGCCCATGTCTCTCTTCCGAGTTTAGTTGCGCTTGCTGTTGGTAAGGCTAGGGTTAAACGAAATGGATCGGAGGAGTTGCTGGGGGAAGTTTTGCAGCACAATATGCTAGACAAGAGCGATGAGGGCAAACCAATGGTGATGATGAGGGTTGTGGGGGACGACCCCGAACCGGTCATCAAACTCAAGCTCTGGAATATCAGGCTTGAATACCGGGTCCAGACCCTGATGTCCTTAATGGACGCTCCTCAAAAGGTGACAACCGAGGAGTTGGTGGCGGAAATGACCCACAGTGTCATCAATATTGCTCAGAAGAATTCTAGAGATGGAGATAGGCAGCCGCTGGGGCTTGACATCGTTATCCGGGACTGTGTGCTTGGACTAAATCCATTAGGTTTAAAGAGCAGGGGACTGGTTATTCTCTCGGAGTCAAGAGTCAATGCTGCACTGCCAAGCAGAGGAATGCTTCGGGTCGGTGTAGAAGTCAAGAAGGCATCTGTCATGCTCATTGATGATACTTCGGGCCTGAATCTATCCAACCGACTAGATCCCCGGCGCCGAAGGATCAAGGTAAACCGACTAGTCGAGGGTCTTTCGGCTCAGGGTTATGTACCAATAATCACTATTTCTACAGCGCATGTCCTGCTCCAGGTTGTCGACGCCGAACGTAAAGGCGAAAAGGCAATTGATGTGGAGATAAGGGATGATTTGTTAATCATCGAATCCTGTGCAGATTCTACACAAACATTATTAGGGATCGTCAATGGATTGAAGCCCCCCGTGCCAGAGGAGGACGAGATAAAGTATCGGACAGAGATAATGCCTCTTGATGTCTTTAAATCCATGACTGAAAATGCCTTTTCTCTGCCTTCGCAGCTGAAATCGGGCTCAAAGGATCTGGTATTCACCTCAGACGACGACGAAGATGATGGGGACTTAGTTCACGATGATGTACCAACGAACTTAACTTTTATTGAGAGTTATTATAGCAGTCGTCAACCTACTTCATCTGTGAATATGCGGGGGTCGGCACATACAAAGGACGAGCTCGCGAACAGCATGCTTGAGGACGATCTAGGCAGCATCGCCCCTGGCCCACGCAAGCCACTTGGAGTTGGTGATAAGGGAATGTTAGCCTCCTTCACTGAGCAAGTCCATGTCCTTGAAGAGGAAGATTTGGATATTTTAGAAGATCACTTTCATCACGTTAAGCTTCCTACTGAGACAAAAAAAACGAATGGGGAGGTGGTTTATAAGTGGGACTCTTCTAGAAACGAGTATGTCCCATCTAACCACTCGCGTGTCACTCCGTACTTCCCCCTAAGGATTAAGGTGCGAGACGTTCATGCCATTTGGAATCTCCACGACGGTTATGATTGGCCGAGCACGAGAGATGCTATCACTCATGCGGTTAAGAAAGTCGAAAACAAAGCAGCCGAGAGGAGAAACCGTAAAGTGTCGTTCGATGTCGATGAAGAGGAAGGAAGCGTTATTGGTGACGTGCTGTTCAATTCGATTTATATCGGAATACCTAGCAACAGAGATCCAAAGGAGCTATCCAAAGGGATATTTGACGATCAAATGAGCGAGACATCATTTGCGCCTAGCTCGGTCACCGATGATCCATCTCGCCCTACCAGCCGGTCAGGAAATTCAGGTTTTGGAGGTGTGAAGAGTAGGAACCACAGACTCGCAAGAAGCAAAATGCACAAAATTCAAATCGAACTGAAAGGCATCTGTGCCGACGTCCTCTTGTTCCCACCAGATGTTGGTGAAACCCAGAGTAGCGTGGATCTACGGGTGAAGGATTTCGAAATCTTCGATCACGTCCCTACAAGTACTTGGAAAAAGTTTGTTACTTATATGCAGGATGCCGGAAACAGGGAGACAGGAAGTGACATGCTCCATTTAGAGATTATGAACGTGAAACCAGTGCCACACCTTGCAGCTAGTGAAATTGTAGTAAGGGTATGTTTAGGTTTCCTTTCTCTATGAGTGATAATTACTGATGCTTTTTAGGTCACAATTCTGCCTCTACGTCTTCATGTGGATCAGGATACTCTGGACTTCCTGACAAAGTTCTTTTTATTCAAAGACAGCACAACGGGCGCGCCAGATGCTCCCACCGATGAACCATTCCTTCAGCGTGTAGAGGTCAATTCAATCCGCGTAAAACTTGATTACAAGCCTAAAAAGGTCGATTATGCCAGTCTCCGTTCTGGCCGGACAACCGAATTCATGAACTTCTTCATCCTTGAAGAGGCCGATATGGTGCTTCGCCACTGCGTCCTCTATGGTATCCCTGGTTTCGCAAAGATGTCGAAAATGTTAAACGATACTTGGATGCCGGATGTTCAAAAGACCCAGCTTGGGGATGTTATCGCTGGTGTTGCACCTGTTCGCAGTCTGGTCAACATTGGAAGCGGTGTAAAAAACCTTGTTTCTGTACCAATTCGAGAGTATAAGAAGGACGGGCGAATTGTCCGTGCTGTCCAGAAGGGGGTTGTGAGCTTCACCAAGACAACCACTGGAGAGCTTGTTCGTCTTGGCGCAAAAATTGCTGTCGGAACCCAGAATGTCCTCCAAGATGCTGAAGAATTCCTTGCCCCGACTTATGAACACCATCACCACCATCATGGCGAAGGAGACACTGACTACATCGGCACTGTTAGCGACTCCGACGAGGATACAGTGTTTCCTAGTAGTAGTGGTGGTGGCGCTGCCGACAGAAAAGTTATCAGTTTGTATGCTGATCAACCGATGGGAGTTATGGCGGGTCTTCGTGGAGCTGGTGATAGTCTGAAGAGAAACTTTGGAAGCGCAAGGGATGCCATAATGGCTGTACCCGGTGATATTGCGGATACT
The DNA here is from genome assembly GCA_024713625.1 of Morchella sp. 2018-W30. Lineage (NCBI taxonomy): Eukaryota > Fungi > Ascomycota > Pezizomycetes > Pezizales > Morchellaceae > Morchella > Morchella sp. 2018-W30. Next base: position 1,315,661 of record JAMJEW010000019.1, read on the forward strand.
GGAAGTGCTCAGGTTTGTTTTGCCCTAGGTGGACCTTGGTATAATGCTATTATGTTTTTGGTAGAGTGCTTTTGTATCAAATTTACAACGGAACACTGATTTCTTCAATTCATAGGGCGCGGCTAGAGCCGTCATGAGAGCGGCGCCAGTCGCAATGCTTAGACCAATGATCGGGGCTACTGAAGCGGCTTCGAGGGCTTTATTGGGAATGACAAATGCCATGGACCCAGAGCAAAGACGTAGGGTTGACGACAAATACAAGAAGTACTAAGGTGTATGCAGAGGAGTTTGGTTTGGTACCGGGTCTTGATTCTTTTATTTCCACCTGTGGAATGGGTTTTCTTTCGTTTTCATCATGGGCGCAACTGGGGTTTAATCGTGTTGACGCTTTTGTTTGCTTGCCTGAATTTTTATAAGGGTCATGAGGGTTACACGACAATGTACACTGATTGATTGACCGACGCTTTCTTTTTTTTTATTTCTTTTATTTCTGGGATTACTATTGAAGGATATATACTGCATCTTCCGTTGTTAGGTTTTGTTCTTTCCCTTCTCATGACTGCATGTACGTGATAACATGATCTCATTTTATTTTATTTTTCCCTTTCCAATTTTCTTTCTTTCTTTTCCCCATTTCTTTTTCCTTTGACTGTATCGGGACATAAGTATTTGGAGATTTGGAGATTCAGATAGAATGTAATAGGTACATAGACCGCGTCCTTGCATGCCCATCTGCATCTACATAGAGTAGAAGAAATGATCCCGAAAGTCTTATCTCGCATAAACCAACGCGGAGAAAAGGCACGAGTAATTAGACTGCTATCCTCAACCAAGACTTCACTGGAGATGTATAAAAATGAAAGTGATCATGTTTTCTTTCTTATATAGCCCCTCACTTGGGCCGTGTAGATAGAACATATCCAAAATTATTATAAAGGAAGAAAACAGTCACAACCACCCGAGGAACTAAAGACGTACAGTATAGTGCAGATCAGCAGATCAGCAGATCTCGCCTTATCCGAGTATCTAGACGCTGCCCCACCGTCAATATCTCCGAGGCGGGCGGTTTGGGTCAGCTGGAGGTCGTTGAAGTCATGACATACAATTAGCGCCGGTCAGTAACTGCTGTAGTGCCTGTGACCGCCCCGATAATGATGTGATAAAGGTGTAGGTGACGCGACGGGTGCTTGTGTGTTGCAGATATATATGGGCGTCCCATATACATTCACCGTGACATGCCCAACTAAGCAACTACAGATGCGTGATCTCCAGTCACACTTGCTGGTTGTAACACCTGCTGGTTGTAGTAGTCACGGTGTATCACTCGATCGGAGACCCTGAGGACAGGCTGGCCGCACCCCCAACACGGTGACGAACCTGCCTTGTGTGCATTGGAGAGTTCTTAAGTAATTGCCTGGTCTAGGGTTTTTGGATAGAATTCGTTGATTTGAGGACGAGAGCTGGATGCTGTCCGCCTGGCGGCGCGGGCGTGGGATAGCATGCCCGCATACTAGGGATCGAAGTGAACGAGCCTGTATTATTCTAAACAATGTCAGCATAAGTAAATGCATTAGCTCAAAGATATTTCGCAGATAACTTATAATTATATGCGCCCGACGCAAACGTGAACGCTCCCCTAGTCAGCCTTCCATTTGTAACGATATGAATATATAGTCACTGAGGTATGTACAGGCCATATACACGCACATAAAGATCTAGAGAACGTGTAGTTAACAAATTTATCCCAAAATAGTTAGCTGGCCAACAATTCTGTGCGCGTGTAAACAATACCAGCATGCGCAACCCCTCCGTTCTAGACCAGACCAGACCAGACCAGACCGGCCTTGATCCACCAGCTGCGCCACATATAAGCTGTAGCTAAAATGCTGCATGGGTAAGAGTAGGCGATCCACCATTCCAGGGGCAGCATGAAACGGGCGCTGTTTCCAGGACCCCGATACAGGCGGGCACAATGCGCCAGCGGAGAATTATTGCGCACCCTTGAGGGGGGGAAGGCAGGAATAAGCTGTTTGCTGTGACTTGACAGGGTGCTGTTTCTTTGAGCTCGGATAGTCGGGGGTGGCCGAGATAGTTGCGTGGTATAATGTCGAGGGACTGTACGATGTGGCGAATGAGCGGTCTCGCATCAAGGAGGAGGTACAGGGATTAGGGCTAGAGTGAGGGACTAGAGACTGGGGTGTGAAGCTTAGGCGCTCACTTGTATTGAGCCTCTTGAGGAGAGACGCGGAAATGATAGGGACTGTAAGCTGTGGTTGAGACACGTGAGATATCCCCCGAATTATCGATCGCAGGGAGGATCGTGAGTATAGGAGTAGTCCCTGGATATGGGTACTGGGAGATGTACCGATGAGATCTAGCCCCCAACGTTATTATAATGCTTGTATACAGTTTGGCGGTAGAAGCTTTGTAAAGTAGTGAATACATACTTGTAGGTACATGTATTTGGCTGGTAGCTGGGGCTCATGGGTTTGTATTACAGGGGTCTGTGGCCTCTAGAACGGAGAGGAAAGGTCAAGTTAGCGTGGATCAGCTTCAGGGGAGGGCAGTTGCACGTAGCTAGAGTGGACATATTGATGTAGTTTAGTATCGTCCAGGAAACAAATGGTTTTGAGTCGAGTTGTAGATGACCTCTCTTGTAAAAATTGGTGCGAGCGGGCTTACACGGGCCGTTCTGTGATCCCGACCCTTAGTGGATCAATCCGGTCTAAAGAAACTTACGGTCCGGAAAAATATATATGTACACTTTGAACAATAAAGGTATCAAAGACACGTTGTTTCTCTGGATAAACATATACCATAGAAAATCGCAGGCTACCTACATACATGTACTACATCGCTGCTCCATCCCATCCAGATACGAGTACCTAGGATGTTTTGCTCACTGTGAGCCCTGATATCGATATCGACTGCATTATCGCTATTCAAAAACTACGAGAATAGCATCACAAGCAATGGCAGTGAAAGAGCCCCACTCGGTGGTCACCGTTTAGACATCTCTTCTATCACAGGGTTAACCGACAGGGAGAATCTTTGGTCTAGACCTACTAAGGCCGATCAACATGATCCAATTTGCGTCTTTTTTTTTACGGTTTCTACGAAGTAAAACTGCCTTACAGACGTTGGGGCTATTTTTTTTCACATTCCGAGTGATTCTGCATGATTGACCACCAGCCTTATGCAGGAGGGATTTGCATACACAATTGGGACAGCCACCGGCCGAGCTCTCCGAATATTAAGCTCATTTTACCGTTCAATCAGAGGAAGGCAATCTCCAGGCGACAGAGCAGTAGGGGTGGTTTTATCGGCTTCGGGAATCTCCCCAGAGATGTCGATAGCCGATATCACATGTGTGAGTGGATGAAATTCTTTAATTTGAGTAAACCAACATGATACATTCCTAAATCGGAGAGCTTTTGACAGCCGGTATCCGTAGCGGTTGTCGACACATTCGTTTCGGCGCTGAAATTCATGAGCAATATCTCTTCCGATTTCCCCGTGATCCGAGGTTTACAGCCCTCACCAATGGTTTACTACCACGCCCCCATCAATGCGCAAGATCACACACACCACTAACGCACCTTCCACATCGTCCACACCTCCGAGCTCAATCTCAACCCCCTCCCAATTGAAACAGCCATTAAGCTTTCCAGTGGGATCATCGATGTTTAAATTCTCTCCCTCGAGATCTGACTTCCTAATGAGGTGAATACCCTGCCTGCCAAGAGATGTTGATCCCGAGTCCATGTTTTACGTCGATCCTAGCCCTGTAACTCTAGGAAGCGAGAAACCCTATTATTGGCTGCAATCTGAGATTTATTCGGCCCCTTCCTTAGCTTTCGTTCGCCATCTGCTAGTGACCCTTCGCGTGCCCGCTCCATCTGCTACTGGTGCAATAGCGATTGGTAGGGCTTTAGAATCGCGTTTGTTATGAAACGGCCCGACAGTTAGTAGGCGGGGCTGGGTGGGAGCTAGGTTCAACGGTTGGATCTGAAACTGTTTTTCCCTTATTCTTTCATCCAGTTCGTCAAAGTTAACCGCTTGGCTAATTCAAGCCTGATGTTGAGATGAATGAAAAGAGTGTACCTGTGGCAAGAGCAGGCACTCGAGTGAGGGGGAGATTTGATACAAAAATGGCAGGTACGTGTACCCTACATTGTGTCTACTCGACTCCCTTTCCCTCTCTCCTTTACCAGAGGGAAATACATTTGCTGTTAAGTAGATGGAGGCTTACAACTTGCAGTCTAGTACTAGTTTGTAACCGTTGAGGTCGAGGATTTACGACCTTAAAGCCCAAACACGGGGGGCGAAGAAAAAAGGGTGCTATCGCGTACCCATGCCCTATATGCAGGTACAGAGCAAGTACTCTAAGCACCTGCACAAGCTGGGGCCCCCCACGCGCTAGCGAAAATGCGGTCTCTCCGTTACACACAGGCCCACACAAAAGAGTCTCTACATACAGACATGTCAGTGAACTTGGGATGGAATACCGTCGAGTCTCACAGTGACGTGATAATTTTATTTTTTTAAGATAGAGTGTACTTTCGGGCGGGACCACGCGCTCCTGTCAACTGCTAATCGGTGAGGCAGGTGGCTTTTGGTGGCTTTTACTGGATGCCCCACTACATTTTATAAAACTCAATCTTAAACCTGCCACAGAAATTAAAGCTTAACTGATATCTCGAGGTTGGGCCAATTGAACCGTCGATCTATCCCGGGAATTGGATGGCGATGGAAACAAAAAAAAAAAACGGGGTACCACTAGAGTGGTGAGATTACAGTTGAAGAAGGTTAACGATTGGGGTAAGAATTGTAGCTGCTCAATCTTCAATGAGGATAGGCGTCGCCAATACTACAACAATGCCAAGAGTCAACTTTAATTCCAGCTACAGGCACCAACTACCCAATTGATCGGGTAATAAACCGAATAGCGCTATTGCAAATATCGAGAAACAACTTCGGCCTGCTCCCGGGCATGTGGGGAACTCTGAGACAGTAAACTTCAGGAGGTCAGTCAATTTGTATAAAGCGTGCTGGCCCCTCCGTTCTAGTGCTGTCTTTTTTTCTCATCACAGCATACTCACATTCAGTCACTCTCTTACACTCCCTTAGAAACATAGCTTGCCGGCAGCTTTACCACCAACTATCATTAAAAACCGTCTTTTTTTCCTTCTTTTTACAAAACTTGTCTTTTAGAATCCGAAGCCTTCCGTCCCTTTTTCAAGATGCGTTTCATTTCCTCGCTCACGGTACTTTCCGCTGCACTTCTCCCCTTTTATGCAGCTGCAGCACCTACACCCCTGGGGGATAACCTTGTTTCCATCAATCGTGTCGGAGAAAAAATTTCAGACAATTATATTGTCGTCTTCAAAGATGATACCGCCGACGATGTGATCACCGCACACATTGCGACTACCAACCACCTCCACAAGAACCGCTTGGTCCGCCGTGATGATGTATCTTTGGTCGGCCTCAAGAAGCAGTATGCCATTGGTGGCTTCAAGGCTTACTCTGGGGCTTTCGATTCCACTACTATTGAACAGATCAAGAATACCACTGAGGTCAGTAATAACTTGTATCTTTAAACCGGACAAGCTCTAATCGTACTTTTTTTTTTATATACAGGTTGAATTCGTTGAGGAGGACCAGATCATGGTCGCCAAATCCCTCCTTACTCAGACCAAGGTCCCCTCATGGGGAATTTCCCGCATTTCCCAGAAGTCCAAGAATGCCAGCCTTACCAGCTACTTTTACGACTCTTCTGCCGGCGAGGGTGTCACCGCATATGTGATTGACACCGGTATCAATGTCGACCACATCGACTTCGAAGGCCGCGCAACCTGGGGGTTCAACTCCGCTGATTCCGAGAACGAAGATGGTGTTGGTCACGGAACTCACGTCGCTGGAACTATTGGTGGTGCTACATACGGTGTAGCAAAGAAGTGTGACTTGGTTGCTGTGAAGGTTCTTGGAAGCGACGGGTCTGGCACAAACGCCGGTGTTATCGAGGGTGTTGAATGGGTCACCTCTGATGCGAAGTCAAAGGGCAAATCTGGCAAGTCTGTTGCAAACATGTCACTCGGTGGCACTATATCTGCTGCTCTCAACAAGGCCGTCGCCGCAGCTGTTACCTCCGGTATCACTTTCGTTGTCGCTGCCGGAAACGAAAACGTCGATGCCTCCAACAGCTCCCCCGCCTCCGAGAAGTCCGCAATTACGGTCGGTGCCACCCAGATCGGTGACGCTAGGGCAGAGTACTCTAACTTCGGGTCCTTCGTTGATGTTTTCGCTCCTGGAACTGATATCACCTCTACCTGGATCGGATCCACCACTGCAGTCAACACCATCTCTGGAACCTCTATGGCTTCCCCTCACGTCGCCGGTCTTGCCGCATATGCAATTTCCGTTGAGGGTCTTTCGGGCGCTACTGATGTCACTGCTTGGATCAAGCAGAATGCGATCAAGGGAGTTGTCACCGATGCTGGATCGAACAGCCCCAACACCTTGGTCTACAACGCTAGCGGCAAATAAACGGTCGATTTCGATTCTTCATAACTCCATACATTTGGATTGGGTCGTGGGATGTGGGGAGAACAGCTAGAGTTTATCTTTTTTTTTATAGAAATTTAGTTGGGCAGGAACCATGTTTCACGATGGAAAGCTGTTTCTTACGTAACTTATTATACAAGGGTTATTTGGTAGAGCTGCTGGATACTCCAGGCGTGTTTCCAGTGTTTTTTCCTTTTTTCCTTTTTATTTTTCTTCTTTTTTTTATTTATGTCATGAGTCTAAGGAGGAGTACCTTTTTGCTATGGGCGGTATACAAAATTTAGTCCATAGGTGTCTTAGAAAAACGAAAGAATATATATTTATTTGGAACACTGCACTTGAAACATTGCCTTGCATTAACGTTTGTTTGGACCACAGGGTGACGTACTAGCCAGTTCCTCCCGGGGATCCGCCCGTTATGGTGGATCTACTGCAGGGGTTGCGGTTGCGGCTGTGGTGGCATTCTGGTATGTACTGAGTAGGTACATGTAGGTACATGTAGGGTTTGCAGACAGGGGTGGAGGTGGTCAAAGGTGGTATGTGCATGGTGGCCGGGCGTTTCGGAATTGTCAGTAGTCGATTGGTATGCCATGGATATGGAGTGGAGGGCGTTTAGCTGACGGAGGTTTAAGAGTGACAGCTACAGCCGCCCTGCGGCCGATTACTCATGTAACATCTTGCTTGCTCCTTATGCTGCATATATGGTAAGTACGTAAGCCCCCCCCCATACATTAGCCTGATCATGATATATGCTGTTGTGGGCTGTACATATGTACATATATGGTTTGTAGTTTGATATTCCCCGTAATGCATCATGGACATGTACCTACATGACTTTGTACCACCCCGTGCTGTCAATGATCGTAGCTATCTAGGTGACACAACATACCGTTAGATTAGATCGCGTTGCAAAGCACAACCTATCACTCGGCCCCACATGCAACCAACTACCAAGATACGGGTGTTCCAGCCACCGGGTGCGACAGGAGTACATACATGTAGCTACATGTACATCTATAGCTAGGCAATGCAGGGTCCGTTTCAGGGCATTCGCAGGTGTCAGCTCGGAGTCCGGCACGTAATGTTTGTTTGTGACGTGGGTTAGCGCAGGGGGGAAGGGGGCGGGGGCACATATGATGGTGGGGTTGGTGTGTTTGGTGGGGGAAGAGGGGCTCTGGGTGTGCGGGTGGGTATGGTGGGGTTGCCCTTACATAGGGATGCAATGGCGAGCGATCCGGCGGGGTGATTAGAACGGGTGTGTTGACCGGGTCGGGTATGGTGAATGGATATGTATGTAGCTTGTGGGTGTTTGCAGATGGTGAACATTTGTGGGTTGCGGAAGTTAGGGCGAGCCAGGGTTAGGTTTCTTTATGGAACCGGGGACCGGTGGTGAGATATACTAAGGGATGGCCGTTGATTGCAGGCCGGAGGTGTGTGGTGACGAGGAAGAATGATATGGTTTCTTTAGGATAAATAGAGAGACGGCTAGCTAGCTCCTCCGCCTCTGGCGACTGGATGGGGGAGTCGGGTCGTTAGGACGTATGTAGCTGTGTGAATGTATATATGTACATAGATATAGACACGCAAGTCGGGTCCGGTTTGAAAAAGCGGGGCCGGAGTCGTTAGTACGGCTCGGGATTGTGACTTGTATTACCCATTACACACCACCACCACCACCACCACCCCTCTACGCGCATCGGGGCTCTCTCGTACTTGATACAAGCCCGACCGCGCCCCTCAGCCATCCCGTTGCGCCCCAGAAGACACCGTGATCCCTATTACACGGGATGGAAGGCTGACATATTGATGCGTAGCAGACGCACTCCATCTATTTGCGTAAGGTTCGATAAAATGAAGAGGTTAGATGATTGAATGATGCGGTGGGAAGGCCGTATTCGGGTAGAAAGTAGCGGGACGTGTAGCGCTCAAACTTGCAGGAGAGGACATGGAATAAACTTAGGGTAATTAAATCCTGGCGTCTCTTTTAACTAATTGTGCGGGCAACCCATAAACGTCGTTATAGTATACGTAGAGGACATAGTTAAGGAATTAGAGGTGGGCTTTTATCTCTTATTCTCTTGAGGGTTGAGCGGCCGGTTAACTAAAAATCTGTAACTTCATCGATCCTCGAGTGTCAGTTACAGCCCGAGTGATAGTTCATGCATACATACTAAAATATGAAGATTTTGTGTCGAACGCAACTATGTAATATTAACTATTATTGGGCAAACACAAGTTGGTTAGAAGTATGTTTGGTGACTCTTTTATTTATTCAATAACTGCTCGTGTATCCCAACAATAACCGATTGGCTGCACATAAAACGCGGATTAAGGTTAAGAGCAAGACTCAAAACGTCAATATAAACCACTACCGATATATCGATGGTTATATCTTCTATGATTGGGGTGGAGGACTAATAAGAGAGTACATTATATCATTCCCTTTTAATCCAGTAGACGCAGCCACGTGCACATTCGCGTTAACATCCGGCTAAAAGGATGACAAAAGAGACAAGACGAGTTCAGTACCCAGGATTCCCGCATGATCACTCGCTACAGTACTTGCTAGGCGATACGGTGCTTGTGTAAGGCAGAGCTGACGGGATGCCCAATTTTCACCGTTCTATGACTGAACACGTCGGGAATTAGGGGTTTGTAGATTTTATACCAAGCATGCTACTTTCAATCCAGCAATCAATGTAGCAAATCTAAAAATGGTGGCTCCGGAAATACAATTTCGATTTGCCATGTGTTTCACAAAGCCATGCCGATGTTTATATTTGCGGTAAGTAAAACATACTTACTCTCATTCCCAGACTGTTGTTTAATTTGTTGTCGCGCAGCAGAGAATCAACCACAGGCTGGGCAAGAGACTAAGAAGTACGTATGTAAAACACTGATTCTGTGCTCTCTGTTTTTCCTGCTTTGTTTCTTTTACCGGTAACTGCAGAGCGGTACTGACTTTCAGTTTTTCCCTCGGGATTGCCCGCTTTCTTGACTTTGGTGTGCCTCAACATGTGTCCTATTCCCAGAATTTAAAAGCGGACTTTAGATACCTACATGTATGTGCGTACAGTACCAAAAAGGGGGGCGGGATCACTACGGTATTCTCGTCGCGCTAATAAACTAGTAATGCGGTACTAAGAATACAGTACTCTCCATCTAATGTCGTTTAATTCGATATTCGTCATTAAATTCCGTAGCTATTTCACCCCCGTTTTTCATACTGTACTAATGAGGCTGGGTGTCTTTGAAGAGAAGGTTCGGAACAAGATGTGCTCAACCTCCTAAAGTATGTGGCTACCTAGTTATCAAATCTAGAATATATAGATCGATTCGAGCACAGCTGGTGGAATTTCGACTCAAACATCAAACCATATTTCATTAATGGACCTTTTCAACAAACAGCAAAATCTGACCATAAAGTAAATGATACAACAAGTGACAAAAACAAGAAAAACAAACACCTTCATGAGTTATCACTCGATGTAGAGATTAAGGTAAGTGTTTGTAATATAGATTCTGGTAGCGGAAGAAATTCTTGACTTGTCTTAGGAGGGAGTTTAGTAGCCCTCCTATAACAATAATAGCCTTGGCAAAAAGCAGTAATGACACAATGCAAGAGTGGTCTAGACCAGCTTGCCACAACTATTACAGTAAGGATTTATTTTCCCCGGCTCGCAATAATAATCTCAACAGTAAGTGATGTATGTTTTTAGCTTCCGAACAGTCAAACAAAGTTCCTAGGCCTAGAACTACATGCATATATATTTCCGGTCGATCAACCCATGTGCGACTGTTTTGTATGGTTATAGTTATGTATAAGACACCTCTCTTGTGCTCAACTGTCATAACCTACGGGCTGCATGCATATATGAAGTATCAGTCAATCTCTTGTACTCAAGCTATAGCTAGTTCAGTATGTAAATGAAGTCCTGTATCATACGCTGGTGCATCCGAGGGTTAAATTACGAAATTAGTGATAGGAATATTACCACGAAAATAATAGACAGTAAAATTGAAATGTCGCTTTTTCTTTTTTAGCAACTATTAGCTTTGATCTATGGATAGTGACGCATACAGGCCTAAATTTTGTGCCATTATTATAAGCTTAAGTAGGGGCGCCGGCGAATACAAGGAATTTTGTAAGGAGCATGCATGCCTCTACGCCGGCCTTAGCTATATATATAGTAGAAGATGGTTAGGGACGCTAGGCGATACATAAGATAAAACGGTTCTTCAAGAACCGCAAAAATTCTTAATGTGAGTCTCATCATTATAACTAGGACGGATACGAACGCCCAAAATCTCTCGGTTTCTAGTGGGTGATCGGAGAAAATTAGTTAGAACATTGCCACAGGATCGAGTCTGGGACTTGTGGGGACACCACTCCTCAACTCAAGACTTTCGATAAGTTGTTTATTATCATAATGTAAGAGGCGCTTCCTCAGTTGCAAACTCTACCCCGTTCAGCTCTATACATGTTAGTAAGAGTAGAGAGAATACTAAACATATTCTTTAAACCGCCTGGTATAGATTTGAAACGGCCTCACAGATCTGAATTCTATCCGCCTTAGACTCGGGCGATTGTCAACCTCTCGTTCGACTTTGGTGATTTAACGTAACTGAGTTGACCTGATTTGATGCTCAGCTTTCGAGGGCGCGAGAGGTAGAAACAACTAGCCAAACTATTAGAGAATAAGTATGGGATGACTTTGTTGGTCTGGCGTAAGGCTTGGAAAAGGGGAATATGTACATGCACATAGCTAGGTGGCCATGTATGGCTGGTAAAAGAGAATTAAAGGGGGAACTGTTGGTTTTTTTCCGGGGGCCGGGTGTGGCCGGGTTTAAGGGGTGGGAATACGAGAATAAAGGAGACTCTTACAACTTGCGTATCACATGCATGGGATGTTGACCTTTATTACCAAAGGCAAAAGTTGCAGACTTAGGTCGAGCTAGCTAGTTGGGCAATGATCGTTGTGCGGGTACGTACATGTATTGTCCTTGCCATAGACGCGTATATCAGAGCCTGTGCTTCGTACAACTACCGGCCGATAGGTCGCGAGTGATGTTTTATGACGGGGATAGTTTGTCTCCAGAAGATCAGGGAATGGGTTTACCGACTTGGTGGCATGATCGCGAGCGAATTAATCGTGGTAATAATCACTATGCATTCACTGATATTGAAGCTTTCTAGCCAACTTCTTTTCTTGTTCGCGATCGACGGAATTGATACATGTTGACCATATATGGCCGCCAGCACGAGCAGCGCTTCACACAAATTGGAAATGCTCCTGAATAATATGTATACCAAAGTCTTGGAACTAGAATGGACGTATACGTATCCCCAGTAACCAACCATTGGCCCTCTATTATGCCCTTATCACAGTGGTGGGATGACTGACCTCCAACTGGGTTGGCTATATTATGATGTCCCTGTAACAAAGAACCGGATATTGCAATTGGTTGTCAATGGTCTATGCACTGGTGACCGGAGTTCAAGCCTTAACCTGCCCATACTGAAGTATACTTCATTCGTATTTGACACATTTACCGTACGAAGTACCCGGCCCCATGCTAGGTTCATAGTGAATGTTACTTTCACCTGCGTCCGTTGATCATGAATCCGACTCCCACCCAACTAGCTGTTGAGTGCCCACCAGTAATGTATGTGTAGCTATATGTATTTTGATTCTGCCTTGCTATTAATTGAGGATATGTTATATAATACTTCCGGTCAATTGATCAATTCATGATCTTAAATTTAATAATTATATAAATCCTTTTATAGATCTATTTGGGCATTAAGTCACACTCTAGCATACTTATATTACCTCAGGTAAATTAGACTGGCATATAATGTAAGTAGCTATAGGTTGAAGGTTTCCAACCCCCTTCTCGTAAGTTGTCAGTAATACCTAATCGATCGGGTAATCGCGGTCGGATATATATATTAACTCAATCCCCCCACTCTATCAATTAGGCATACGGCGATACGCATGCTCAAGGTTCGTTACTTGAAGATCAATGACTGTTTAGAAATGTCCCCCTATTATCTACACAAACAACTCTTGTGCCGGCCGATTATCACTCTTGTAGCTTCTTAGGCTTTTTAATTAAGCTTCAGTTCTAGCTATCCCTTAGGTCTCTAGTTTAAGTTATAACTTATCTCGTACATCTTATGGATTATCTATATTAGACACTAAATAGTCGGCTACAGGGTTACTATGATCACTTTCTCTTCAACTTTAAAGCCTACAATCAAGCTTCAGTAGGGTCCCCTTGTACTATTACCGTGTGAATAATCATTCTTGGTTCTAGCTTTTTACCACGACCACTCCGGATCATCCCAATTGAAACAATGAAAGAGGTCGAGAGTGGTTGAGGTTCCTACATGAATTTTATGGACGTGCTTGTACTAACAACACTCGAGGCAGGAAAGAAGACCCGGGCCCTACCTTTCCGTGGTAAACATGCCTCTTTTACTTTGAGCCCAATACTTGCATTTTTCATATCCGAGGTTTTTTTCTTTTTTTTTTCCCTTTCCCAAGTACCGGCAATTAGATATAGCTCAATTGATTGAGTAATTGATCAACTCAATCTAATATAACGATGCAGAGGTTGTAACGGTGACTGCGTAAAGGAGTTCCTGACAGCTGGCACAGCGCTTACTCTCTATCCTTGTTTACTAAACCGGTTTTTTCCGCCTCCGCAGTAGATATCTACGACTAGTCTGCAGCTATAACAGAGCATATATACATATACATGTAGCTACAAGAGATCATGATAAATCACTCGCTTCTTGGCTAACCGCATGCTGTGAAAAAAGCAAACATAAAGGCGTCACAAATCAATGATTACTAGAGCAATAGCCCCTATATCGGAATGGTCGTTTTCGTCAGTTTCAGTCGACTGAGTTGGAAATTTCGGTTGGCGCGACGATTTTGGCGTAAATGCGTTTTGTACGTATGATACAAATGACCTGACAGCGGAATTATAGATCTAGATGTGGTCACTTTACGGATGAAGGGAGAACTGGGTAGCAACACGAGAATTTAGTTATCGTCTCATCTAGGTGGGGACTCCTCCGGAGATATGTCCCAATTCCAAGTCATGTTACTTGGTACTCATGCGCGTTACTAATCTATAATACCATACATGTACCGCACCATAACCATGTCCATGAAATCAGGAAATGTCCTATCAACCTCCCGCATGGCTGGGTGCTCACGGTTAACATTCGCGGTAGGGTACTCTGGAGTACCCGGATAGAAGAAGGGGCCGGTGGTTTAACTAGGCTGGATAGAAATGTGGGACCTAAGGAAATGATTCGCGCGATCGAGTTCACCATTCTGGCACCAGGACACCTATCACGGGATTAATGGCCCAGTACAGTGGGATAACACTATGCACATACCACAACCAGAAATGATTAGAAGTGGGGGTACCGGGTTTTATGTAAGGGTTGATCGATATCGGTAATAGAATTGTCGAGTAGGTGCTATATACTATTATATTAGGCAACTAAAGCGCTTCCCCGAAAGCTTATTCACTATAATATCTATTTTTTTTGTAGGTATATACGTACAAGGTACATGTATGTATGTTAAGAAACTTCGAATTCAAGGGTCTGTTTAGAACAATTTCTATCAGTACTACATCGCGTACTCTATGTAATATGTTGCAGTGCCAATCCCTAGCGACAACATCGCACCCGCAATGTCAGTTAAGCCCAAGCGTTCACACAATTTTTAAGTCGCTTCAAACCTGATTCTATCTTTATAATATGGGGACACTTTTTTCTATTGTCTTATCACCAAGTGAAATGAGTGGAACATATTAGTTTTGACAGTGGCTGTGCCAACGCTGCAAGATTCTGGTCAACAATTTTCCATTTTCCGTTTAGCGCTTCCGAAAGTTGGGTGGAAGGTTGCAAAGCAACCCGGTGCCGAAACTGTCTATTGCTCCAGTTGGAACCCTCAGTCCTCGGTTGGTATCTCACTTTTCTTCTTGAGGAAGTTTCGGCGGTCGCGAATCGAAAGGCCAAAACTTTCATGCCACTGATATCAGTGGTCAAACTAGGGGCCGCGCCGGAGAAGGAGCTTTGCTCTGCTTTAGGCCCACAATTTTTGTAGGTACATGAACTCTATTTGCTTATTTCTTTTCTTTTTGGACCCGCCTGCATGTCTTCTGCTCATGAACTCACCACGGTCTATTTTAGGTATTCACGAGACCGTCGCTAAGTGAACTACCGGGTGGAACAGAAGAACATGCTCATGTGCTCGAGCTAGATGCCTGCAGATCGTCTACAAGAACATCTGTCTAAGATACTGAATACTCTCGAGTACTAACAGGAATCGGGGGATTGCAACGAGATGAGTGAGGATAGCATTCAGATCGGCAGGACCACAGATGCGAGGAATTCGATCGCCTAGGTACTCTGTTATTGGGTCTTCAGATAGACATTTGGTGATCTTCTCTGGTCTTTACATATCTCTCCAAAGTAGTCGCGGAGAATAGTTGTGAGCATTTACCAAGTCTAAATAATTCGAGCATGGGCTTTTGATTTAGGTTTAAGGTTCCGCCGTCAATATTTAGGCTTACACCGCCTATAGCTAGCCCAGACAGAAAAAAAAGAAAGAAAAGGATTCAATCCAAGCCGGAGATTGACTGCCATGATGCTTAATGGATCCATATATGACCACCCACTAAAAATTTGTTTCCCTTAGAAGAAATACTTACCACACCACCTGCATACGGTTATGGGTTGCCGTCGGATGGCGCTGTTTCGGAGCACAGAGCAACTGCTAGCATACTGATTATACCTACCGTAGTTGATTGCCGAAGGCTTGGGCAACGGAGTAAAAAGCACTGACCCAGAATCAGTGGAATCTTGAGTGAAGTTACAAATCAAGGGAGGGCTGGATCACGATGAGTTCAAAACCTGCTGAAAACATGAAAACAAAGACATATCAGCCCAGCAATATTCCGTACGTAATATTATGAAGAATTGCCTCACTTCGCCGATCTTGTTTCATCCTTGATCTTAAACATTTCCATCACTGCTCTAATCAGTGTGCTGTTGGCCCTAGCTTGGATATGCAATTAATGATGTAAACAAGAAAAAAAAAGCCCTAGCTTGGATAATATCACGAAACATCACTCGTACATGTATTTATCATATCCGAGAAAGGATTTGTGCTTCCGGGCCGGCCGTTGTGGGTCTGAAATCGGGAGGTTCCGACCTAGGCCGGCGGTGAGAGTAACCCTAATACTAGCCACAAGGTGGAGCACATACAACCAACCCCAACCCACGCGTGGCAGGTAATGTAGCCCGCTATTTCTGTAGTCGCTGTTGTTTCGAGGAGTCTGAGGGTACTTCGGAGCCATCGACCAAAGATTAGATCTGATCATAATTTCACAATATCGAATAAGGGACCTATTCCGAGCTAGAATGGACCAGCGGTTTATTAATAGTTTTCCGCGTTTATTTTCTCAAGGCCCGACAACCACTCTCACGGACCACCTAATGCAAGCAATCAAACGAAATTCTTTCGCAAACATCAATTTCTTAGGGCTCCAGTTTTTTTTCTATCCTTCTCCACAATTATACGTGGCGGTGACAATTTTATTTTTCCTCTTCGATACTTCGGCTACATACCCGATCGAACGGAAGGAGCAGGCGGTTCTCATGTCTCACCGCGGGCTGGCATCCGTGGTAGGGCTATATATGTAGGGGTGTTCATCAACCAGGTTGGTGGGTAAGGGTGTTCCTGGCCGCTGGTGTAGTAATACCTACTACCGAACCCATTATTCTTTAACCTTCAAGATCACTGTTGATATATACAGCTAATTAAATTCGCCCGGTTTCTAGACATAGGTGAACGTTATCGCCTTGAAACAATAGAGGAAGGTACAATGTAAATCAATTCTAGAAGGAGTAGGTAAGCCAGTGGCTGGAATAACAACTGACATATAACCCGATAACTATAGCCTAGGATTTTAGAGAAGGTGCATGTGCCCCCAAGAACTAACTCCCGAAAACTCTGTTGATTCTTTAATCTTGGCTTATCTGTATACGTAATTAACAAATATCAAGTGTGCATGGCAGCATGCGGGAACAGTTTTCAACCTATAGCTATACATCTAGAGCGATAGAAAGCGCACGCCTCAACCAACTGCGCTAACTACAGCTTCCTCAAAACCACGGTCGGTTAAGATTGGCTTCCTATCTGCGGTTATGTCCTCAATATCTTCAGAACTTCAAACGCGTTGTTGCGCTAGAAGGGGAGCCTGAGAATTGGTGCGATGGGTGATATGAGGGATTCCTCTACAATTTCTTCCCTGGCATATATGTGGCACAGCAACGTTCTAAATATCCGATTATCTAGCCTTGTTTTGGCAAAACTCTTTTATACTATTGCATAGGAAGGCTACCTATTAATTGCATGGGAAGACTACCTACTGCATGGTAAGGGGAAATACTAAAGACTAATGACGATATAGACGGCTAGGTCGCTTATACTGGCCTAGGGTCGGTGAAGAATCGAAAGGGCTAATATAAACAGTACCGATCTCCGGGGAAGACGTTGAAAATGGTTGGGTTGAGGGTTGATGATATATCACTTTCTGCATGTCCGTTCTTGACATACACATGCGGGGTTGGATTTTGCTGACGTGTAGAATTGGCTGGCTCTTTGTAGGCACCCCACAGGTCAACATTAATCCCTAGCCTTGTTAACCGACGTTCTGGAAGGAGCACTATCTCCCCGGGTGCGCAAGGAGATTGGGGAGATTTCCGAACGATAGCCATTTTGAGGTGTCGGGAACCAGGTACGGCGTTAATACCCGTACCCCCCACTCCCTTTATGCATGTATGTAGATCATAACCATAATTGTGGGACCTGGTTGTGGAGTCCGATGACATTCTGAATCTAAATATTTAGTTCTTGGCGATAGCCTTTGGTGTGAAAATCCCGCCAAGAACTCGAAATTTGAGTCGGCCAAATAATCACGATATACATACTTGCGAGAATAAGTCCCACAATTTGGCGGAAGCTTATTCTCAACGCAAGTACATGTACATGTATATAAGTCGTATCATGAAATATCACTCGAAACATGTAGATAGTAGTATCGCATACTACGCTATACAACCAATTAACCATAATGAGCTGTGGTCCTACTTTAAAGGGTATATCTGTCTTTCATTTCTTTTGTCGACCGTGTGCGTATATATATACGTACCAGTATCTATATGGTGTTTCATGAAATACAAATTCTTAAGTTGTTTCGATTGAGCACCACCTGGTTATTGAGATATTTACTCGTAGCGGCGCCGCTACCTCGTAACTCTCAAGGTCAACATGATAGCCTTGAACCGACAGGCTCAGACCACAGATGTTTCACACGCAGAAATGTTCGCGTTTGCCACCACAGTGATGTGGGCGGAAAACCCCACTTAAAAAAAAACCTTTTTTGTTTACGGAAATCCCCTTTTTCATATTTGTAGTGCTGTGTGAAACATTCAACCTAATCACCAACCACGGGAGTTCCCCTTTAGCTTAACTCATTTTGTTAGGCAACTAGAGCAGTGCATGTGGCGCGGTGATCAAATTAAGTCCTTCGTTACAACACCAGATTTCGGTCGCCAGGGACGTGCATAGCTTGGCAAAACATTGCATGTTTGAGACAACTATCCCGCCACTCCGGTTTTGTAGTACACTATAGAATGGAGTCTCGGTGGATTAAGGAATGAGAGCACAGGAAGCACTGTCTTGGGCTGCTACATGCGTATGGCGTTGCTGAGGAGGTCTCGGGGAACACCACCCGGTTTCAATAAAAAAGGGTTTTTATAGCTTGACGTTCATTCATCAATGGTCAATTCTAGTTTTCTGTCCAAGATACTGAATGGGTTTAATTCAAGACTCGTGATCCTTGGCATAGACCTCATGGACTACTGGTAGCTAGCTACCGAGTTAATTCACGGTTACTGCCAACAGCCAACCAGTCGGGGAAACATGGGTGCGAGGTTACCGAGCCGCTATCCTCTCGAATCTGAGGCTTTAGGTAGTAGTCGCCTCCGGGAACCAACTTTCAACCCACCACCCTACGAGTAAGGTTGTGCTGTGGGAATGGCTGCTTGTTGGGGGGGAGTGGCTGTAGAGTGCCATTTTTATTTGATAGATTGATTAACTGTCCAGGGACTAGGGCTTCGATACCTTCCTCTACTTAACAATGCTTGCCCTAGTTCGTAACACACTCAAGACTTTGACCGCTTGTCTAACTGCCAGTGTAGAATCAGATCCCCCACTAAACCTATGGGACCCATATCTACTCTAAACGTTCTGTAGGGGAATGGAGTTCCATTGGTATGCAGGTAGAAGGGTGAATAGACCTTGCGCGCAGTGACAAGTAACGACTCTGCAGGAAGAGCGGATCGCGGACTCTCCTCCCCATTTTGGGGCATCAAGGGTATGCTGTCGAGACAACCGCTAGAGTGGAAGAAGGTAATGTGAAATTTCTCTCAAGGAGATCACCACCAAAGAGGCTTTAGCTTCAACTTTCTACCATGTAATTTTGCGAGATTGTTACGTTCTGCTTTTCCCCCCGTGAATGGAAGACAGTAAGGAAGGCAGTTCCAACGCATCTCTGAGTATATCTGAGGTAAATGAGGTAGGTGTCTTCTCGAATCCTGTCTATCTTATTGCCATGGAAAGCTAGTAAGTACCCACTATGTAGCAATAGTATTAACAATTCGGCAGATTTTCTAGGCAAGCCTCGGCACTCTCCTTAGGCCCTATTACCTTGCACCGATAGGTTTTACGTACGGGGGGAGGGGGGGTGGGATTGCGGGAGATCTGAGATGCCCTTCCCTATTCTAACCTTGGGAGAGGGGGAGAGGTAGAGCAGAAGAGATGACACATGCAGGTGGATATGGGGTGGATGATGGTGGGTGGGTTTTTCGAACAAGGTCCCGGGTTCATATGGGCACGGTGGGCTTCAGGATTTCATACTTAGCTCACCCGAATGCCCGGTTCCCTCTCAAAAATCGGAGCACCTTTTTTCTTTCGCGAATAATTCAACAGAGGCAGGCAGCCAGACGACAAGCCAATTTGATCTAGGTTAACGTTAACGATTCGGTATTACTATTCTGCATACTAAGGTTGGTACCCTGGCTGTAGACAGCATCGCTATATCTATCCAGACATTGGTAATGGTTCGCCACTAGTGAGGCAGCTTGAGATGAGAGATTGGTGATTATTGGGACCTTTGGCTAACCATCGCGCTCTTTGATGTTGTTAACTACAGCTCCCACCACATTGTGGCTTTAGTTCAATCATAGTCAACTACTTAGCTGCTACTCTCACCGCCTCACCACACTCCAACTGCGGTCGACCCGAGTGAATATCTACACATAGATATTACATACTCGTTACCCCCAGTTCTCGCCATCTGTTGCTGGATATTATTCGACATTACATTGTACAATTAGCAACTCGGCCAGTACCTTGAGTTCCATATAATAATATCTCGAGCTTCTTTTCATCAATAAATAATATCTATAATGTCGCACAGTATTTCCGACGTCAAAGTCTCATCTATCGCCTTTGGGTTCACACTCGGTTTCGGCTTCCTGACGACATGGAATGCAATCAAGCAGACTATGCGCTCCCGCAATCCAACAAAATCGGCATATATCTACATGATCTGGGGCGAGCTTTTAGCAAATGTAGCAATCACGATACAGGCGTATTTGTATCTAAGTGATGTGGCGAAGTTTACGTATGTCTACCTCTTTTATTCCTGATGATTAATTGCTTTATCGTTAGTTTAGTAGAATACTATGCTGACGATGGAATACTTAGTTTACCATATGCATTTATATTACTCTCATTATGGGTGCTAGAGTTACAATTTCTCATGCAAATTATCATTAATCGAGTATCTATCGTGATGTCGGATAAAAAGAAAGCAAGTAGGATCAAATGGGGTACAGCGATAGCGGTCACATGTGTCAATATCACGGTGTTTTGTATCTGGATTCCGGCAAAGTTGGAAGTATCCCAAATGTAATTCCACCCGCGTTGGCTGTTGTTAGACACCTATACTAACGGAATGGTAGATATATAGATATCAACAATGTTTGGGATAGGATAGAAAAGATCATCATTCTGCTCATTGACGCGACACTGAACTGGTACTTTATTAGAGTTGTGAAGGCCCGTCTTGTGTCGCAGGGATTGACTAAGTACGACAAACTCGTGAGATTCAACGTCAAGATTGTTATGGTTTCGTTGGCCATGGATGCCTTGATTATTGGACTTATGTCGCTCAAGAACGGCGCTGTGTATGTCAACTCCAATTTCTTTTCCGTGGCGCTTCCGCCATACATACATGCATTTATCCCTAACCCCTACTAATTGTGTTATGATAGTTATATCCAACTTCACCCGCTTGCCTACACCGTCAAACTTAACATTGAGATGTCCATGGCCGACCTCATTACCAAAATCGCACGTGACAAGCAAGAAATTGAGCTCAGCAGCAGCAATGCCCACCATGGTGGCGGGACTCTTGCCAGCAACCACACGAAGCCATCCATCATCATCCACACGCAGAAAGACGTTATCGTCCAGTCGACAGTTGGTGAGCTTGACGAGGACAACCACAGCCAAGGGTCACGAGGGGGAGACAACGACGAGCGCCCACTCAAGGATAACGCCTGGGGCAATGGTAGAAATGAGGTGGCTGTTACTGCTAGTTTTCCGCAGGGTTATCACGAGGTATGTTTATACTTTTATCATTTTCTCTACCCCCCAGATATCGATGCTGCCCCACATATATAATGACACAGCACCGCAACTCGCGGGATTTATAGAAGAGACGGTCTGGGAGGTTTTCTAGGAGTACACATGGACATCAACTAATTCGCGATGAATAAACACAGTCTTCGAACCCCGAAAGGCAAATACCAGTATAAAGGGCTTATAGCCATGGCCCGGCGGATAATCTTTAATGAACTTTTCCTTTGTCAGCTTTTTATTTAGCGTGCTCTGTGCTCACTCACTCACTCATTATAGTTTTCCTTAAAATATTAATCTCTTCTTCTCATTTTAAACTTACCTTCAATAGTATATAGGCCAAAAAGGGGTGGTTATTTGTTGCTTCTTTCTCTGGGATGTCCTTATCTTTTATGACCCGGTGTGGTGTATTTGTATTTGTATTTATGGTGCGCTTATTTCTTGGCCGTGGAATGAGGGAAACGATAGAGTCTCATTACATGTACTTATATATACATATTTCTGGCATTGTTTACGTAACCAAGAGGCTACATGCTCATACGGTCACGGGAGAGATTGTACTCGGTGCTGCATGTGCAGGTTGAATAAAAAAGATCCTCGTGACAGGATGTACCGAATTGTTGATAACTGCATTTTCAAACGTTGATCCATAATATAATATGCGATGTGCTCTGTCATTCGTCTATTTAATATAATGACCTTAATATTTATTAAGAGGAGGGCCGAGATACCACGATGAAGAATGATAGAGCATAAATACATGTATATTATACCACGGATGCAAGGCCAGTATACGTAATAGTGAAACATTAACAACCTACATGTATGTAGAGTACATATGTAAGGCACATAGCTATAGGGATAATAATACCCATTATTATAATGCAGCCTTAATATACATGTATCCATCAAACTGTTTTTCACCAACTAGAATGTTGTGCCTTTTCTACCACGAGGCAGATTACGACTGCAGATATGCACGCAATTGGGTATGGTACCACATTATTCTCCGTACATGGCATGCATGGCATCAGTCACGTGCTCGCCGTTTCGTCCTCTTCGCCTTCTACTTTCAATAAAAGAGGGTGGGCTACAATGCCACGTACTCTTCAATAAATGCACGGCTCCCTTAGGTTATTATTTGCCTCAACCTATAATGCGCATTAGCTGGGGACGTAGGGCCATGGCTACGAGCTTTTGGAAAAAGATCCCCAGAGGAACGTTTCTGAGGGTTAAGCGGAGAACTTTGTGTTGACCTTCCGATATTTATCTTCCCTGAATGTAATTTCATTTATCGGGGCTTAGGAGAATTTGATTTAAAAAGGAGGATAACTAATGTTCACAGACCTCAATGCCGCTATCAGAAACCCTGTCTTTTTTCTCTGTGCTGGCACGTACTGTACCTACACTATAAGTTATAAGTTACGCTCTGTACGCGCGGCAAAATCGGCTATTCGTCTACCGCCTATGAAGATTGGATAATCAAAGAAATAATGTAAAGTAAGAAAGAAATGTAACTGTATATGAATTCGTAGATTACATGTACTCCTGGATTTCCTTGCAAGCGAGTAATTATTTATTATGTAGGAGTTGCAGTAGGAACATTGGCGACTAACCATATGGGGATACACCTACCGTCGAAAAGCTGTCCAACCCTGTTCTCTTCAAGGGACTACTACTACCCGGCAGGTGGGCGTTTTGATCCTTCCCTATGTGGGCTGCTTTCCCTGCACAGCGCACCCACTTTGCATCCCGACGGATTATTGATGGACCTGCGGAAATACATCTCTCTCGAATCGGGATTCTTGTTCCGCTGTGTAAGATAGGGTTTCTGGGGATTTTCCTTTGGTGAATAAATCGTAGCGGCTCCTAGGCAAGATACATGTATTTGAGAGTAGTACTATCCATTAGCGGCCGTTGCACCCGCGATGTCTTAACTAGTCTCCACTCTTTTTTTATGACCTAGAGGTGTAGTTCTTCTTTTATTTGATTGGGTAGGTTTTAAGAGGTTAGAGTTAGGGGCCACCATGGAGGCCATGTGGTATCCTAGCCATGCGTGATATTCGACATGCTGGGAAGAGGCGGGGGGTCAGAGCTTGTGGGTGCCCATGTACCTCTCACACAGGCAGTCAACACGTACCTTATGTACTATGTAGACATCAATTGCTCAATAGCTGCGCAATTGATATGTGTTCAGTTATCGCATACCTGTATCCAACCCCTCTTGGTTATGAATCTATCTTGAAACAACTATTGTAATTGCCTTTGCTGGCTTATAAGGGGAATCGCAATTGGTCTGTTTGGCGACATTTGGTAAGCTTCGGGGGTCTGAGTTCCTGCCAATATCTTTAGCTCTCAGAACGGATTACCATAAACTACCAAGCTAGGTAGTTGATCGGAGTATGCCGGGCAATTCTTTCTTCTCAGGCATGCTTGAAAGCTTAAGAAGGAGCATTTGTAAATTCACCCCGTACAGGTGCATGAATGAGCTGTCTAGAGTTGCCGTGTTGGGCGCCACCACCCCCTCGGGAATCGAGATATGATCGCCAAAAAAGCGATAGGCTGACTTGCCTGAGATATCTCATTTCCACGTGGCCCCCTCGGTGGTTAGAATATATTGTCTGGGGTAAAATATCACTATATAAGATGGTGGAAGCCTTCCTCAAGAATCGCTATACTCCTCATCAAGTTCCATCTCATATTATACTTCGAACCCTTTTGTCCTCTACTACCACCAGAAATCATGTCTCCCCCAAAAGAAGTTGATGTTATCGTTGTTGGAGGTCCGTGGCCCCCCAATTGCTTCACATATAAGCTTCTGGCTTAACTGACAAACAACAATAGGCGGTGCGGCTGGTTGTATCGTAGCTGGAAGACTTGCTCAAGCCGATCCCAACCTTGAAGTCCTCATTATCGAGGGTGGAAAGAACAACCACAATGACCCTCAGGTCAGACGGCCCGCCATGTACCTCTCCCACCTTGCACCGACCTCCACTACCGCAAAGTTCTATACGGGGCGCCATTCCGAGCTCCTCGGTGGCCGCTCACCCATTGTCCCCACTGGAAATATCTTGGGTGGTGGTTCTTCCATCAACTTTATGATGTACACCAGAGCGAGTAAATCGTATGTACCCTCAACTGAATATGAATGAGTTTCTGATTGACTTTCAATAGTGATTACGATGACTGGAAAACAGAGGGTTGGTCAGCGGATGATCTAATTCCTCTTCTTAAGAAGATGGAATCCTACAATCTCGAAAACAAAGACCCAGAGATCCACGGTTTCGACGGCCCCCTGGCCGTTTCCTATGGAGCTTCCCCAGCCCCCAATACCGAGGAATTTCTACAAGCCACCGCGGACATGGGCTATAAATTTGTCGATGATCTCCAGGATCTCAAAGAAGCGCACGCCTTCGAGCGTTGGGCAAAATGGATCAACCCTAAGACTGGTCTCCGAAGTGACACCGCCCACAACTATGTCCACCCGGTGATGGAGAAGAACAATAATCTCCACCTCCTTTGTGATTCGAAGGTTTCAAGGGTTATTATTGAGAATGGAAAAGCTACCGGTGTTGAATATGTGCCATTCGCGCCTCCGGCGGAGGGCGCCCCTAGGCCAGTCCCTCAATCTGTGACTGCAAGGAAGCTTGTGGTTGTGTCAGCTGGTTCTCTTGGATCTCCAACCGTCTTGGAGCGCTCTGGTGTTGGTGCTCGGGAGATTCTTGAGAAGGCTGGTGTTGAGTGCAAGGTTGACCTCCCGGGAGTTGGGTCAAATTACCAGGACCACAACCTCATTCTCCCTACCTACAGGGTCTCTCCAGATACCAAAACTCACGATGACTTCTTACGGGGGACTCCTGAGGTTCATGCCCAGGGTCTGAAAGATTTGGAAGAGGCTAAGGGCATTTACACAACAAATTTCATCGATGCTGGAGGCAAGCTCCGACCCTCTGAGAAGGAGATTGATGCTATGGGGCCGGAGTTTAGGAAGTTCTGGGATGAGTACTTCAAGGATGCAGAGGACAAGCCAGTCATCTTCGCTGGTCTTGTAAATTCTTTCCTTGGCGACCACTCCCTGCTTCCTGGGGGCAAATACGTTACTATTGGTACTTATCTCGAGTACCCGGCCAGTCGTGGTTTCATTCACATCACCTCTGCGGACCCATATGTCGAGGCCGATTTTGATCCAGCATACTTGTCTCACCCCGCCGATCTGGGGCCTAACATCTGGGGTTACAAGCTTGGCCGCGAGCTCGTTCGCCGCATGCCCTGCTACCGCGGAGAGGTTGCATCACTCCACCCTAAGTACTCTCCTACTTCTCCTGCGCGTGCTATTGAGATCGACATCGATACCTCCAGAGAGCTCCAGGGAGACATGGGTGTCACCGCTGGTGTGGTTGTCTCTGGGAACGTTGCGGCACAGAACGATTTGACCAGCGAGCCTCTTAATAAGAAGCAGCCAATCGAAAATCTTGTCTACTCAGAGGAGGACGATAAGGCCGTTGAGCAATGGATGAGGGAGAACATTGGAACAACATGGCATTCCCTTGGTACCAACGCCATGAAGCCCCGTGAAGAGGGCGGCGTGGTTGACGCCAAGTTGAACGTTTACGGAGTCGAGAATTTGAAGGTCATTGATTTGTCCATCGCTCCTGGAAATGGTAATTACTTCCCAATAATCTTTAATTCTTCTGAGATGCTAACGGACCCCTTCAACAATAGTTGGAAGCAATACCTACTCTACCGCTCTTCTCATCGGAGAGAAGGGTGCTATGCTTGCTGGGGAGCACCTTGGTATTCCTATGGGTCTCACCAACTAAATTGTTTGATTCATTATTTCTGGGAGGGGTTTCGGTTTTCCTTTTTAGCTTACGTTATGCCTGTAAAATAATATCACGCTACAAGTTAGTTCAAATGTAAACAAATGTTTGAAACGTCTGTCTTGGGGGTTCCTTACACCGCGGAATTATTTGGTGGAGTACCTGGTCCCGGTGGGACCTAAATAGGCTAGTCCTTTTCCCCTACTTTAATTTCGCGAAACACCTTCCAAACCCAATCTCAACTGCACGGGCCCAAAACTAGGATGTAGACACCTAGTTCGGTGTGTATGGATATGGTGCGAGTACCACATGTGTCTGTAGGTACTCCGTACTCCATGGTCCACATGAACCACAGATACTCTGCACAAGAGAGGTTAAATGTGGATAACACGGCTATAACCCCGGTGCTCCGCTGATCCGACAATGGCCTTACCGGAAACTGTCCATTACATGTTACATTCATGCCTGCCGAGTACTGGGGTTCAATATAACGGAGTACGGAGAGCGGTATCGTGAGAGGTAGGATGCACCGCTGTGGAGTATATACTCGGGTCCTGTAGGTGAACCCAAGTATGTATGTGCATTTATCCAAGACATACTTCGGAGCTATCTGTTGCTGTGCCAATAGCTTCAGACTGAAGGTGCGAGAAACCTGGGAACTTAGCTGATCTCCTGATTTAGCACATTGACTCACAGGCAAAGAAGGTGGGAATCAATCCTCTCGGCATCTCTAGGTGGGTGGTACTTGACAGCAGCAAAGGGAGCTCCGGGACGTTGGCCGGTTGATCCGAGTGATACAACATGAACGGCCATAGCCCCCGACTAAAGTACTTGCTGACCGTTGTTGGAGCGTTAGTGGAAAGAGGTTATTTTCGCGAGGATCCGGGCGGGCACGGTCTAACTGCTGATTTAAGCTTACTGGTGGGGGACACGAATCAAAAAGACTTCGCTAGATAAGCAAGCTCATGCTGGCGAGAGTGCATGCAAGCTATCCTCAACGCTAAAGATGTATGCAGACACCCCCTAAAAGCCAATCATTAGAGTCTTGAGCACATATATCTTAGAAACAAGGACAAACCTAGGGCTTGTGATAAATCTCAGGCAAGTTTCGGTAGTGCATGTATGAAGAAGCGCACCCCCAAGAAGCATTGATTGCTGATAGAGCTTGATGGTAGGTCGTTAGTTGGACTGTCATAGTATCCCCTAACCCTGGTATCTGCAATGCCTGTAGCCCACGGAGAGTTCCGTCCTCTGTCACTACCAACGTTAATGGCCTAAGTTAAAAGTGCATACATACATGTACCTACATGACTCAAAGCCACGCGGGTAGATTAAGTTATACTCTTTTTGCTTTGCCCTTCCATGCAATATGTGGAGCGGAATATAGGCGGTAATGTACTCCCATTGATCCAGCGCTATCCTAAATGTTGAAACATAAAATTAAAAGAAGAGAGAAGTCCCCGAACTGTGGAGATTTCCCCGGGGCCAGTGGATTAAATTTTGAGTGGGTTTTTGCGCTTCGTAAAGGCCTTCAATTAAAAGGCCGTTCGAAAATCCTAGGTATTGAATACTAGATCGAGAGTACTGCCTTTGGCTGATAATACAATGTTTCCTTTAATTGCGTACCTAGCCAATGAATTTCGAATCATAAGCTCGAGACTGTCATCGCAGGGAGAAGTTTACCTACACCAACAAGAATTAAAGAGGAATTTTGTAAAGTACATGTTTTACAAGACTACTCAATCGAGTTGTTTAATAGCGTCTATTAGCTTACCTTCATCACACATATATAATAGAAGCATCGGGGGTCTCGTACTGCAGCTAGTATCTAGGCCAAGAGCTATCAATCTTGTTATACCTTACATAAGTCTAGGATTCAAGTGGGGGGTGGGACTACTACATCTATTCGTACAGAACACTGATAAGTCCATTATTCTCTTTACAGATTCGTTCGTTGAATTAGAGCTCTCGGTACCTGATCATCATGTTAAACAATCTCCAACAATGCTATAGAACACAAGGAGGCAACTTGCCACTCAAAAAACCCCTCTTGCCCACCAGGTAGATCTATTAATTAATGTCTTACTACATATATGGGAATGAGACAGAGATCACTGTATTTTTTATAGATCTAGAAGTTCTAAACTACAGCCTATCTTAACCATAGTTGAATTATCTTACCCCTTAATAATATTACTTATCCAGACTTACTTATGTTAATCCCACGTTAGTAATAAAAGAAACCGGAGCTAGCTCCGGAACCTGGGTTTAAGCTTGTAGTGCGCTATAACGTAGAAAGGTGAAGCTTGTTTCACCAAACTCTATATCACGCCGCTTTAGAGGTAGCGAGTAAGGGCTAAAATATCCTCTAATTGTACACCCTAGGCCGTGGAACTGGGATAGGAAATCGTTATTACCGATTGCTACATGAAGGGCTGGAAAGCTGTAGGTTGAAAGTGGGGGGTATGCATGGCACCAGTACCGGCCTATGTAGCTTAGCTAGCTAGCTTTAGAGCTTTGCCCGTCTAAAAGGCTCGAGCCCGAGTTCCACAGGGTTTCCGAGCCTTTAGTATTTCAGACTGAGGGTCAAAGCTCTAATTAAAATAGGTTGGGCTCTTGGCAAGGACCGAGTGATAACCGATGAATGCGCCCCCACTCCCAGTCCGAAAAGCCACACAAACGAGCTAGCATGGATGCACCAGCGCCACGAAACTCTACTCGTATCTCCTGACGTTTGTGGACGCGACTGATATTGCATGCCATACAAAAATACGCCAAGCTCATGATTTTGGGTGTATGCAATAATGGCCCAATTCAAAAGCGTCAGCGAAAAACGAGTAGAGATTACCGCCACCGAGAGACTCCGGTCCTGTATTCTGAGACCGGCCGGATGGAGATTGGAGACTTAAACGCCAAAGATGGCTGTACAGATGCAAGACGTAATAGGAGTAGGGCGATTGGCGGCGTGGCAATAGTGTGGATATTTCTACTACACCATTACCAATATCGATAGCAATACTTTAGTGGGAATATGAAAATTATTGAATAATGCCAGTACTGCACTTTGGCCCGTACACATGTACTCTGTATGGTCTTCCAGTTAATTAAGGTCAGTGACTCAGTGCTTTAGAAATTATTAGCTATTTACTTACACGCATAAACGCAAACTATCTTAAGAGAGTCCTAAGACTAGACAGTATCATATTTAATACCACGGTTTATAGCCATAAAATCACAATGTCCTGTCTAGGAAATCAAGAAAGAAAAGTTAAATTAGTATTCTTTCGTAAACTCGAGTGATATCCTATGTAAAAATTTCCAAAAAGCATCGTGATTGATGTGTTCAGTCATAGAACGATGAAAACTGGGTATCCCGTCTGCTCTGCCATACATAATCATCGTATCGCCTAGTTAGTACTACAGTGGGTGACCATGTGGGAATCCTAGGTACTGAACTCAATATTTCCCTTTTGCCCCTCAACCGTTCATTGTTATAACCGGGCTTGGAGTAGTTACATGTACTTAGATGTTAATTACAATTGCTTCAATAAATACAGTATGAAAAATTAAGCGGGGTGAAACAACTACATGTACCATAAGACTATAGAATTTAGTGACGAGTACCAAATTCAACAGGCATTGGGGGAGGAGTACTGTACAGCGGCGGGTGACAGGCCACCGGGTGGGGCGCCAGAGTACGGCGCGTTTGCAGGCGGAATTGTGGTCAGGTCGTCCGTCCGTCCGATGACCTATTACACGCTGCTTACCAATATCTTACCGCATTTCTAAGTAGTGTATTGGCGGGTATACCGTATACGAGATCTCTCTTTTTAGTACTATAGGCCAAAAGGTATAGAAGCTGGTATACCATAGAATGTGTATGGTAAGGTTCAATCAGTCTTGAAGGTAACAGGCCAAAGCTCCAAGATCTTTGATTAAATGTAAGTTTACATCCGTAGATGTCAAAATCCGTGTAGATATCAGAGCATACATACATGTGACCAAGTATGGAGCGGTAAATGTGTCAAAAGTAATTTTACTAATAGTAGTAAGGTGAAAATAGTACTAGCATTTATACCTGATAAGGCCAAAGGGGATTATATAATGATAGTAAATATGGACATTGCCCACCGGTGAGGAGTTTCACTACTATTTTACCAGTGGGAAGCTTTCATGAGTGTTGGCATTAATCACCGAACATTTACTAATGTAGTGTGCAGCACAGCATAAAGACTGAAATTCAGTACTTATACCACAACTTACTATCGTTGGTAAAATTACTTTTGGTACATTTACCACTCCATAGACTAAGAGGCTCGATATCTAACTAAGGGGTAGTAGCTGCTGTGGTTGTGAACTTATTCGTGTTTTGGTGTTATATACGACCAGTATAAATTTGCGTTATCACTCTGCGAAAAACATAGCGTAGCTCACGTTGCAAGTTTCTGAGTGCAGGTAGTTGAGCTTTCCTGACTTTACTTGATCATTAAATCACTCCATTACACCATCTATTGTTTGCTCTCTCTGTTATTGCTACCAAAATAATCTAGATCTGTTGAAACCGATTTCGACCCGAAGCCTATCTAATATCATAAAGTTTATCCCCTCGACATTGGCCCTGTCCAGTGAAATTAAGCGCTAGAAATGTAGGCTTACAATCAGTGAAAGTTCTCGATACTCAAGGTGTTCCTTACCGCGGTTCGAGATCAATAAGTGTTGGTGTTTACTGCGTTCAATCATAGATTATCACTCGACCACGAAAACCTAGCGATGTTTTTTTTTTTTTTGTTTAAATCATTACTCGTATGCAAAAGCAATATTTTAATAGGCTCTCGAGCGTCATTCGAGCCATCGGAAGTATATAGTATAAAAGGCACCTCTATTCTAGTATAGTCTGGTAGAACAACCAAGTCCCGTACTCTTCACTTTGTCCACTCCTACTCAGGATATTCCGTGATCTAGTGTTAAAAGGGGGGGGTTAAGGTGTATTTTGTTTTTACTCGGGATTAGGAGGGAAACACAGCGACACTCGGAAACGTACATGAGGGTATAATACAAGCCCTCGCGAACCATTCTCCTATCTTGACGTACCTATACCGACATAGAACTAGCTAGCGACTTGTTGGTATCATGGCCTCTGAAAGAGGGGAAATTCTTTAAGATTTTCCTCGAGAGTTATGCGTACATACAGATGTACAGATGGTGGCACTGACAAGAGATGAAATGACCGTGCAACGTCCCCCAGAATGGCGCCAGAGGAGTAGATTCGAGCGGTTTAGTCCTTCCGCGGTTGAATCACCCCCGCTGTGCAAGAATTATTAGTCTAGAACTTTGACAAATGGCCCTAGCTCTTAATTCGCCAATTGAAGTGATGTGAGATGATGTTGGTATTTTGACGGTTCTTTGCGCGTATGCGTTAATTTGCTCGGCCTCCTCAAAAGATTTTCTCCCTAGTCTCCTGGCCCCTCCGGCTCCGCCGGATTTGCGCTGCTCATGAATTATTAGCCATCTGTGACGCACCCGAACTAAAAGGCCCTTATATATATATATTTGCTATGATGGTGATCACGTCGAATGAATCATAATGGAATGCTTCATGGTTGAAGGCTAGGGCGAAATTTAGTAGTGAGTTAAGTAGAAGCGTGATTCATATTGTAATATATGTAGTATATATTAATCGCATTGCAAAGTACACTATACTGACAAGACCGGATACAGACTCTCCAGCTATTCAAAATTCAGCGCTTGCGGGGGCTGCATGTGGGACACTTATAATGCGACGCAATGAGGGCTGAGAGAATCCAACATGGATATCTAAGTTATATGAAATCGATATATATATAGTTATTTATTAGCTATAGCTGCACTTAGGCATATATATATAAACCATAAATCTACCCCCCCTCCCCCCCACCTCATATTATAATAGCCACATCCAAAGCATGTACCTGCATTATAACAAAGCACGGAAGAACGGAAGACTTTAGCTCATCATGTTTCCCGGAACTCATCTCCCCCCGCCGGAGGATCATCGGTGTTATGTTACCCGAAGTTGGATCAAGCATTGATATTCGGGGGCCAGATGCAAGGGGGGATATCTAAGTCTTCACGCACTCTTTTCGCCCGAATCGCTATAATTTATAGCCAATATAACCGTTGATATACCCCTCAATGAGTGTATTAGCCACTTCTGATAGTAGTTCTGCATGTCTGGAAAGCTTCTTACCATTATAACCGGGGATTGGTAGGGATTTTATATAGTGCACAATTTCCCCATACTTCGGTTGCTACCCCGCGGGGAGCTAACTAGGGAGGGATTGTCCCTGACTGTTGATGTTTTGTGGCTATATGTAGGTACTAATGCGATCCGTATGGGGTGCATGTAAGTATAAGTAATTAATTAATTATTAAGGGCAGCTTTTTTTTATTTTAAAAGCCCAAGTAAACCCCAACGAAAGGTTATCCCGCAGCAGCAATCATCACAATTTTACTCAACGAATCGATTGCACCAATATTGCAATGCTTTTCAACGTCCTTCTCGCAGCGACACTGCCCCTCCTCGCGACAGCGGCGTATGAGAATCCCCTCGTGGATTTAGACTACGTCTCGCTGCAGGGAAAGTACAACGAAGCTTACAACATCTCGTACTTTCGCAAGATACCGTTTGCGGCGCCTCCTGTTGGCGAGAACCGTTTTAGAGGGCCACAGCCTGTAGGAACCTTTGATGGTGTTTATGATTCAGATGTTGCGGTACGTTAATTACTTTTTTTTTGACTCTTGCTGTATATTCTGGGTGGCCAGTAGCTAATAAAACTATCAACTCCAGTATGACATGTGCCCCCAGAGAACCGTGAATGGTTCGGAGGACTGCTTGTACCTGACGCTCTACTCCCGTCCCTGGACTGAAGGCGCGTCAAAGAGGCCGGTAATGATGTTGTAAGTAGTATATATCATCTGCAACTATGTTTTAGCTATACAACTGTTGATTGGCGCACAAAACTCATGCTTTATACCAGCTTCTATGGCGGTGGCTTCATTCAAGGAGCAGCGGGATTGTCCCTCCCACCGTCTACGTATCCGGTCCTCAATGTGTCCGAGTCAACAGACTACATTGCAATTTATCCTAATTACCGGGTATAATTTCCTAGATTCTGCGTGGACCTTGGCTAGGCTGTAAGCTAGCCACAGAACCTATATATTAATTGCTCTCATGTGAAACACAGACAAACGCATTTGGCTTCCTTCCCGGAAAGAAGATCAAGGACTCTCCCACCTCCGACCTTAATCCTGGGTTCGTTCTACCCCCCCCCCCCCTTAAACCTCCAACACCATCTTGGACTTTTCTAAAACTGCAATTTATATATAGACTCCTCGATCAACAAGCTGCTCTCCGTTGGGTCAACAAGTACATCACCCA
Organism: Morchella sp. 2018-W30; assembly: GCA_024713625.1. NCBI lineage: Eukaryota > Fungi > Ascomycota > Pezizomycetes > Pezizales > Morchellaceae > Morchella > Morchella sp. 2018-W30. Next base: position 1,349,269 of record JAMJEW010000019.1, read on the forward strand.
TTTCGGCGGCGACCCCAAGAATGTCACTATCTGGGGGCAGAGTGCCGGCGGCGGCTCAGTCGTCGCCCAAGTCATCGCCAACGGCGGCAAAACCACCCCCCAGCTCTTCACCAAAGCAATTGCTTCCTCTCCCTACTGGCCACGAAACTACCGCTACGATGCACCTGAGGCGGAGGAGATCTATAGCACCTTGGCGAACCTCACTGGCTGCGCAACTGCAGAGGATTCCTTGGCTTGTCTGAAGCAGGTGGATGTGCAGAAGATCAGGGACGCAAACCAAATCATCAATGCGCTGCACACGACCACCACGTCGAGCTATACATGGGCACCGGTTATTGATGGCGAGTTCTTGAAAGAGAGCTTGTCATCCGCGACGAAGAAAGGGAAGGTTAACGCTGACTACACAATCAATGTATACAACAGGTTCGAGGGGTCGACTTTTGTCTCCTCGGCGCTGAACAAAGCTGCTTCCACAGGGACTAGTGGAACAGCGGCATGGAACTCGACGGAGGCGGGATTCAGGTTCTGGCTAGATGGATTTTTGCCTGGGTTGAAGGAGAAGGATGTTGAGGGGATCAAGACTCTATATCCGGCGGCGGCAACTAACGGTAGCACGGTTTACACTACACAACAAGATAGAGGTAAGTTTTCGAATTCTTAAACAAATAGTGAAGTTTTCAACTGACCTTTGGCGCACAGCCGGCTATGTTTATCGCGACGTTGTGCTCGCTTGCCCCGGCTACTGGATCTCGACTGCCAGCAAAAAGGCCGGCTATGCCGGCGAATACACCATCTCACCCGCTAAACATGCCAGCGACGTCGGATACGTAAGTCGAAGCCTCACCCTCACCCCCCCCCTCCAAATCCTAGATCTCCAGCTAACAGTAATGACGATGGCAGTGGAACACTGTCAACTCTCTCCAGACAACCCAGCGCTTCCTGTACCAGGGCTATGCAGGCGCCTTTGCCTCCTTCATCGAGACCGGCGACCCGAACGCAAACAAGCTCACCAACTCAAGTGCTGCGGCATGGCCAGAGGTAAAGAGTGGGAAACAGTGGGTCATTTCCACTGACAGCTTCACACAAGAGACTGCGGCGACGTTGAAGAAGCGATGTGATTTCTGGAGGGAGGTGGGAAAATACGTGCCCTTGTAGAGTAATCATAATGAAGTAATTACATCAGGTGAATATATATATAGCTAGAATATAATAGAGCATATACATTACTTTTCTTCGAGTTTACTGATATTTGTTATTTGGAAAATCAATTTGTCGTCGTTCAAGGGACAGCTTTGCTACTTGCTATTATTGCGAATGTGTAGTTTGGCTTTAACCACACAAACTATTGTAACTTTGTGCTGTAGACACTTGTTCTCTCTCCCCAAACTGACCAATAGAGGGATCTTCTCCCCCCCTCTTGTTTTGTTTAATCATCGATTCAATAATAAAATTGAATAGCCTTATCTGCACTCTTCCCCGCCAAAATGTGTGAGCTCTAGAGTAGAGAGTACTGGGGCTGCAGTGACGGGTACGTGCGGCTGCATATGCGCGGTGTTTCAAAAATACATGCGTTCCTATCATTGGCGCTCTAATCCAATTGACCTGCTACTGCGCACGCTCCAGGACAACAACGACAAGACAACAACGCCCGCCTTGTCAATTGGCTGGCTCTTGACGGAGCTCGAGGCCTATCATACGGACACGCAGCTGTCACTGCTGCCAACATGTTGTTATTATATAAGAGAGGGGGAGACTGAAACCTATATATCTGGAGTACTGCCTCACTACCACCTCCCACTTTCTATCCAGGTTAGCACTCGAATCAAAGAATTAAGGCTTCATCCATATCATTTACTGCACCCACAGGCTACATTCCTAAATCTCCATACCCGCCCAACAGGCAGCAAAATGAGAATCCTCGGCCTCGCTGGCGCCTTCCTTCTCTTCACCCACACCGCCCTCACCCACCCACTGCAACAACGTACGTCCCCCCCCCCAGCCCTTCTCTCCACTCACTCACCCCACTAACACCCCTCCCACAGGCCTAGACACCTACCCCCACAGCACAGAACTCTTCACCTGTCCCTCCGGGTGGACCTACTTCTGCTTCTCCGCCGCCTCCACCAGCGCTTGCGAGTGCTACCGCATGACCCCCCCGACGTCTACATGCCCCACAGGCACAACAAAGTACTGCAGCGACTACATCACCACCGAGTGTAGCTGTAGCTACCCGAAGCAGCCCGACTGCCTGCCCATGTTTGACTTCGAGTGCGTGCCGGCTACGGGGCGCGAGAAGGAGAAGGCGACGTGGGTGTGCACGTGCAGCGGCCGCGTCTATGGCGAGAATGCGTGTCCAAGGGGGTTTACGAGTAGGTGTAGTCCGACTGGCGGGGTGGAGGGGTCCGGAGAGAGGGGATGTAGCTGTAGGAAGGTGAGGACTTTCTTGAGTGAGTATACCCCGAGGCCGGGGCAGGGGGGGAGGAGGGTGGGGGAGCTTGAGGCGGGGTGGGGGGAGGTGCCGGAGGTAGGGTGGGTCGGGGATGAGGGGGGCGGGTTTGAGCTATTGAGGGGGGACAAGGGGAGGTTGTGACATGTGGTGATTGTTAGGTAGGCTTTGAACTCATGTGATTTATAAATCCTTAGGCTATGTTATCAAAATGGCGATGATTGGATTGCTATAGGTTGTCTTTTGCGATGAATAATGGGTGGCAGTGTGCGATGTTTCCTCTTTTTTTTTTTGGTTTTAGCTTTTGGAATTTAAGAGAATTCACTTATTCAGAACTCTCTGCGCTAGTATTTGGGAAAAAGTGACTTTCTGTAAATTGTATTCATTTGGTACTAATTACTATTAGTCGATGTCTAAGACTAACGGTAAACTCAAGATCAGAGTACCGGTCACGCCAGCTCATCCCAAACCCAATACTCTCGGCATCTGCAGGTACGATGTGTACCACCACCACCCATCACACGAAGCCTCTATCTCGCATCACTGAATCTCACCCGGCCCTCACCCCACCCCTCTCCTCCCTAACACTGCCTCACCTCGCCCATTCCACTGGATTCTCCAACCACTTCAACTCCTCCTTCGTACTCTCCCTCCCCAGCACCTTATTCCTGTATGGGTACCTCCCGAATAACTCTAACAACTCCTCATGCTCACCCCCCGCCCCCACCAGCTTCTCCGCCATTCCCCTTTCCACCTCCCCCACCTCTCCACCTCGACACAGCTCCGCCGTCGGCAGTAGAAACTCTTTACGCGCTCGTGCATGCAACACCAGGTCCTCAGAGTGCATGAACGGCAGCCAGAACCACAATCGTCGCGACGGGACGGACCGCCATTCGCCGTCGTTGGGCCCGAGGTCGAGGCGTTGCGCGATGCTGTAGGTGGCGACAGCAGTGGCGAGGGGGTCCGTGGTGGTGTAAACGTGCGCAGAGGCAGAGCCGCGGAAAAGGTTACGAGGGAATTGGTCGAGGAGGAGTAGCAGCGCGAGGGACCGGTGCGGGGTGGTGGCGAGGGTGGTGAGGGTAGATGGTGGGAGGGTGGTGAGGGTTGTGAGGAGGGGACCGAATTTCGTGCTAGTGGTGGAGAGGAGTTAGTGGGGGGTTTTTATATGTGGGGAGAGGGTGAGAGGGTATGGGTGATAAGTAAGTGAAGTGAAGGGGGTAATGACTGTGTGGTGAGAAAGATGGACATACCGGATTTCGAGATCGAAGGATGTGTCAGGTCTGAACCAGCGCATGGCGTGCTCTTGCGTGGTGTTTGTCCCGATGGGGCCAAACCAGAGGTCGAGAATGCCTTGGGAGGCTTCGTCGGTGAAGAGGGCCTCAGTGGTGTTGGTAGTCATTGTTCGAGTCGAAAATGTAGTGAGTCTTTTTATATTGCGCTGTGAAAAGTGACAGATGGAGACGCGGGGAGAAAGAAGACGCAGCATTATATGATTTATGTAGGCACAAGAATTAAGAATCCAACCGTGTTAATGTGCTAGAATTTTCTGAATGCAGCGAACGAGCTGCTTTCGGCGAGATATCAGTCCTTTGAACGACTAAGCGAGTACTGGATACGGCCGAGTGAGAGTACTGGATACGGCCGAGTGAGAGGTGGCTTTCGGTCGAGTGATAATCGACTGCGACGGACAAGGGTTGGTTGATCTTAGATTCCAGAAACTACCTCAACCTTACTACTCAAAATATTGAAAGTGTTCGTTTTCAGGTTCATTAACGTTGTAGCATTTGGCCCGCACCCGATCTTAAATATAGCGCTCTAGATAGCATTCCACAATATTCAAAAATAGCACAAAACCTTCTTAACTATAGTATTTTAATAAATGTTTGTTTAAATACTTCATCTTAGGTCAGTTAGATCCCCAAGAGTCGCTAGCCAGAGGCGCACTGCACTCACCAATTAATCATACACCCTTAACAAAAAACCTAATTGGGCGAAGCTACTAATTTACTTAGTTAGATATCCCCAAAAACCGGAAAGCTAAAGAAACCAGAAGAGAGGATGATGATAGGTCTCAAATGACCGTTGAAGGAAAAAAAAAAAGAAACTCCACAAGATCATAAGTGTCTCTTGTGACGTTGACCTTTTCACCCCATCAATGAACATTTGTGACCCGATGCATCAACCCCTGTTTTGAACTGTCTTTGAAGTCGGATTTCGGTAGCAAGTTTTTCGGGCCTTGGTACATATCTACGTTATATGACGCGGCCTCGGCCCATCGTAGGTTTCTTTTTGGGTTGCGTTTTGTGGAGATTTGAGGGTCCCAAACACAAGCTTCTTCAGCTGCGCAGAGAACCAAGGCCTTCGCCCTTTCCGATCGGGAGTTTTCTTTAGCCCCGGATGCTCTAAATTAGATCAGATCAAGGATAAAATATCAGGCCATAATCAGGTTGGTACCTTTTTTGGCGCGATATGTTACCAAACAGCTGAATCTTTAGCGCAAAAGGCTATTTCGGACAGCAGAGACATCTTGGAAGAATGCCGAGTTGATCAATTAACAAATGTGGGGCCGACCGGCTCCAACCGGGGATGAGTGCTGTTGTGAGCAGTAGGACTGATATTGTTTTTACGTGGAGGGGCTGAGATAGAACTTTCACTGTGTTCAGCCTTATGGGGAGAGCTGTAATGGCGTTTTGGTGTGGGTGGGCTTGTTTTGAGGCTTGCAGGATTGATGTGGTTGGCCTGAATGTGAGCGCCATTTTCCAAAGCCATCGCGGCTTTGGGATTTTTGATGTTCCCACCTGTGCATGTTCCCTAGTCATGGAAACTTTTGAGGCCTTGGCACCATGAAAGTGCTGACTGTTATCGGGCGAGAGTTGCCAAGAAATTGCCGGATGCGATTACATGCGGATGATTTAATCTTCACAAGGTGTCACTCGGTCGGGTTCATAACTTGAACTGGATATTGATTAATTCATTGGTTGAATTGTGTTGAATAGATAGGCTATTCTCGGTAGGTTGAAGTATTTAGGGGTCGTGGAGATGAGGAGAAAGGGACAAAACTACATGTAAGTAACTACATGTACTTCCTAAGTAGATGTTCTTTGGATTAATTACATATAGGTGTAACTACTCTAGCTCGGGAACACGTCACCAATCGCAATTGATGTCTTCATCCGAAGTAGGGTACGCTGCAAAGTTTCACGAGAATTAAACATTCATTTCACCCTCCAGATCGACAATGAAGAAACATATACTTCTTATCTTTGCTCTTATCATTACTCGCTATGTCTCGTCATCCCCTGACGAACCTGACTTTATGGAGCCGTATCGCTGCAGGGTTCCTGATGAATGGTGTTCCTGGATTCATTATGGCTGGGATGGGGGTAAATTTTCCCTAGTCCTCCCCACTCCTTGATAATGTTGCTAACTGGCATGAATCTTTCGAGGAGGTCCACAAATTCAGTGCGTTGTAGAAGAAGGGTGGGGATGTGGTGGACGTGTGACGACAACGGGTATATCCAAAAGAAGGGGGAGGGAATGAGGTTTATTGGTATTAATTAATAATCAACTGTTTATAGTAACTGTTACCGTCACTGGATACCCCTCAATGCCCATACCTCCCTCCAGCTCCCCACCAGTTGAAGTGAAAGTAACCCTAGAAGCTCATCAAGACCTATCTCCGACTGAAGCCGTACCAGGACCTTTTCCAATTCCACAACCAGATGGGCGGTTTAGATCTGACCCAATATACCGAAATACAACCAGACCTCTACTCGGAACTATAAGCAGTTACAAAGATATTGGACAGTTTCCGACTACAACAACCGTAACTGTCGAACCAGAAAAAGTAACCCCAACTGAAAGCCAAAGTTTTCCCGGCGTTACTCAACCCCCCGGCTTCAGGCATGAACCCGACGTTGTTGGCACCGATCTTAAAGACCAGGGACCTCCAGGAAGCAAAACGGTAGAAGTGGAAGGTCCCACACGCACGCATATCTCTAGTTCTACTGCATCCGCTCGATTAGACCCCCTGATGACCATAATATTCCCCACAAAATCCCATGCCAAGAACCGGCTTCACGACCCAATGCCTTTCACAACAGCAAAGTACCTAGAGGGTCCCGGAACCCGGCCTTCTTTTCCAGGCACAGAAGACAAGCCTATGGCTGTACTTGAAGTTAGCTGCATCACACGCTCTCGGCTCTTCTATAGCGATTTCAAGATCACTTGGGGACCGTCATGGGATGATCAAGCTGGGTGCAAACGGCTGCACAAGGCGATGAATAGGCGCGGGATTACAACAGGATGGAAATGCAGACAGGTCGCTGATCCAGAAACGGGATATATCATGGAGGCTAGCGGTCATAGGCCGATGTCGCCAAGATATCTGGTTGAAGGTGCTATTAGAGAGGCATTTTCGGGGGTGAGTAATATCCAAAGATTTACTGTAAAGTATAGAAAAGTAAGGAAAGCTGATGAACTTCAAACGTGACCAGAATACTCTCTATTACCGTGGGTATAAAACAGTGATGTTATGTGAGAGACCGGAAAGATGAGAAGAAATTTGGTGTTAGCTGTGAGCAACGGGTTAGATGAGATCGGGGGAATCCGACACAGTGACTAGAAGCTAATACAGGGAATGAAGCGGTGTATATAAACGCCCAAAGAATCTATCATCTTCGTTGGCACTTATTTGGTTAACAGAGAGTTTGTCTCTCTCACCTATTTTATAGCCCCCAGGTCGTCTTTTCCCCTCGAGGAAATATCATCATTCGGGTATATAATTTGTTTTCAGTGTAAGTTCTTAAACTAGTGGCTAGCCAGAGGCTAACAAATATGCGAAGTGCGGATTGGTGCGCTGATCAAAAGCCAAATATGCTTGTGATAGCCATGCAGCGGAGCAAGGCTTAAGTCACGAGTAGAGCGAAAAATGACCGGCTTGCCGAACATTTGTTACGGCTTCCATGATGTAAGATCCACCAACACAGTCAGCACCCGAGAACCAGTCTTCCTCACGATCAAAGCTATTTTCAATACTCTAGACAAACCTCCGCGAAAACCCGTTTCTAGCCTTTTCGCTACGGGCCTCTTAAGTCTAAAGAACATCGACTAAACTCGAGCACCTGACGGTATTAAAAGTTATGTTCGGTATATTATAAAGGCTGTTGGTATTTTTAAAGTATTTCCCTCAGTCTTAGATCGAGCTGACCACACAGTTGTCAAAGAGTACTTTAGATACGAAGGATAAGCACGAGATATGGCCCCCCTGCACGGGTCGCAAAGGTGTACCTCTACCTCGTCATTGATAGAGCCCGCCAATGAGAGTCTGGTTTACGGTAACACGGCTCGGGTTCTTTGATTCACCCGGATATGTCTTCCTGTCGTTTCTTTTGCTTATCTTCGACATTAGAGTTTAGTGTGTACATACCTACAACCTACTTTCGGTCTTGAAGCCACGGGGTTCGTGACATCTTCCAAGGCTTGGTTTAACTTTCCTTGCGTTGACATTAGTTGATCCTACAGTTGACTGGCTAGAATACCGACGATTACAACGCTAAGGATCCCCTAACCCTCTTTAATCAACCTCGGGCCTACAAATCGTGACGTGCCCAGTGGGACTAACGATTCTGTTACCCAACGAAAATTGTTTGCTAACGATATTAATTAACAACTCTTCGAAAAATTGGCCCGACTATAAAAAATATTGGCCCGACTTCAAAATGTTGGCCCGGTTTTAACCGTATTTCCTTAATGGTGTCGTGTGATTTGTATCGTTGATTTCCTATCACCTATCTGGCTTCGTTAATTTTTATTAGCTAGTTGGCTTTATTCTTTGTCCTTATAAGCCTGTGGAGTGTCCCGAGGGCCTACTCCTCATCAAACAAAACTCTCAAATTCAGGACTTCAAAATCCCCGATCTGCCCCAATCATGCAAGACCAAACACAAGTTTCTGTGAATGAATTCAAGTCACTCCTTGAAGATACCTTCCCCGATGACACTTCCCTCCCCCCGTTCATGGTTAGCACAACCCGTGGGTTTCTCCCTAGGCAGGTACGTATTTTGAATCTTTTAGTGCCCTGGTTTTTTATGATACTGTCCTAGTGAGTATAATCATAACAACGACTAACTTGATAGGAACCTTTAATCCAACTTCCGTCAGAGTTTGCAGCCCTCGAGGATATTCTTCAACAACTTCCTATTAAGAAGAAGGATGGGACACCTGGTCTTCTCGCCGAATACTGTCTGGGCGATGTTGTTGAGGAATCGTTCCCAAATCTTATAGATGCTGTCGAAAAATATAAAGATAATCAGGTGGTACTTAACGCTTTATACAGGGACTACTCATTCCTAGCAAGTGCATATTTGCTTGAGCCATGCCATCATAAGTATCTCAAGGATGGCGATTATGGACTCGCACGGGATATACTTCCGAAGTGTATTAGCTTACCCATCGCCAAAGTCGCAAAATTGTAAGTACTATCCCGATCTTTATTAGGTAGCGATTACTAACTCGTAACTTGTTTATAGAACTGGTATCCATCCCCCACCCTTGGTTCAACTATATGTGACTTGTTGTTAAGTACTCCCATCCTTGTATAGGATTTCAACCTTTCATGGAGTACGCTGGGTCATATGCACTGTTCAATTACCGTCTCCTAAACCCACTCAAGGGCTTGAATTATGATAATCTTGCAATCATACGTGCCTTTGAGCACGGTCTCGATCGCACATCATCTGAAGCCGGATTCATACTCGTCCATGTCGACATGGTACAGCACAGCGGTGGGCTCATTGATGGTGCCGTAAAGACCATTCGGGCTTGCCAGGGAGATGGCAATCATGAAGCCTTCAGGGAGGGGCTTGGGCAAGTATTGGCTACCCTACGTATAATCAATGCTACTATGGAAAGTAGGTGAAGTGCCCCGGTGAAAAAATTCCCATTGCGAGCCCTTCTAACCGTATCCAGAAATGTGGGGAAAGTCAAAGCCGGGCGATTACAACAGTTTCCGAACGTAGGTAATATGTTAAGAATTCCTAGTATTTGATGTTAAAGTCAGACAGGTTTATATTCGGGATTGCGTCTCAATCTATGTTTCCAAACGGCGTCATTTATGAAGGGGTTTCCGACGAACCCCTCAAATTTCGTGGAGAGTCTGGGGCCAATGACAGCATGGTAATTAAACAAAATTATCCACCAGCAATGATCATAAAACTGACCCGTCAATATAGGTTCCTCTATGCGATAACCTTCTCGAAATCGGTATGCCTAATACACCACTGACGGAAATCCTTAAAGACTTCCGCAAGTACCGTCCTGGTAATCATCGCGAATTCCTTGAGTGGATCGAAGAGTCTGCAACCGCAGTTGGTGTTCGGAAATTCTCGTTGCGCGATCCTCAGTCTGCCGGTACGTGTTTGTTTGTGGCTTTAATGAAAGAATTTTTTTTTAGCTGATAGCACTAGCTTTATATCTTCTTTGTGTCGATCAAGTGCGCGACTTTAGGTGGCGTCATTGGTGCTTTACTCGCGAGTATATTCTTAAGAAGACACAACACCCGACTGCAACGGGAGGCAGTCCTATTGTTAGGGTAAATTAATCTATACTCATGATGATGGCGTATATGTATACTTACAGTAAGACAGTGGCTCCCCAATCAATTGAAGGCAGTCTTGGCTCTTGAGGTCAAGGTGATCGAAATACTAGCGGCGATGGGCCACGTTACCAAGGAAGTCGAACATGTACGCGAGATTGTTGAAAGACAAACCCTGAGCCTTGAGAAGGAGGAAAGAAAGTATTGCGAGGAGCGCAAACAGTAGTTCTTAGTACTGGGAGGTGTAGTGCTGTAGAGGGTTCAAGTAGGGTTCGGGTTGGTGACCGATTGTTAGGGGCTTTACGGTATCATAGGCGGGAAGTTGCATCGTATAGCTAAGGAATGAACGGATCAATAGAGCGATTTGGCCAACAGCCTCTGAATCTAAATCTTTAGTTCTTGGCGATAGTTTTTGTCAAAATTTAAACTCAAAATTTAAAAAACAGGGCTTGGCCAAATCACTCTAATGATTAAATAGTCAATCTCAACACACATGTAGTAGGAGAGTAGCAAATGCAATGTTCCATTATATGCAATCGCACCTCAAGTATGTACTTGCTATGGTTGAACCCAATATGCTAGATCCCTTGCTGTCTCGTACGATGTTCTCTGGGAGTTCTTATTGCACAATCAGTTCACTATCCGGATCCCTTCTAATATCCCGTACGAGATTTTGTGAATTTTGGATAGCGAGGTGCGACTATATAGTCTTCAATCTTTTATGAGCCATATTCATATAAGTACATGTAAGTATGTATTCTAATCAAGAGATACATACACCCCAATTTGACATTGGCCTAGGTATTCCCACTAACCCAAGACCTACATGTATATAAGTCACAGCCCCGAACCCACCCAACCCCGCAATACGCAGAGCGGCGACCGCCGAAAATATGTGATTGTGGTGTACCTACAAGCACAATGTCCGGCTTTTCAAAAGGTGGTGGGTTAGGGTTTAATTAGAGAGACAGACAACTGACTCCGAGCACTACATATTAGAGGTCACGTTGACATCCGTCTAAACACAGCCCTCCCGAAGCCGATAACCGTCGTCGCTCCAAGGAAAGGAAAAAAAAAAAGTGTGACATTATAAGTATACACTCATACTTACCTAATTGAGCTATATACGTACGTACATTGTAGTTTACTCACAGCAGCAGGAAACTTCGCACACAAAAATCCATGGTTATACGTCTGCGCGCTCTGGACAAGTGATATGGATGATCCCCCTGGAGACATTTCTGTCCGTGCTCCGCCCTGATCATCATGTGGGGGGGGGGGGGATCGGAGTCGCTAAGATATGCGAGAAGCGTGAGTGAGTGTTCCTGCTCGTATAATGGATCTGGCGCGCGCATGATCTCCATACTACATATTACCGTGCGTATAGCATGGTGGGGAAGAAGATCTAGTGGCCTACCTATGTTTGATCATGAGTAGGTACGGTACGGTAATGCGTGCCAGCTTCCTCAAAGAGCTATCGGTAGACAGCTCAGTCACCGTCGTCCGGCCTTAGCTATCCGTGACTCACCCTAGATCTTATAGGCATAATTTAAGGAAGTAACAGTGCAAAACACCCCCACCTGAAACACGTCCGTAAGAACCCCATCATCATCATCGTCATCACCATCATCACCATCATTATCATTATCATTAATATTGTCATTATCACCCTTGAGGATCTACGAACCGAGGCAGGCAGACTCGACAGTCTACATGCTTCACATGGGTAAGTCAAGTCAAGTCAAGTCAAGTCAAAGCCCACGCGAGCCGGAGACAAAAAAACGTTGCCAAGGTAACTACATGTAAGCTGCCACAACCACGTGGAACCCTAACCCCAGGGCCCTGCATGAAGAAGTATAGCGAAGTGATAGTAATTAATGTATGTAGTTACTATAAATAAGCATATCAGCATAACTGGTTATTACGCTAATGCAGCGTGGACGAGGACTAGCCTCGTATAGAAACTATAATATCATCAAAATACATGTAGTACATTATACATAGCAGTCAGTGGTGTCTGTCCTGCTTGTGCTACGGATGATCTGGACTAGCTAGAGGCATGTACATACTTTATATGTATATATAATTGTGGTTCTTTTTCTTTTTCTTTTTTGGAGACGACTGCTAAGCCTCGAGATGGAAAGAATGTGGTGATAGTTTGGGGCTGGTTGAGCGGGAGAGGTCGGGCGCTAGTTGGGGGAGTCGTCTAAGTATACATTACATACAAGTGAATGTTGTTGCTGTTATGTTAGGTGGTGAGGTCCAGGGACTCGGCGGGCCGTGATATGATCGGTACCGGGATCTGTACTAGTGTGTAAGTACAAGCACATGTACCTACGCCGCCCTCTCCAGTTTATCTCCCTTCTGGGCTCAAGTATCAGGCTGCAAGATGGGGGCGGGGACAAAGACAGAACAGAACCCAATTTATGCGAGGCGGCGCATCTAGGAGCACTAAGCATACCTTCCGCTCCCAGCCGCAGCGATACTTTTCTGAACTGACGTGCTAACATATCAAATACATGTAGTGATAATTGGTTACATACTTACATAGTTATGCGTGAGAACCAGGCAATATGAATCACTGCGGGCGGACATATTCAACTCGGAGTATCATTCACCCCCGATTTATGACCAATACAGCTACTTTGTAATCACTCCGGGAGCTTAGGATTTCACCGCGAGCAAGCATCAAGGTCGATCTCAACTACATACGTATTAATGCAATGGCCAGCACGCCGGTGCCAGTCATGGGCCGTGTATGGTGTACTGTTTAGTTATCAGTATAGAGTTAGTGGCTTATAGCTACAAGTAAGCTTAAGCTATCGGCGCTTTAGTCGAACCATTTTTTGTTTATATACAATAATATTATTAACATACGTAGCGGCCAGATCATGCGCCGCACACCCACACCGACTTCACGTGACTTCAAATTCTCCGAGACCCGTTAGGCAAACGTTCTAAAAATAACACCCACACCCCTGACTTCATACATGCAAATACCAAACGTCAAGTTTGCCCAGGACCAGGGGCCTATCGTTGTGTCAATGTCAATGTCAATGTCAAAGATCAGGGGTATGTATAATGTCGGTCACAGCCTACATGTAGCTATGTAACTAGAGTAGCTAGCTAGTGAACCAGATGAAAAGAGAGGGGAAAGAAAATCTATATCTATCCGTGATGGTAGATCATGCGCAGCGCCCCATATCGGCGTATGAGATGCATGCGCCCCAGTTTATGTAGAGTATCAGATACAACATGCATGTATATAATGGCACGAAACAATAGAAATGTGAGACTAGGACTAGGGGGTGGAGGTCTAGGAGTCAAAAGTCGCAAAGTTCTCGGGTGTAGTGTATACATGCAGTCTAGTCCTCTGAGGCTCCTCTATATCTGTACCTGTGCCTGTTCCGGTAACCTGGTTTTGATAAAGGTATAGATTCGGAACCAGCCGCTGTGTCCTAGTAAGCGTGGGAATTCCTAGAAGCACAGCAGGCTGGCATGGCCATGGCTTGACTTTCTCCATACCGGAATCCGCATGCTACTCCGACACACTGTGTGTGGCTGTCAACTACATACCCTAACTACTACTACATACTATACTATTACTACTGGTACGGTAACTACCTCTTACGGCCCTAGATCATAGCTACGACATGTGTATAGGATATTAGCTAAATATCTCACCAGCCAGCCAATGACCGAGTCGCAGGAGTCATACCTCCCCCAAAGGTCCATCCCAAACGTACATTCCCAACTACATGTATGTAACATCGACAAAGAAAAAAACACACAATCGGAGGGACTGGTGGTTCACCACCACAATAAAAATAATTATAGCCATATCCCCCCCTCACTACGCCTACCAACTAGCCATATGATACGTGGTACGATATCGGATCCTAGCTATAGCAAAGAAAAGAAAAGAAAGAAACCCGGTTCAATGTACCCCCCCCCCCCTCACTCCCTCCCTACCCTCTCCCTCCCTCCCTCCCTCATGTCCCCTCCCCACACCTTCTAGAAACCTCACCCACCCGCCCCCACGCTTACTCGGATCCATATCAGTGGGACATAGATTCAAGCCCCAGAACTGGCATGCCTCGTTCTGGGCGACCCAAGTTTTTGTCCCCATACCTCTCCATTCCTAATCTTCGGCCGCTTCCCCCGAGATTCCCCTAATCCTTTACAACAGTTGATTCCGCGGGTTCCAGATCGAAATCACGTCTTCACGGCTCTGGTCTTTGCGCCGCGGCACGCACCCGGCGTGCCATTGGCACATGTACACGCGGTTGCATTAAACGGCCTTTGGGCACGCGGATGGTCAAATGTCGCGGGCAAGGGTGGGCAGGCAGGTGGTTATGACTGTTTGAGAAATGCTGGTTAGCAGTCATAGTTGAAAGATGTAAATTAAGGAACGAACGGTTATTGAAAGCCACGGGCTTTCGAATGTGCGGAGCCCGAGCATAGCCCACCCGAAAAAAGAAGCATTACTTATGTTATGCGTAAGACAGGTTTAAGGTTTAGGGTTGCTGGGCTAGATTGATGGATCAGTGAAACACTCTTAGGTTACACAGTGGAAACGAGTTTGGACAATCGATTGAGTTTAATATCAAAATCCGTTTTAGAATATTAGTGGCCTAACAAGCGCCTTTAAAGATATAGTAGTAGTACAACACCCCAGTCTAGAAATCCCCAACGATGCAAAGAAACAAGAAAAGAAAACAAGAAAACAAAGAAAACACCGCTATAAAAAAACCAAGACTCCCGGGATCCCCGCTCGCAATGAATGAAAAAGACAAATGATAAAAAAGCAAAAAGAAAAGTAGTAAAAGTACATAAATATCATATATCTCGTAGTCGGCTTACCATTACAACGGCTTGGGAACCAGGTCCCGAATTAATCCCTCTCTTTCTAGCTCATCTTCAACGTTGATCTATAGCCGACCCACAGGTATATCCTCAGCATACGGCGCCGTAAATCCAAAGTTATCCCGGGGTCGAAAGATGGTGGTTGAAGAATAAGTAAAAAGTAAAGTGAATCCGAGACCCGATTGCCGGCCGTGCCGTTAGGCAGCATTGCAACGAATTCGTACGTCGCAATGCTACCCATTCGATGATCATGAATGTCAAGTGTCGTCGTAAAAAAAGTAATAGTAAAGAATAAATGGAATTGGCGCCCCTTTTTTTGTTGTTCCCCCATTCCCCTTCCGTTTCCGTTTTTTATTATTTTTATGCGTAATTCTTCCAGTAGAATGAGATATTCCCTTCCGTCAACAGAAGCCTCCCCTTAGCTCTCCGCTCAGTCTCCTGTCCACTTATCCGTACCTTCTCCACGCGTGCCATCTCCTCCCGCTGCCGCAGTGCCCCAATCGCTGGCTCCTCAGGAGCCCCTATTTGCTGCTGCTGCCGCTGCTTTTGTTGTTGAGATTGGTCTCGTTCATCGGCGAAAGAACTGCACATCTCCGGAGCCATAGGGGAACCCGACCGCGGGTCTTGAGCTGCCGGATTGTGATGATGTTGATGATGATCCGCTGCAAATACTCCGACTTGAGCCTTGGGGACCGAATGAGCCGCTGTGTGAAGCAAAGCCCATATTTGAATGTGCTGGGCAGGTGTGCCCAACAAGAATCACTTTGTCTTGTACCATGTGGCCGCGGCGTCCATAGGCTCCGCATTGGTCGACACCGTGAGTGAAGTAAACGCACTTGCAGACTGCGTAACGCTCAACTACTCGCATGCACATTTTGAAGTGTTGTGGGGGGTTGCTGGTGGGAAAAAGTTGTGTTCTAGGGGTGGTTAAAGTTGCGGTGGTAGAAGTTGTAGTATGAAATTGAGAGATATCAGGAATTCAGTCGAATATATAAAAAAAGTGATGGGAGGTGTTGATAGAAGCTTGAGTGGTAAACCTAAACTGATATACCTGAATTGAGTACTGTGGAGATTGTAGTAGCTCTTAAAGCTGCAGGTAAGTAGATCTGAATGTATAAGCTGAATGGACTGAGTGAATGAATGATCCAAGAGGCGGGAAGTCGGATAGTTATATAGCTGCACCGTTGAAGAAAAGCTAGACATACTTGCATAGCAGGGAGGATCATGTAATTGCTTGGTGCACCGACTGTCTCTCGACTCCCGCAGCTAGCACACAGCCTACCTAGAGAGAATATCACTACCAGTGGGTGACTCCAAGACATAGTCATCGGTAAGTTCCCAGGGAGGGAGAGAGTGCGGTGATGGTGGGGTTTCCGGGTCACTGGTAGTGTTAGCGGGGTCAAAGGGGGGGGGGGGATGCAGTATAGAGAGCAGGAATAAGAGAGTGTAATACATGTATGTACATGTAGTAAGGGAGAAACCGTTGAGCTGCTGTTGCTAGCTTCTGTGTTACCATTAGTTTGGCGGACCCTTAATGTTTTCTGTCCCATAGAAAGGGCAGGGTCTGGACTTGATCTGACTACCGCCGCTCACAACATCCACTCAAAAATACCATCCTTGTTGCAAGAACCACAACCCCTAAAGATATGCCTGATATCTGATACTTATTTCCTGATACTGGGCAAATAGGTCAATAGCAAAACTGCAATAGCATACCCAAAAAATGCCAAAGTAAAGCCCTAGACAAAGCAACGTCATGGGAATGATCGTCAGTGCGTACACTTATCAAATGGAAGCGCACCAAAATTCCACCTTCACCCTAAAAATGTCAAAATCAACAACAACAAAAAAAACAATTATCGAGAGGTCAGGTATGCTGCATGCATATCTGGTATGCATCAAGTCCCGTTCCCTCACAAGTTACTTTGTAGAGAGAAAAACGTGAGGCTGCAGTCGATGTTCAGCTGGTTGCAGTGCTGCAACAACCTCAGCCCAAGAGATAAACCGTGAACCAGGAAATTCATGTGGATGCAGGTACTATCCAGGGGTACATTGAAAGGGTACGATGGGGGAGGGAGAGAAGTTAGATCAGAGATGGGTGGGTAAAGGAAAAACTCGGTTAAGCCTACTTACAGCCATGTGTCCATTATGGTAGACATAAAATGTCTCGTAGGGTCAGGGTGATTATCCTCAGCTCAAGTTGTAAGGGTATTAATGGTTTAGACAGAATGTACTTCTTAGCTTAAAGGTCCCGGGTTAGGGGTGTAATTTTTAGGTGAGGCGGATCGCGGTCACTACAAGGCTGCCTTCTGGTTCTCTCCCCCGTTCCCGGGAGATCCTTTTTTAACCAGCCAATCAACCCCCATAGCCACAGATCTGATCTCGCGAGCGAGCCATCTTGAGGCTGAAGCTATCCCAGCTAACTGGGGTCCGCTAATAATATTTTATCGCCGTAACGGGGTCTTTTGCGTTCCCCCCGTACAGTAGTCCTATTGGATAAAGATTCCTGATAAGGCTATGATAATCGTCCGCAGCATGAGTTATTGCCGGTAAATATCCTTTTATGGGCTGGTTATTGGTATACCGAAAATAAGATGGTCAAAAAATAAATCTTTGTCGAGAAACAATGGTGTGTTTCTCCCAGTACTTCGTTGCGATGGTTCCGAATCCCCGGGGTGATCGTGGCAGATGGCAGATCATTGTCCCGACCGTTAACACTTCCCTCTTTTCCACAACCCACACCCTCCACACCCTTAAGGCCTTACCCACACCCGCTAACTCATCCCCCCCATCAAACCAACATCTCCTTCATCAAGAAATTTTATCGCAAAGTAATCAAGTCCTCACCACAAAAACATGTCAGATGAGGTTGGTGGCTTCTGTTACAGACAGGACCGCTCGTTAGTAGATGACCCTCCGGCCATATGCTACGTTACCGGTGGTTCGCTCACCACTACTCAAATACCCCCAGCGTATGTAAGAGCATGAAAACCGCAGTTTTGAAAAAAGAAACCAAAACAAGCAAGATTGTTCGCAATATGCATCTAACTACGGCAGATGCAACTCCTCTACATGCCGTCTATCGCGTGCCTATTCATGCCCCACTACCGGCCCCCCGCTTTACTTTTCTCTCTTTCCTTGGATATCAATTGTGGCTTTCCTCCGCCCGTTTGTTGGCTCTTACCCATCACTAGATTCTTGAGGCTTACACACAGTAGTGCTCACCCGAGCCTGCCACAAACAAATCGAAATCAAGGAAACGGGAAGCTATGCTAACCGAGGGAGCATATCATAGATATATCCTTGTTTTTTTGTACCTTTTTTATTTGACGATAAGATAATAATTCAATGGAGTAGATCGTCCGCGGCGCATTGTTCAGCTTTGTACTTAGCATGCTGAAATTGGATCTATTCATGAAAATAAGAATTCTGAGCTAAGTATTATCAAATGTGTACACTAACTGTCAGATTGAAAAATCCGACCCAGGTCCTTGCCTAACTTGTACTCGAGTACTCTCGTATCAAGGATGATGTAAATACGATATTTTGAGTGTAGTTGACCTTCTACACATCTCGCGGACCTGCATCACGGTAGGGCTGCAGATAGACAGACATACAGCAAATGCAATGGTCAACACGGCTATCGCAAATGCAGGTACACGACCCCAATTCTTCACAACCTCGGCAGTGTCCCCCTTCACAAAAATATTCCAATCAATGGCTCTTAAACATGCTCATAATTGTTGAGGAATGTTCGTCTTTGATGAGCCCCATCGCCTAACGAGTAGTATCTTCATGCGATCGATGTATGTATGCACTGTGACTGTAATAATTTATTGCTGCCTGTTGCTCGGTCATAGCAGGATCAAGGCAAGGGGAACCTAAGGAGACGTAAATTTTTTTGGTTTTGAGTCAGGAGAATATGTTTATTTCCATCATAAGAATTAGAATTGTTTCAAGTCCAATTGTAGAAGATGTATGTAACTACCGATACTTCCGTAGGATACGATGTGATCGAGCTAGGCACACAATACGATGGATGTACTATGTACGTACGTGTGTATGCAATAATCTCAGTATGCAAGCTGATCGTCTGATCAATTACCAAGCTACAGATAAAATTACAACTTCGTATCTCTGATCTGGTCAATGATACATGTATCTTCAGACTTCTTCCTCGGCTAATGAGTCGCTTGTATGTATACATGTAATAATGTCACGCCCGATCAACTAAGATCAACCCACAGTTCATTTGAGTCACGACTAACTTACATGTATGCACATTCCCTGCCATTACGGGCCAAGCTGATCAGTAACTCGATAATTAACCAAAAAAAGAGAATTGAAATCCGCGTTCATAACATGTTACACTGGTGCCTAGTGTGCGCTACGAGGTGATGGGTCTGCTACATCGTTTCATCTTTTCTGTAACCCCCGCGAAAGCAGGGGGGAGGAGGGGGAGGAGCTAGGGGAACCTCGTGGCCAGCCAGTTTCCGCTACATGTACTACGTACAGTAGCGATTGACGATCACCTAACCCTGACACGGTATTTTTTCGCTACCGAGGA
Organism: Morchella sp. 2018-W30; assembly: GCA_024713625.1. NCBI lineage: Eukaryota > Fungi > Ascomycota > Pezizomycetes > Pezizales > Morchellaceae > Morchella > Morchella sp. 2018-W30. Next base: position 1,368,741 of record JAMJEW010000019.1, read on the forward strand.
AGTGTGAAAATGTGGAAATTTGAGTACTAGTTTAGACAAGCGACCGAGCGAGCAAAAGGGGTGATGATGGTGGTGGTGGTTTGTGGTTGGGGTAAGCCTCAGCTTTACGCGTAAAGATCCAGTTTTTTTTTTTTTTTTTTTTTTTCCTTTTCTCTTTTCGCTTCCCGCCAAACGCCGAGACGTCACTGGTTCACGATCACGGTACCACTACTAGCTATTGTCACTATGCTCCCGACAACCTCATAATCAAGTTCTACAGACACCATGATCATGATATCACGACATGGCAGTACACGCTACGTTGGATACAAACCGCTCCAATCTCACTACACTTTGATGATGATGGTCAAAGTTACAACATAAACATACATGTATTATGTACATACATACAATCTCATCGTGGGCAGTGTCTGCCTTGTGCCCAGTTCCCCCCCTCCCCCCTGGTGTTGGCCAGTTAAAGAGATTCTGCTAAGCTACATCACTTACCTCAAGTGCTCATTGCGTTCATTCCGGGAACCTCACCAAAGAAGAAGGACCGCAGCCCATTGCTCTCAACTACGAACTCTAGGGCCTTTAATATTGGTCAGACTCAGACTGTCAGCATGCAGTTCAGTCCACATAATATCCAATATGCCACAGGCAACGTGCGCCACAAAACACGTGATGAGCTCCCCCCTGCAACAGTACCGGAAAAACCTATCATTGGCTGCACCGATAGTTTTTCCGTTGCTATAGTCAGCACTAAGCTCAATTCAATGTTACTACTAGCCCTTCACCGCTCTAAACAGTCATCTTAAACCGCAGTAGAATCCGGATTATAGTTTTTCCACAAATCTTGCTTAACTACTTCGGATGCTTAGACGCAAAGCTGAAATTTGGCAAGACGCTAAACAAAAACCGGTTTTTGTCTTGTAAGAAAAACTCACAACTTGAGTACGGGAGACAAACCGAAAGGGCTAGCTACGCGCTTCTGCAGCGATTATGGCTCCATAAACTCAGCTTTCAAGGAACCGCCGGTAAACTCAATTCCAGTAAGCAAAGCAGTGCAGTCCAAGCATAGACGATCGATATATGACACCCGATACATGGGGATTTCGGCGAGGTTGGAGCCTGTGGAATCGGCTATTCGTTGACTATTACCACACGTGCTCCCCGATTCCCGAGGCATCATGTCAATAGCTTAAAGTGGCGAAGATCTACTACTAAGATCTTGCTTTCCTCCCGGGAAGATCTGTGACTAACTGCGCCTGTGCGTCGGGCAAAGTGCAGCTAGTTGACACAAGTGCGGGAATTCAACGATATGACGGTGACAGCTTCGGTCCTGACGGATAGAGGAAGAATTCTCCCTACTGTTGGGAGTTAGGTTCCCATGCTTAGGTTGGTCCCTCGCTCTGCATATGATAAGGCCTCAAAACACTTAAAAATCCCCCTATATTGTATACATGAAACACTGCCATTGCTTTCCCCCTATTCTGCGGCTGAAACATTATGTAGAATATGAGTACGCAGATATAGATGAATGCAACTCCGTAAGCCCTATCCCCCGCATTCTTTGAGTATTATATGGGCCCAGAGAAAAGGCTGGTTAGGCGTTTTTTTCATACTTCATCGGATTCTACTAATGGGATGTTGAGATATAGGGGACCAAAGCTGTGACCTGCACTTGTAGCATGTTATCCCACGATTAAGTTTGACAGGAATTTGCTTATTGACACTACAGGCTTTACGTAAGTAGCCATAGATCTTCGGCATTGTTGAGGGGGAGTAATGCGTTCACAGAACAGAGCTAGAGATTGGTTATTTCAATTGATTAATGCAGTTTAACCGGGCCTTATTGTGAGGAAGATAAGGATAGACGGCGATTAACGGACTGACTGTGGTCACTCTGTAGAAATGATAGTCCTCGTGATTTTTGCGCTGCGGGCCTTGAGTTTGCTCGGGTATTCAAGGCCGGATCAACAGGGTGGTTACCACGAATTGACAGGACGGTATTGATCACCAAATAAAACTACATACAGCGAACCTAAAGCTCGTTCGTAAGTGATGCGCATATTTAGCCAGGGATGGTGGGGGAGGAGTAATAAACGAGGAGACCTCTTCGGACCCAGCTGAGAGGAAAATCAGGGGAGGGTGTCCCAAAGATCTGTTTCCTGGGAGAATGGATATATGTTTCATTGGCTTACCTTGGAGTCTAGGTAGTACAATTCTATTTTTGTGCTTCTGGCTTTATTTAAATCGACTTATGTTCTCCTATGACCTGCTTTGCTGCGGTTCATTGAATGCCTGGATTGTGCTCCTGGCGAGGGCCTGTTCCCCCGGGTTTTCTCGTCCGTATCTCCCTTCCCACTCGACATTATCAATCATCAACTTCAACTGCCCACGGGACCTATTAATATGTTCCCAGCAGGCACACATAGATATATATATATCCCGTGATTAGAGGGAAGAAAGCCTATTGCATATAATAAATCCAAGTGCAAGTTTCAGTTATGTACTTTACGAGGGATCCTCATCACATTCCTGGGCTCTTGATGTCGTATAACTGTTTACAAAGAAAAAACAAGTTTTCATGATCGGAGGTAGGGCAACGTGCTGTGCGGAGTAGTTGGCCGAAGGCTTTCAAGCGAACCCCCTTCCGAGTCTTGGTTTAACTGGAACCCGCCACTTGTGTTGTGGTACATATATATATTAACTCGATTAAAATTGGTGATCACGCCGTCAATGATCTCCCCAGCACGACAGCAGCAGCAGCCTTAAGGCAACCGCTGCAGGTACCGTCTGGTACCCAATATACGTACGTTACAAATAATCCTGGTTTGTAAAAGTGCGGGGGCCCACGGCGGTTTCAAGTCGGATGTCAAAAGTCGTAATGGGCAGTTTTTTTTTTCATTCGTTTCTTTTTTTGTTCTTTTTCTCCAGCAGGTACGTCTGCAGCTGGGCTCGTTTTAATTTTAATTTTTTGTCAACTCATGCCAGCTAGGTTCCCAATTAATTATGCGCATACATGCGTACGCAGTGGCAATGATGCGAAGGTACAGTACATGTTTGAGCACTCGTCGGACATCCGAAATGAAAAACCCAGTTCTAGCTACCAATGATCCGAACCCACAATAGTACCCGTGCATGGTTTAGGGTTAATCTCCAATCTATTTTTGCAACCAGCCACACAGGGTTTGGGCCGGTCGCTAAACTACTGGGGGGGGGGGGCCGCACGCAATTCTTGGCATTCGCGCCATGTTTTAAAGCCCGAATTTGACGAGCTGTAGTGATGAGGGCTCCGGCCCAATAAGGTGCCTGGGCGATGCAGGTTCGCCGATTGTTGGAATGGAGGCTAGAATCCCACGTGAGGTTTGATTGGAACATGGAATATCACTCGTTAGGCCCTGGGCTGTGTGGACAGGCCTAGTGATTTGGTGAGACCTACAATTGCGCATATCTTATGTAACTATTGTGAGAAGTAGGGAATATATGCCCTGGTTCATGGGAGGCTATTTAGAGATACCGTGAGCCACACTAAATTTCCGATTATATACTATTTTATTTCTGGTTGCTCCGTTCAACTAGCTAAGTATGTAGTTGATTACAAAGTATCTATACTCACGCATTAACTAAGTAGTCGGATATCGTTGCAACCAAAAGCTTGCTAAAAATTCCGACTTTTTAATTAACGACTGAGTACGGTTGAAACATAATTGTTTATGTTCCTACTGGAGCTAATGCAACGTCGTTAGCCATCAATAGTCCATCTTTTCTGGGTGGAATGTAGAGTTGATTTTCCCGCATGATTTTCTATCTCCAAATATCCCCATCTGCCCCACCTACAGCCCTACGTACGGCACAAGCCCGAGAAACAGTGCCAAGATGGGTTAGGGTACAACCCGGTAGGACACTTGGCGGCGCCGCCTGCCAGTTAAGCGGACGCTTTCTCCTTCCTCCTGGTATCTTGTGGGGGGAGGTAAAAGTTACCTGGCGTGGGAGTCTCCAGGGATAAGGAGCGAAATTTTGGTTACTGGTATACTGCCACGTTTACTTTATTGCGACTTCATGCTAAGTCTCCCCCCCGGTGTCTTTTGAGTGAGTCAAGAAAAGTGACTCGGAGACACAAGGTCCCAAATATATATATGCTGCCTTCGAGTTCGTTAATTCTGCTTGTTTCCAAATGATCGATATGGTTTATTTTTGGGCCGCAAATCACTCTTGGGATATTTTGTCTCTGGGGCTTTCTCTCATGCACAGGGGGGTATACTTGCAGCGGGAGTCACGTACTGTACGCACACATGTAGGTCCCCCACAAACTTGAATATTGAACAACATAACAACATCTCGCCAAGGGCTTGCCTACAATCTACAATGCTTTAAGAATCTTGTATCTCTGCGTGACTCACAAAAGCGCAAACAATCCAAACAACGTGTCCAGAACCTAAGAATCCTGTGAGATATATGGGGGTGTTTATTGATCGTAGGATTCCGCCTTGATCAATTGTGCCTATCTGTAGATGCTCCCCTCATGCGACAAAGAATTGGAAACCTCGGCCCTTTGGGGGCGGGGGCGGGGATAGTGCCTTGTAGATTAATAGTCATGTTTCCGTATATGATGATACCATCTTCTATCGAATTGGGATATCTCTGTCCTCACCCCGGTGAACACTGGAATGTCCGATGCAGAAAACACTTGGGGCAACGGTTTCCTAGTCGTGAAGTATGGAACACAGGACCAGTGTTTCTCGGCAACAAGTGTTCCTCGGTACATAACAAAAAAAAACAGTGGTTTGGCCTTTTTACTTGTGATATGTCACGGAGGGACATAGCTCTCTTGGCCTGAGGAGTAGAAACTTGAACTACATAATTTCTTTTAGGATCACCGGTGCCGTTCAAGGCCGGCCTCTTGGTAATGAGTCAAGTCGTTGATCTCGTGGGAATTCTCAGGAGCTAGCATCAATGGGTTTGGGGAATCAATGAAGGTGGAGGTGGGCGCCTTGTGTTGGTGCTCGGCGCCGGCGCCTTGAGAACAGATCGAGTGAGGAGCTGTGAACCAAGTTGGACATACTCGATTAATTTGAATGATTGATTAACTCGTCATTAGCATGCTTGGTTGAACTACTGGAGTTTTGCTGGCGGAAAGAAAATGTGGACGTGGGCGCGCAAACGATTGATATTTTAGTATTGCCAAAAGTGACATGGTTTTAGATAGCAGCCAGTAGAAATAGCCTAGGCCGACCAACTCCTAAATTCTGTCCTAGATGTAATCATGGGTATGTTCTGCTAATGTTTAGCTTTCCAATGATGCAATTACTCTTTTCCTGCATGTTGTGGTTGTAGTCTTACTGATTAATTGTGTGTACTACATGTATGATTTGAAAGTTATGACCTGGAAAATCGATTAGTTTATTTGATCCGGACTTGACTTATGTAATTAAGCCATGGTAATTATGATTGTGCCTGATAAAAAACCGATTTTCAGTGATTCCAACCATACATGTACACCAAACCCCCACTTATATCTTGCGCACAAAATGTATTCCAGAAAACGTAAACCCAATCAAACCTTAATCAAGTAAAACAGCCCTCCAAAGATCTTCACAGTCTAACATCTAATCGCGGCCTTAATCATATCTTACAACTAATGGATTAAGTCCAGCCACGATTACGGCTCTAGGCCAATATCTGGTGACCTGACTTCGAAGAGCTACTAGCCACTTCCACACGAGACTTGGAATCACGGTAACTTTTATCACCCAGCAATACTCGCGTGCTAACTAAGGGCCCGTGATTATTGACTAACCCGACGGATTATAGAGTTTTTGATTATTGTAATGAGTAGAGGTATTTGGGGGAATGGATAATCTATATTCTCTAACCTCTGCTTATTCAAATAATCCGCCAAGCAAGAAATTAGCCCGAGAGGTGATTATTTTTCTCTTTCTTCTTCCCTTGAATTCAACTACAAACTGTGACAACCGCAACATTGCGATATACTCTACTGATATGCATGAGATTATCTCACCCACTCATGGATAATCGACACTTTGGAATAATCCATCAATATAATCCGTGCCGGTCCGAACGGGCCCTAAATCATGACGATACAACTCCACATTACTCCACAATGGCATAATAAAAGATTTATAGCATTCAAATACAATACAGTAAAGTAAGGTACAGGGTATACATGTAATATAATTATAGCACAACATCCCCAGACAAAACCCATTAGCAACACCACCCAAACCCAGCATCCCAACGCCCCACCACCTACAGCACCGTCCAATCGCGGGCATACAAGCTCCCAATACGCTTACACGGCCTATCCACCAAATTGATCCTATTGCCGAACGGATCGCTAAACACGGCGGCCCTGCCAAACGCCTCCTGCCTTGGCTCGTCGCCCTCAAACTCGATGCCCATCCCCTTCATCTTTCCGTAGGCCTCGTCAAAGTTGTCGACCTCAAGGAACATGAAGACCGCGTCGCCGGCCTGGTTGCCGACGGCGGCGCGCTCGCGCTTGGTGGCCGCCTTCTTGATCAGCAGGCCCATCTGCGGCGCCAGCTGGCACAGCTTGGGCGGCGTGACCACGATGAACCGCTTGGACGGGTCGTCGTCGTGCTCGGTGTTCTCCTGGATCGTGAAGTTGAGCAGCCCGGCGTAGAAGGAGAGCGCCGAGGGGTAGTCGGGGCACAGGAGCGTCACGAGAGAGACGTGCTGCGTCGGGGTGAAGGGGCTGGTGCCGGTCATGCCCATGTTTTGAGCTTCTTCTGGTGGGGTGGAGGTGGGGTGGCGTGGAAATGGTATTTATTTACAATCGTGGAGTAATGATAATCGAATCGAATCACCAGTAACGTGTAGTAACGAACCAGCTGTGAGACAGCCACGGTCCGGCGAGAGCACTTTTAAACACCCAACCCGCCCGCGAAACCGGTTCTGCCCTGCCATGCTCGGGCTGGCTGTGACGTAAATCTGGTGATGATCCCTGTCGCCCGCAACTAATTAATCCCTCCATGCCCGGTAGAGTACCCTCTACTCAAGTAGCTAGTAGGTACTCGCATCTTGGATACTTGGAAAAGTAGAGCGACAAGAAACAAGAAACGGTTCTGTGGTTCTACTTGTAGCGGGCTGGTGTGTGCGTGTGCTATAAATAGTAGCAACGGAAATCATCAAGAAACCGAGTGATCTCGAGAGTTTCTAACCCTAACCCACGCTCTATAAACGCTCAATTGCCCGAATGCCAAACATCACACAACCACCACTGGCCATGCACCAAACTGAAGAAGAAGGAGAAGTCTGTATGTATTCTAGCCACCTCTACCTCCACAAGACAAACATGATTCCCCGGATATGTATATCCCTCGAACCCTCACACAGATAGCTAATTGCACTATCCCATGCTGACCCTGGCCTATAGCAGAGAACTAAAGTATTTGTATGCATATGGGTATTGCTTGATAAGAGTGATAACAAGATCTGTTAGTAAAGCCACACCAGACCCGGGGGACTGACGGACGATGGGACACTTAGTATACAACATACGATCTTCCTCATCGATGGGATACCTAGTATATATAAAACTACATACTCCCCCCAATAGCCAGCCAGCCAGAGGCGACCAACCGGCTAGCTAGCTACTAGTACTAGCTACAGGTATCCCCACCGACGACAGCACCGCCAACAAAGTACACCGATACACGCCCGCCGCAGCATCTACATCCATCCATCCATCCATACCGGCCACACCGCAATTCAGTCCCAACCAGCGGTGGTCTACGTGCGGGCTGCATCATGAGGTATCACTCGGTGTCGGGCTGTTTGCGCAGAGCGTGGTGGCTGGGGCAAGATCAATTGCATACACTAACTAGCACTACAGACACAGACAGAACCCAGCTCATACCCAAACCCAAACCACCCCCCATACCCATACATATACGCAGCCCAACCCCCCCCAAAAAAAACAAAAAAAAAAGGACAAAAATAACTCTAGCCCCCACCCCCAAAAAAGAGCGCTATGTAAAAGTCATAACCAACACATGCACGACCGGCACCCCCCCCGGCTCCCCACCGTCGGGCCGTCCCGGCCACGGAAAGTCCTTGATGACGCCCGGGACGCCGCGGGCCAGGATCGGGAGGATGGCCCGTCGCACGGCGGCGGACAGGGTGTGCCAGAAGTGCGGCATTGGGGGCGTGAGAGATGGATTGTGTGTGGTGGTGGTAGTGCTCGGAGAGGTAGATGGCTTGCACAGATAGATGGAGAGAAATGTGGATGGATGGAGAGAAATGTGGATGTGTGTATGTATGTGCCTACCTAGCTTGGGGAGCTAGAACAGACCCGCTATATAGCATAGTGGAAGAGCCAGGACGCCGGCGACAGCTATACCGGCACCCCACCTCCCACGCCCGCCGAGTGGGTAGGTGGTCAGTTATTCACTCATTCACGCGCAGAGGGACGCGGACTTGGGGGCGGGCCGGTCGGCACGGGGTGATATGGGAGGGGACGCCAGCTAGCTGTCTCGGACGCTGCCAGTGCACGTGTATGTACTTCTTATGTGTGTATGTACAAGTATGTATGATGTACGTAGCACCGTCACGCAGAGAAGTACACAAGAAGTAAATAGAACGGCAGCTATCGGCAGCATCTCAGCCTGGTCGGCCGGCGGCTTCACTCGCTCGTGGGCAGGTGGGCAAGTGGGCGAGTGGGCACTCAGGGCATGGTAGAGTAGGCATGTCCGGTCCGGTTCGCAAACCGGCGTCTCTGACATGCATGATGGATGATGATGATCTAGACCGAGCGAGTTCTCTTCACTCAGTGTGGTGTCGAATGGGGACTCGGGCCTGGAGCAACGTGTCGATCTCCCGCGGGCGTGAGGATTGTATTTTTTTATTTTATTTTTTTATTTTGTTTGGTTCACGTATATGATGTACTCTCTACTCTTTTTATCTATATGTGTACTCTGCTGCTGCTCTACGTGCATTACATGAAGTACTTACAGCCAGCCATACATGGGAGAGGAGAGGAGGGGAGGGGGAAGGGGGGGGCGGGAATCAGACTGTGCTCTGCGGCCCTGCTGTGCCTCTATGCTGTGCGCGCCCTGTCTTGTCTGTATGGCGTTGTTGTTGTTGTTGTTGTTGTTGTCTGTCTGTCTGTCTGTCAGCGTGTGTATTTGGTTGGAGTAGAGGAGTGGAGAGAAAAGGGGGGGGGGAGAGTGGAGAGAGTGGAGAGAAGGGAGGGGAGGGAGAAGACAAGAAGTGAACAAGAGAAGAAGAAGAAGCGAAGGGGGGCCGCCGGGATCGTGTGCAGCTCGGCTAGCGGGCTTGGCAAGGGAATCATGTGCTTGCTGTCTGCCTATGGATGAATGGATGATGATGATCGAAGGGGGGAAAGGGAAGGGAAGGGAGAAGCTGTTCTCGGCTATGACTTGCGGCCGCGGCAATAGTTACCAAGGAGAGGAGTGGAGAGGAGTGGAGCGTGATGCATGAAGGGGGGAGAGGAGAGGGAAGGGAAGGGAAGGGAACCCGCCGGGGGGCGCGGCGGTGGCGCCGAGGAGAGGGAGGAGTGGGAGTGGAGGAGGGATTGGGGGTGTTCTAATAATGGGTGTGTGTGTGTGAGTGTGTATGGGTGGGTGTGGGTGTGGGTGGGTGGGAAGGGTGGGAAGGGTGGGAAGGGGAGGGAGGAAGGGAAGAAGGGAAGGGAAGAAGGGAAGGGAGTGGGCGCCAGTTTCATGATGTGCGGTTATTTTGTGGTAGGTAAGATGTAGGTACATCATTTTTGTTTGTTTGTTCCTGGGGGGAGGGGGGGATGGCTGGTGGGGAGTGGTGGTGGAGAGAGAGGGAGAGAGAGAGATGGGGGATGTTGGGTTGGTTGGAGAACTCACTCACTCACTCACTCACTCACTCAACGCTGTTGGTCCTCGTGTTTCTTCTGCGCGCAAAATTAAAAGTGGCCCTTGTGGACGCCGCATCTGAGTTGCGTGTTACTTGGTTGAAGCGGGGGGGTGGTGATGATGGTGGTGGTGGTGGTGGTGGAGTAAAACCCATAGAATGAGTAGGTGTTGTGTATTCAATACTCTCATGTACCCACATATAGAAAGAACGCTGGAGGGATATATATATATATACATGTATATATATATACTTATACTTCATGTATACATACACCTAGAATTAGAGAATGAGGAAAGAGAGACGCAGAATAGAATAATACATAGTGATGATGATGATGACGATTATGATGATGGTGATGATGACGAGTAACAAGTGGAGGAGGAGGAGGAGCACCTTTGAAAGCGCCCATGAGGCAATAACTGTTGACCGACGACGATACATGTAGCAGTTGTTACATTCTCTACTCTCGTTCGAGGCTACAGATACATACCTTTTACATGTATGTTATTAATTCTCTTTTCTTATTATTACAGCAGTCTCGACATGTAGCTTTTTCCCCCCCCCCCATATTTATTTATTCCATACCCGCCCCCGTTCGAATTCACGTTGCTGTTGTTTTTTATTTTTTATTTTTTATTTTTTATTTTTTTTATTTTTTTTCTTTTCTTTTACCGTCCGTCCCACCCTCACCCACCCACAACCCCCCCTCCCCCCCCAGTAACAGTACGCGCCTTACCAAGTTGGTCTACGGCTTCGCCGCACATGCATCTCCTCTATGGTCAGCTTGGCTTAGCTGCTCCGCCCTTTGGAAAATGGCACGCCCACCCAACCCACGCCCGGCCGCTCTTTTTCCGCCCCCCCCGCTCGTTTTGGGTGTGTCTTCGCCCATTCTACGTGTGCGTCCTCTGCCACCACCACTCACTCACTCACTCACTCACTCACTCTCCCTCTCCCCTCCCCTCCCCATCCCCATCCCCTCCCCCCCTTCTATTTCTCTGTCGCTCTCCCCTTCTTCTTCTTCTTTCTTTCTTTCTTTCTCTCCTTCTCTCTCCCTTCCTCCTTCCTCTCTACTCTTCATCCAACCCCCCCCCCCCTCTTCAGCGTCTCCACCATTATTTTTTTTTTTTTTTTTTACTTATTTGCGTCCACTCTCTCTCTCTCTCCACTCTCTCTCTTCTCTCTTCTCTGATCTCTCCCTCTCTCTCTCTCTTTCTCTCTCGCCTCGTTGCGTAAAAGGTATATATATAATCTCCATCTCCCCCCCCCCACACCCCCCCTTCTCATAGCCTCCTACATCTTCCCCCGATCTATCGTGATCTTCCCCCCCCACCCACACACACCCCGTTCTGATTCTCCCCCCTCGGTGTCGGTGACCGTTCTGCCCGTTTCTTAGCGTGTCATTGCGGTTGTTGTCTGTTCCCACAAGTCAACCCACACACATCTCAATATCCCCCACCCCCCCCCGTCTTCTTATTATTATTACTACGCACGCACCGGGGAGGGAAATCCACCCACCCGTACACGTTATCACGCTCTCACAACACGATCCCCATCACGTCTTCCCCCTTATCCATTGTCCGATCTCATGCACATTGCTCACTCGCTCCGTGTCATAAAGTAACAGGCTCTCTTCAAATCTAACCACCTTATTTTATCAACAACACACACACACCGTTACCACAACCTACTACTACTACTACTACTTTTACTACCTATTCATACACGTTCACAATACAGTGGTGTCCGTTATTCTACACATTAACATACATTGAGACTTGGGCTAGTTGTGTTATATATATATATATATATAACACGCACACCGATCATTACCATTATCGGTCTCCCCTCCCCCACACACCCTCTATTGATTGCAATCTCATCTGCTTGATTGCTCTTTATATATATATATTATATATAATTTTTCTTTTTTTATATACATATCAACCATGGCAGCCAGCACGTCATCTCCTCCTCCCCCGATACTAAATTCCATAGCCGTCAACAGTACTCCGACGGCTTCCTCGATCCCCGCCAAGCGCCCCCTCGAGACCGCATCATCCACATCGACAACGACAATTTCCTCATCTTCGTCGCCCACAGCATCGAGCGTTTCGTCGGTGGCCGCTAACGCAACCACCTCATCTGCCAATACTAATAATGCCGCCACCACCACCGCCACCACTACTACCACTGCCGCCGCCGCCGCCGCCGCCGCCGCCGCCGCGGCGACTCCGCAGACAAAGAAGGTTCTCGAGAGAAACCAGGCGTGTCTGTCGTGTCGCTCCAGGAAGCGCAAGTGTGATGTGAGTCGCGCGTGATTCTCCATGATGTGGGTTAGCTGTGTAGGGTCGAATTGTGCTAATGTCAATGATTGTAGGGCGGGAAACCTACGTGTAGTGCCTGCGACAGGCTCGAGAGACGGTGCGTGTACTCTACGGGGGGCCTGTCGACCGTGACAAAGATTCACTCGTCCTCATCGTCACTCCATGCTAGTAGTAAGTATCTCTTTGGAAATTTGTGTTGGTGTGGAGGAGAGGGAATGTGTGTGTGTGTGTGTGTGTGTCTAACATCGGGAATTAGAAACAAACAATAGTACAACCCAGAGCTCGAACTCGAACCGATGGCCCGTACCGCCTGCCGTAAACACGAATATAGAGGAGGCGCACCCGTTGGTTATCCACGGGCCCTCTCCGCGCACCGCACAACCGCCCTCAACCCCGCCGTTGCTCAACGCGCCCAACTCGTCCCAAACCACCTTCACAGCCATCAACCACGGCTCGTCCTCTCCACCGGCAACGCGCCCCAGTCCCAGCCCGAGCGCGCAGCCAGCAACAAATGGAAACCAGAGGCACTCTCATGAGCCACCCGCCAAGCGTCCGCGCTCAACCGAGGCTCCGATCTCGTCGGCCAACCTCTTCACAGCGCGTTTCCTGCAGGCGTCGCCGTTTACCAGCGAATGTGACACGGCATGGCCGGAGCCCGGGCTTCCCGAGAGCGACATCGCAGACGTGGACCTTCCTCCCCCGGTACTTCTGGCAGAGCTTGTGGAAACCTTCTTTGAGCAGATTCACCCGTTCTTGCCGTGTTTGTACCGATCTGCAATCACGTCCGACATCGCCGCCAATGGTCCTCTTTCGCGACCTAACCCACTGTCTTACATTCTCGCATCGCTCGCCGCGCACATCTCCCCTGATCCCTCCATCACGTCGCGATCTGCGCCCTGGGCAGCCGCGGCAAAGAGAGGCTTTGACGAGAACGTAAAGAGGGGTAGCTTTGATCTCCTGAATGTGCAGGCGGCAGTGTACATCTGTCTGTACTGCCTCGTCACCGCGGAGATGGCCGAGCTCTGGGTCTTTTTGGCAAAGGCGTACCGCATGTGCACACCGCTCGGGCTGCACGAGATTGACTCACCGCGGCGCAGTGGGCGCGCAGGCGTGGGTCCGCTGGCCAAGAGCGAGCAGGAGCTGGAGGAGAGGCGCAGGACGGTGTGGGCGGTTTTCGTCCTGGATAGGCTTATTTCGTGGGCGCCAGGGTGGCCGACGGTCGTCGATGAGAGGGCGTTTTGTGTCAACTTTCCGGTGGATGAGGCTGTGTTTCAGAGTGGCGAGATTGAGGTATGTTTTTTTTTTCTTTTTTCATTCTCTTTTCTTTTTTTTTTTTCCTGATTGACTGACTGGGGCTTTTTTTTTTTCTTTTTAGAAAATGTCGCATATCGTGATTGAGCCCTTTGCACACCAGCTCTCAGACCTCATCACACCTACAGCTTCCTCTGCTCCCCAACGCAGTCCCTACCACTACATCCGCAAGCTCTGCGTTCTCCTCGGACACATCATCGCGCACACGCACTCACCCCACCCCGCCACCCGCAACACGTTCGACACCCTCGAAACAACACTCGCGCGCTTCCGGCTGTCACTTCCACGGCAATACCGCTCCATCGCGAACCTCCCCGGCAGCGAGCTCACGCACGTCGCGCAGCTCAACTTCCTACTTCACGTGTGCACGATCTTGCTGCACGAGCCGGGCTCCGAGGCCGCTCAGGCGGCCGTTGGAAACATCATGGCGGGGCTGAAGATGCTGGTCAATTGCGCGACGGAGGAGAGCGGGGCGCTGGCGAACCCGTTCTTGTTTAGCGTGCTGTTTGTGGCGGGACGCATGTTGGCTCTGGGGTGCAGGGAGGGGCGCAGTGGGCGCGGGGAGGTGGACTTGGTGCTGGAGGTGCTGGAGAGGGGACGGGAGTGGTGGCCAGGGTTGGCGGGGAAGTATAGAGATGTTGTGGGCGCAGAGGCGGGGAGATAGAGCTGATGCTTCTCTCTCGTGATTTGGACTGTGTTTTTTTTCTTTTCTTCCGTTTAAACTTTTACTTTTACTTTTGTGGTGTAGGCTGGTCTTCTGGTCTTTCATTTTTCTTCTCCTTTTTTTTTTGTGTGTGTTGTGGTTTGCAAGCCACCCCTTATATTGTCGTCTCCTTCAGTTTTTTTGTCTCATTTTTTTTCTTTCATACTCACCCCGCGTGTCTTTTATTTCTGTCTCTTTTTTTCTCTCCTCTACAGTGGTATTGAACTCGGGTCTGGTCGGCTTTTTGTTCTCGTTCATGCGCGCGGTCTTGAGTCTTTCTTGTCTGTTTGTTTTCTGCAGCGGTGGGTTTTTTGGGGGGAGTGTGTGTGTGGTGGTATGATTGATGATGATGAAGATGCGGGGGGACAGGGAGCGTGCGGTGTATTATTAGTGGCGGTATGCATGCATTGAGGGCCCGGCTGGGCTATTGATATGAAATAAATGGATTTGGGTCTGATTAGATTTCTTGTGTGTGTGGGATGTATCGAGTGATGGCCTGTGATGCACACATTGTATGGGTGGTGGTTACTTGTGCTTGTAGGGGTTAACCGCGGCCGGCCGGCTGGGGTGGGATGGGGGGCCTAACTCTTGGTGGATAAGTACATGTACTCTGTGTATGTACCGATTGGAACATGTATACACAGTACTACACCCGGACGTACACCAGAGCCCGTGTCCCGGGTACAGCTGTTGTGCGCGCGCGGTTCGGTCTGTATAGATTGCAGTGTACCTCCAGCGGTGCCTTGCCACTTTGGGGTGCAGGTGGTATATACTGCTACTTACTGCATAATCCAGCCCGGAGGACCGGCCTACATGGTGTACCCTTCCTTATCCGCCCATGTACGTATCTGTGCAAAGTACCTCGATAACTGGGATACATATCTACCCAGCACAACCGCCAAAAAAGACACCGATCTTGGTACAAAGGCACTGCCGAAAGTGAGTGATGCCCCATGACTGTCCGATGGGCCACTTACGTAACCCCACACCATACACCATACACCATACGTGGTCGATCGTGCATACAGCTCAGGACAGTCCGACGGCGGCAATTGGCTCTAGCTGGTGGTGGCCGGGGATGCGGGCTGTAGGGAGAGAGAGTAGGAGAGAGTGGAGGCGTTGCACAGGCGCTGGCGCGGGGGCGTCTGGCGCGGGGCTGGGTTGGAGGCTCTGCTGGTTTGGGCGGTGGTGGTGTTTGGTTTGAGACAGTTTGGGAGGTGCTTTTTTTTGGCTTAGTGGCAGTTAACACCATATGTAGGCCCTAAACAGTACCAGCTAGCTAGCTACATCGCCGTTTTGATTGTAAGCTTCGCTTGAGCGCTCGACTAGCTAATGTAGAGCCGTGGCATGCAGGAATAACCTCTGGGTAGATGAATACAGAGGATCGCAGTTGAGCGGTAACTAGCTAGCAGCTTTCCAGGTCCACATGGGAGTGGGGGTTTGAAAGCTTCTGGTAATTACT
This sequence comes from Morchella sp. 2018-W30, assembly GCA_024713625.1. Taxonomy (NCBI): domain Eukaryota; kingdom Fungi; phylum Ascomycota; class Pezizomycetes; order Pezizales; family Morchellaceae; genus Morchella; species Morchella sp. 2018-W30. Next base: position 1,384,411 of record JAMJEW010000019.1, read on the forward strand.
CGGGGAAGAGGGGGTGCTTCGAGCTAAGGACTATAGCGTGATTAACGAGGTTAATCATCGCCTCGGCGGGAGTCGTGGTATCTGTTAATTGCGGCTGAGGTTTTTTGTAGGGGCGGATTGTGGTGTAAATTAAATATAAAGTAGGATGCATGGGAGCAGCGGTCATTACTTTGATTTCGGCGGCCTTTTTGTTTTGTTTTTTTACGCCCGTTTCTGCTGCACCTTAACTACAAGTGGAGCGGATGGAGCGTGGTAACAAAGATTTCTGTCTGTCAATTTTTTACATCTTCAGGTCTAAAAGTGATTAGTGGTTGGATTTAATTTGCTGTTTTTGTACATAGCCGCCAGTCCACATATTTTATATGGTTTAGCTAAACAGGATATGCGGCCGCGGTTGATTTGGCATACTTTATCATGCCTCGTACGTTGGAGCTAACTTTTGGCTCAGTCCGGTATTTTTATTGTATGATATTATGCGAGAAGTCTTGTATAATGATGATTTTGCTGAAAAATCCTAATGCGCATATGGTGCGGTAAACGTGATTTTACCAACGGTGGTGAAAATAATACCAGCATTTATACCTTAAAATGGATAATAGCACAGACCTTTTGGCTATATAATGCCAGGATATATGAACATTGTCTACCGGTGAGGATTTTACTACTAGTGGCAGGTATTTTACCACCGGTGTGGGACTGTTGGTATTAATGATGGTGCAGGATAGGGACGGAACGTCAGCATTTATGCTGGAACAAGGACTGAACTTCAGTGCTTATACAACTGGTGGTAAATGATTTGCCACCGTTGGTGAAACTACATGTACTTTTGGCACGTTTACCGCTCCATATGCGCAGGTACAAGTAGGCCAGTATATATTCGCACTTATTCTGCACAGGTAAACTTCACAGATTAAATTTTTATTTATCTCCTGATTGGACTTGGATATATATGTACATTTATCTACAAGTCTTTACTGCGGCCGTTTACCTGCCTGCCTGCCTGCCGCGCCTGCTTGGTTTGCTGCTTGGCTGGGTGCTGCTTGGTTGGGAGCTGGATTCGCTGGGTTCGCTGCTTAATTCATCAATTAGCTCATGTCCTGATGGTGGCGGTGATGGTTGATTGTGAAAGGGTGTAGATGGAGCCGTGGCGGTAGAGATGAAGGTGTGGAGGTGAAGTTGTAGTAGGAGATATCTCAAGTCCCCAACCCTAACCCTCGTTCCCGCTGAGGTTTTTTGATGATTCACCCCTAACTGAGCCTGAATAGTGGCAAAACAGCCCAATCGGGGAAGACTGAGGGTGATTCTGCATCTAAAACGCATATTATGTTCAAATCATACCTCGGTCTCAAAATCAGTCTGATCATATTTTTTTTATACGGACTGGCGGTAATGTAAGCTATATAAGTAAAAAGCGCGAAGTTGGACGGGATTATACCAACATGTCCTCCCAACACCACAAGAGCTAGCTACATAGCTGTAGATCTCAAAACCTCAGCCTTCCAACAAGAAGTAGCTTGGGGGCGAGTCATTTGCTGTGTTCCTCCAAACCCCTTTTGCAGAGAAACGAACCGTTTCCTGGGTCTATACTAGAGTCCGGCGTTACAACGGGTTACGGGGAATAGTGGGGTCTGTATATAGTGAGCTGGCCGCTGATGGAGAGTAGGGGTCAATTGATCGAGAACCTGACTGTATATTCGCTAACTAGCGTACAGGAAAGGAGGTACCAATGGTACGGGGACAGCCCCGGCCTTTCTATGGAGCGGAACTGCAGTACGTACTCGGCCTCGGCCAGCGACTAGCTATATACGCCCAATTGGCATGCGCTGATAAGGCGTCCCATCAAGTCTTGTGCCATTGTGAGCACATATCGTCTGACACGCTTGAGAAGATTTAAACTACGTACGTTCTAACCAAGCTGGCGATTTTGTAATTAATGAAGAACTCAGCTGAGTAGCGGCTTTGACCATGGAAGCTGTGTGCAATAATCTCTCATCAATATGCTCCCCAGATCAGCCATGATCAAGGTTCCTTGAGCCAAGAGCGGGGGATCTGCAGTCAGAGTGCTGTGAAAGACAAAATTCTTTCGGTGCAACTCGTTGGTTGCGGAGTGCACAGAGGTAGATCGGGTTTCGGAGTTTATGGAGACCCTTGTTTTTGGAGGGAGTATCATTTGGGCTGTGGAGATGTCGTCGATTAATTCACACCACGAGGACAAAGACGGTGGGGGCCTTGTTTCGTGTACGGACGTACAATGTGTGCCCCGTGGTCGGGCGGAGGGATGGAGAAGTAAATATATAGGAATCCGAAAAATATCGCGAGAGCGCCTACTTTGACCAAGATCCCTACTACCCGAGTTATATTAAACAATAGCGTTCCGGCCGCGGGGTTTCCAGGCCAGGGATGATCTAGGGTCAGCCGGGAATTTTAGCTAATGTTGTGGCGCTTAGTTGTGTTGAACTATAGTGTAGTATTTTCCCTCATTATTATCATTGCCCGGGTTTCTGTCTGCATGCCTTGAAATATACAAAACCTTATTGAGGGGTCACGTCACCGATTTCGGTGCTTGGGGAGAAGAGGGAATTAAAGAAAAAACGCAGTGTATCGCGGAATGTCATGCCTGGACTCGAGGTCGATCAATCAATCAATATTAATTAGAAAAGTCGAGGAGAATTAAGATTGGTCGACTTTTGACTCCGTATATAGTCTTGAGGGCACAAATGCACAGGATCTGCATATAAATATTACAATAGTGGTTGTAATGTGCTCCGTCAGATCTACTTAGTAGTAGGCTACTGGAATTCCAACTATCAGCCAACCATATGACGGGTTGACAACGCTGCACAGATCGGCCGGGAATGCATGTGACCATCACGGCGCTGCAAAGAACCATCACTACCTCAGCCTAGTCTTTAATTGAAAAGGGACCAGCTGTTGAAAAGTAAGAATATAAACGCTCGGCGTCAGCTTGAAAATTAACAAGAACGCCGGCCGCGCCGGCCCCCACGCACAGGCCTATAGCTAGCTGGCTAGGAACTACCTGATTTTCAACGAAGTGGTGGAACTTATCAACGGGAACTACCGCACCACACTTAAAAGGCACCTCTGTCTTACGCTGGCTGTAGAGCCTTGTAACCACCCACTCAGCTCTACCTTTTTACCAATCGCCACTGAGAAGTACTATAGCCAATTGTACTCCTAGGATATACACTGGAGGGTGTAAAGCCTAAATGTGATATTACCTCAGGCTAGTACTCACAACTGGATATACAAACAAATTCAGCCCTAGACACGGGTTTGTGACGTGGATTGCTCGATTCTTCACTTTTTTTTACAGACTTGGACTTATGCCGAGCTCCAGGACAAAATCGGATCATGGTGAATGATCAAGTACACTTCTTTTTCCTGCTGGGCCGTTCGTTGAGTTTATGAAACGATATAACTTAGGAATAAACCGCTTGCCTGATAATGCTATAGCTAATGATGTTTGCTATACATGCAGGCCTACTGTAAATCTGTCCATGCTCCCCTGACGAGGATCAAATTGTTTCTCGGACAAATTGATCGCCATCGGTGGATTTGAGAAAAATGGAGTTCTAAAAGCACAAATGACTGTTCTTTGATTCAAGAAAGGAATATATCTGATAGAGTCTATGAGCTCACTGAGAGGGCCTAGACGTGATGAGAATAGTTGTAGGCTACCGGCAGGAGTCAAGAGGGTAAGTACTTTGGTGATGACTGCCTCGGTATTAATTAAGAGTTTCATGTTCCGAGAACGCGGCACAACTAGCTATGGAAAGGTTGAAGCCCTATACACCTATAAATGTTAAGATATCGTTTTTTTCTGGTATGAAATTAAGTATCGTCTCTCGCGATAGCAACCTTCAACCTCACTATTTCTATGAGTCCATCATTATCATCTGCATGATAGTTAGAGCGGGACATGATTATCTTTGGTGTAAAAATGACTGTGAGTTTATCTTGGGTTTAGCTAGTGGTTGAGATTCTGTACGGTCTCAAGTCTGGTGGGGTTAATTGAATGATTGATTGCCAGCGCTATTGGGACAGTACCTAACTTCACCCCAAGTATGTACGTGAGTTAAATATAGTGCACAACTCCAGACAGAACTTGAGATCTTGATGAGCTGGCTAAATGGCTTGTCTAGAATAATCTGCTGATCCAGTGATTGGATTGATTCCAGTAAACACTCAGAGGGCAAGAAAGACAAATTTCTTTGCATGTCAAAGGGTGGTATCAATTCGGCCGGCCGGAAAATATCCACATAACTCGAAGAGTCTGATAGAAAGGCTAGTTGCCGTCAGTTCTCAAAAGAACAGCCCGGGTTCAAAGGGCAAATCTAAGCTGTCCGATTGGTTGCTTTATGGCTTGCCACCACCTATTGCTCTGCTCTTTTAAATTGAGCCCGGGCTCCGGCCCTATTTCGAGACTCAACGGTATCATTGGTTCGTCTAAATGTTACATGTACCTTCATCCTGTGATTTGTGTAAAGAAAACCGCCGTATATATTATATATATACATGCACCGACCCTCTTAGAGTGACGTATGATCGATCCCGGCCATGTTACGTTCGTTAGATTTAACTTTGAATAGCTTACACGTAGATGGCTCTTTAAAACTTTTAGATCCAAGCTCTAGAGATCCTTATTCTTCCAAGTTCACGAGAGGGTTGGGAACACTCTAATGAAGCAGTAATTATACTTTCTCATATCATTCCTTGGAAAGAAGGGGTTGGAAATCGACCATCGGGCATAATCCACCCACCGCACTAAGGCAAGTGCCGCTAAATGACAATTGTTTACTAGGAGCATTGATAGGCTGCTTATCTCCGAGATCTTGAAAGAGAGAGAGGGTTGAGTAGGAATAGTGGTTGCAGCAGGTGTCGTATGGGGATTCGATATGTCCGGCTGCTTTGGTACAATGAAATATGTCATAGGTAACAGAGGGAGTGAATTAAACCTAATTTCTTTCTCGAATTCATGACCATGAGATTATTGGTCAACTAATTCCTACTTTCTAGTTTTCAAGAATTATAAGTTCATGGAGCTCATCGCGACCTGGAATCGGGAATAATCCTGATAGACTCGGGGGGGGGGGGTATGTTACCGTGACATGAGACAAGGCGGAACTAACCTAGTTTTCCTAATCCGGCCATGAGCATGTGGGAGAGGTCTTGTACGAATCGCGGTTTTGCTACGACGGCACATATTATTTGGGGAACATATCACAAGATCGCCGTTTCGCAGTACCACCGAGCCATGTCAGTTGCCTTTGTATCTTACTGTACCATGAAGTGCAGTAAATACTAGCAGGCTGGAATTACTGTAGCCATGTCCACAGTGCAGCCCGTACTCGAGAAGAAATGTCGTATCACTTGAGCGCTGCACTCAGGCGTTGTAGCGCCCTTTTGAACGTTTTGAGACATAACAGTGGCCCAACGCTCTACCAGTCCCACATGACGTACCTTATTGCTCTTCCACTATAGTCCTGGGGTATACAGGATGTGGGAGATCAGTTGTTGTAGAAGTATCAGAGGGGCCCTATTGGCCAAATCAGCCACTCGAACCCTGTTTTGAGGCTCCTGTTTCCACAATAGTTCGTAAATTAGTTGTACTTCTACAAGTTTATTTTAGTGGTCTGGCTGGAGCTAGGAGAATTGTTAGCTTGGAGCAATTGATATTATATGTCGGCGGAGTATTTCCTTTTCTTGTTTAGGGTTAATAATAAACTACCAGGTACGGTGCAGTTCAGTGCGCGCAATACAAGAGTACTCTTTGGTCATTTAGAATATCTTATTTGGGATTGCAATTGTCAGGATCTAAGTACTGCATGTAGTACTAGGGAATCGAGGCGAGTGCAAAATATCAGGAAAGCACCACGTTTGGACAAGAAACCTTGTACCCCCCCTGCCATGGGAGCGTAGTGGGGTATTATCGCTCTTATGGATGAATCCTGTTAAATTCGCGACCACCTTAGACGTTATATAATAGCCGCTTTTGGAAATAGTTCCTGGTTGCAATGTGCTTATTACTCGCTGTTTATTGGAAGATTACCGATTATAGTAATGGCACGGACTAGGGTCTTGAACATCTGTGAAAGCGATAGTTGGTGGAACGTATTTTTTCTTACAATAATTTAGGCGTGTACTCCGCGATCACGTGTCTCGTAGCAGTACAAAGCACCCGCCAACCAGAAACGCTTGATAACGGCAGTTGCGGAGTTATCTAGCTTTAGAAAGGTCATAAATACGCCGTGGAGATATCAGCCTAGCTTACATAGTTAAGGAATCATTTCTATCTTAATTGATATATGAAATATAATAGTAGCCGGGCCGGGTTTGTATCTTAGGCCATATATAGAAAATGATCATATGAGTACTGTTATAACAGCTATTCCTATAAGATGTGAGATGGGGCACCTAGACGGCCAAGAAGAGTCTCAACATGACTACTCGCAATCTCATGGCGTTTTTGAACACGACTAATATTGCATAAACCCAAAAAACCGCCAAGACTACATTTTTGTATGGCATGTAATAGTGGTTGTGTTCAGAAACGCTATGAAGTTGCGAGTAGAATACATGTCTTTAAGTGGGATCGCCGGGAACTCAATCCCAAAGTCAAGTGTAGCCGGAGGTTTCTTGCTTTACTGGTACTATTGAACGATGAAATGTCGATTTGGATTATCCTGTGAGATCGCTCGTGCTCATCCTCATGCAAGTCACTATGTGTTCGAATTTCGAGCGTAGGTACCTACCCGTTATCACAGGCATACAGTTCGTTTTGAACGATTTAGATTAGAATTGAAGATAAGTCACTTACCAATAATATCCCGCCACACTGTCGAGTATGAAAAACAAAAGTTTCTTAATGCATCACAGGCTATCACTCGCTCATAAGCCAACTCTAGCACCCTCGCTAAATAACGCTGGATCCGTCCTACAGCCTTTTAAAAGCGGCCTGAACGAGGAAACTATTGGTAGGCTGACGGTATTTGAATAAGGGCAGGTCAATTGTTATCGTGCTGGACGTACGTATGTATTGAAAGAATAACCTATGCAGGCGCCCGTATCGACACGTGTATGGACGAGATGGAACCTAGAATATATTTTAAAACGAAAGTGATCGATAGATGGAGCCAGTTAGTAGGTTTGCTACCCAGCCCCAGTAATTATTATAGATCTTAGTTTTTGATGAAGAGGTGGGTGATGGGTAAAGATCGCCAAGGCAGGTTCTCAAAACATTTGACGGATTGTAATTGTAGAAGCAGATGCCAAGACCTTAAGAGGCACATAGTTGCTATCAATAGCGACGTCTGACCTCGTTCGAGTCCGTATTACATGCGCCAAGGAAGAAGAATGTTATAAAGTGCAAAAGTATGAGTACATGAATGTACACAGTTTTTGTGCATCATTCAAAAATTGTATTCCTTGAGAGCAGCTCGTTTCGATGTCATCTTAGCTACTGGGTGGTAATTGTAGAGGTGTATGTATATACCATGATGTTTTCAGAATGTTGAAACATTAGAACAATAAATGAAATCTCTGGCTCAATGGTCATTTTTTTCGGCACCTACTGGATTGCGGGGGGTAGGTGTTCGAATTCCTCGGGGTTATCACTTCGGGAGTGCGTCAGCGGTACCTCGCCTGATCTGAAGAGAAGCTTAAATTTAGCACAGGCGAATGTGTGGTTGCACACAGGTCTAATTGATCATTGGCTGGAGGTGGGGTTTAGGTCGCACTTGGCTCCAGGTGTGCATCATAATACGGGTAAGCGAATAAACAAGTCCACCACAGAAGCCTTAGAGTTTCTGGAGTTTGAGCTATTACATGGCCACTCTGTTGACAGAAAGGGTCCTAGTATCTTAATATCTACAACGTAGCTCGAGTAGAAATATATTCTTAGGCTTATATAATTATATTATTATGGATCGTACAAGGTGATGGGTACTAACCTGTACTGGCTAGGCATGAACTGGCTCGAGATCAACCTGGCGTAGGGCTCGAGCTCTCAAGATTATATAAAATATCTACTAGCATCGATAATGGAGAATATATCATTTATAGGCCACTAAGACATGATTTCCTACCACCACTAGCTATAGTACTTTACCAGGCTCAGCCTAGGATTGAGCCTTGCGGATATGGGCTCGAGCCTAAAGCTCGAGCGCGCTCAGCTTGCGCCAATCACTAGACTCCGACTCACAGGAATTCTCGTATGGTCCCATGAGGCAATCCAGTATGCATATATTGATTTGGTAAATGCCACTCATTGAGCTAATGATCAAGGTGAAGTCATTGAACTCCCGTATGATTTAGTCTGTTTGGGCTGTTGAAAGGCCCTTTGCTTCCCGTTGCAAGTGTAGGAACGATTCCTGTTTTCTTAAAATAAAATAGTAACTGAAATAAAAAGTAGGTTATTGGTATTTAAAAGTGAATATTTAGCGAAGGTAGAGGACCGCATGCAAAAGCAACCGAACTCTAGCAAATTACTCTAGTGATACCGGCGATCTGACGTTATAATAGCGACCGATATAGGGGATGCGTCACTAGGATACAGGGTCCTACGAATAGGATAAAAAGCTCCATGTTGTGGTACAGAAATAGGCTCTAGTACATGTGATGCCTACAAGCGGAACCTTCTTCAAAACCGTCTCTTGTGCGCATATATAATAATCGTAGCACGATGGTTAAACCCTTGAAAGCATTGGTAAATGGTAGTAAGATGGGATTGGCGGGGCCCATGTCGGTAACATCCCATGTTTCATCGGGCAAGGTATTGGGTCGCCGATTCGAATAGCTCTTTTTTATTGTGGTAGATTTGATAGAAATAAGAGTTAGATATCTTTCAAAAATATGCAAGAGATATACCGAGGTTTCCTCGCGAGCTGATTCGTGATGACCTCTCAGGTGAATATGCAACTTCCAAGGGATCTTACTGTTAATTCCAGGATCTATGTCCGCGAAGACATTGCCTTGGTAGTTTGTGCAATGCTGACTGCTCTCTAATCTGGTTTTTGGGTAGCTCAGGGAGCTAAATCTGATTGATCTACCAGTACAAGGCTAGTATAGTTGTGGGGTAGAAATGAACCTGCGAGAAATCAGCCGCAGCTATCGTGCATCCTCACACATCCCACCATTTTGATATAGGCTGAGCTAGTAATCACGACGGAGGTTGTCCTGGCCTCCGAAATATACACTCGTACTATAGAACGCACAACCTGAGAGTGATGAAAAGGATTATAAAGACCCCCGAGAAGCCCCAATGCCAGAGATAACCAGCCCTCACCTGAGTATTGCATACACAAAATCGAATCTGCAACATCTACAGCAAGAGAGATATTGAAAATGGCTCGGTACTCTTTCTTCTCCTACCTTCTCCTCGTTTTCCTCATTGGTGTCAGCACCACTCAAGCACTGAATATCGGCACCGATGGCAGTCTTGGTGAGTAACTTTGAGTACACATAGTATAGTGGGTAATACTAATATTTAATTCCATTCTCAGGAAAAAGGCAGTGCCCATACGATCGGCAATGTGGATACGCATGTTGCCAGGCCGATGAGAAGTGCGACTACAATAAGTGTGTCAAAATCTGCAAATATGATGAAACGCTCGTCGGTGGAGTCTGCTGTGCAAAAGCGAGCGTCTGCGGTACCGTCTGCTGCCCTACGAGCGAGACTTGCGGTGTATATGGTAAATGTGAAAAGCCACAACCAAAATGCGACATTTTGGCAGGCGAGACCCTCTGTGATAAGGCCTGCTGTAAACTCGGCGAGATCTGCAACAAACAAAAGGCGTGCGAGAAGCTCTGTCCCCTGGGGGAGATTCTACTCAACAACAATCTTTGCTGTTTGAAGGAAAATGTCTGTGACAGAGCTTGCTGCAGAAAAGGCGAAACTTGCAAGTACGGTAAATGCACATCGGAGCCTACCTGCGACCTTACCAAGGAGACGGTTTGCGGAAAGCTTTGCTGCAAGACTACAACAGAAGACTGCAAAGACAATACCTGCGTTCCAAAGCCACCAGTATGCGACACTTATGCCGGCCAGTCTGTCTGTGGCAAGGTATGCTGCGCGAAGGACCAGGAGTGTAAAGATAGCAAGTGTGTCGACAAGCCTCCTGTCTGCGATACCTACGCTGGACAATCTGTCTGTGGAAAGGTCTGTTGCCTTAAGGGACAAGAGTGCAAGGACAACAAGTGTGTCGACAAGCCTCCCGTCTGCGATATCTACGCTGGACAATCTGTCTGTGGCAAGGTATGCTGCGCGAAGGACCAGGAGTGCAAAGACAGCAAGTGTGTCGACAAACCTCCTGTCTGCGATACCTACGCTGGACAATCTGTCTGTGGAAAGGTCTGTTGCCTTAAGGGACAAGAGTGCAAGGACAACAAGTGTGTCGACAAGCCTCCCGTCTGCGATACCTACGCTGGACAATCTGTCTGTGGCAAGGTATGCTGCGCGAAGGACCAGGAGTGCAAGGACAATATGTGTGTCGCCAAGCCTCCCGTCTGCGATACCTACGCTGGACAATTTGTCTGTGGAAAGGTCTGTTGTCTTAAGGGACAAGAGTGCAAGGACAGCAAGTGTGTCGACAAGCCTCCCGTCTGCGATACCTACGCTGGACAGTCTGTCTGTGGCAAGGTATGCTGCGCGAAGGACCAGGAGTGCAAGGACAATATGTGTGTCGCCAAGCCTCCCGTCTGCGATACCTACACTGGACAATTTGTCTGTGGAAAGGTCTGTTGTCTTAAGGGACAAGAGTGCAAGGACAGCAAGTGTGTTGACAAGCCTCCCGTCTGCGATTCCTACGCTGGACAGTCTGTCTGTGGCAAGGTATGCTGCGCGAAGGACCAGGAGTGCAAGGACAATATGTGTGTCAACAAGCCTCCAGTTTGCGATACCTATGCCGGACAATTCGCCTGCGGAAAGGCTTGCTGTAAGAAAGACGAGATCTGCAAGGATGGACAGTGCAAGGCGCAATGTGGGGTCGGCCTGACAATCTGCGGACCTAGCTGCTGCAAGAGCGACGAGAAATGTGACTACGGCCAGTGCAAGAAGCTATGCCCCTCGGGCGAGGTCCTCTGCAAAGGTCAATGCTGCAAAGGTACAATCCTTCCCCCTCTCTGATACAATTATCAAGAAAGCTCAATGAACTCTGAACTAACTACTCGGCTTCTTAAGGTGTCTGCTTGAGTGATATCTGCTGTCCTGCTGGACAGACTCTCTGCGCCGGAAAGTGTTGCGGTGGTCGATGCGAATATGATGTCTGCAAGGGCGCTTACCGTTACTTCTAGGCTTGGAGTGTGACGGTCGGATTTGTTTTCTTTAGGGTTCTTTATTATTAGTATTCCTTTTCAGTGATCTCGGCTAGGTGCCCTCATTTTTCGATGGTTGAGAATTTCCTTATAGCATCTTATTGGCTTCCTTTACTGTATGGTCTAAAGGAAACCATCTTTTTAATGGTGGATAATGGAAGTTTTTTTATAGTGATGTTTATCATCAATTGGTCTTGGTTGAAGTCGGGCTTTGCTTGAGATTTAAGTAAGCTATTCCCGGCGATATATAGGGGTTGATGAAATATCCCACAACTCAACCTAGAGGATATTATAATATAAGGGGCGATCCACCCAGAACCGACCTCCTGGCTAGCTAAGCTGCTAGAGAATATTCAGGTTTTGTATGTAATTTTGATCTTGTGGGGTGAGAACTATAGACACCCAGAGTAGAGGGAAGTACCAGAAGTGATTTCATAAGATAAATGGAGGAAAAGAGACTTCCAGATTGATGCAGTCTCATATGTTCCCCGCTATGGCGTTATCCTTCATATCATTTACGCAATCTCACTGTCTTTCGGACTGAGCTGACACATGCCGTGGGACGCTCGCGTTCAAGGTGCCAAGATCTTATTAGGCATGATAACACAAGTTAACACATGCGGCTAATTCTTGGCTGCATGATAGGAAGACAAAGTCTAACATTTACGTAGTAAGTGCTTGTGTATGGATCGAATCACAATTTATCACTCGGTTGGAAGTTTGGTAAAAGAGACTTTGTTACCCAATTTAGATATATAGTATAGATAGAGATATTATATAAACTAGGGATAGTACATGTTCTAGGCAGTTTGACCCGCCTCCGGTCTGACTACGTACCCTCCAAGGCCAGGAAACCACGTTTTAATATATATATATATAGTATTAGTACGTCTATAAATAACTGTTATGTAGTATCAATTACACAAAAAAATAAACTAAAGCTTAAGGAGGATGAAAACATGGAGAAGTGTACGGCGGATGTTGTTCGTATCATGAGCCATCACTCGGTATCGGAAGAGCTTCTTTTGCAGTTTGATTGATCGTTCTTACGAAATATCTCCTTTGTTTTGTTTATCCTTATTTATTTTATTTCTCTTTTCATTTTACATGCTCGGGTAGGGTTTTTAGTTCACCAATGGGTGCGGATACTAGCTATAGGCGAGGACTACCAAAAAAAGCCTAGAGACAATCTGTTTTACTAATTACCTGCCCCGAGTATATTTAGGGCGCGTTTGGGGGAAGTGTGGTTTAGAAACTACGTTAAGCGGAAGTCTTGTTAGCACATTGCTAACTGAGAAATATTAGGACAAAGTTAGGGTTTGCCAAACTCAAGGCAGTTAGGTGATTTTGTTACAGTTTTTGGTGGGGGGTGTGTTGCAACGGGAAGAAATAGGTCTGACCCAGTTTTTAAAAATTCTGTTATGTTTCTTTAATAAAGTGGCTCGCCAAACAGGCCAACTTATCAGATAACGGATTTTTGAGAAAGGTCCGTTGTATAACGGCATTTGGGGGTCTTAACCTCCGTTTAGGTGGTTGCCAAGCGCGCCCTTAACGTGTAGATGTTATACTGAATTACCGAGCTTTTCACCACCATAATTCCTAAATGTAAACGAGAAGATAGAGTTCTACTAAGATATATACATGTAGTGTTATCGATAAAGCCACCTAGTAACGAAAAAATTGGGTTTAGATATAGCTAGTTATGATTGATTAGTAGTAAGCATAATATACAAAAATATCTTTATCGATAATATTATAACACGGTCTGAAAAGTACAGATTCTTTAGTTTGGGGGAAAAGGGGGGGATTTTGGATTTTTTTTCTCTGATTCTTGCCTCTCAGGCCCAACGGATTGTTTTGATTGATTGATTGATACTTCATAAATTTGTGCAACCCGAGGGGATCTTACACTTTCGCCCCCTGGGCAGAGCCAAATTGCAACAGACTGTCTTCGTAACAAGCAAAAGATAAAACCAGACATTTCTGTTTGTTCCGTCGTCCTGTTCATCGCAAGGTCAAGTACTACTTTGTTTTATGTTCCGAGATGTATTAAAGCCTTGATCGAATGTATTAATTAGTAGTTTATGCCTAGTACCGATCACAAGACAATCCCGGACTCCCGAGACATGACACATCACTCGGCATTATCACCAATTGCAACTGTTGTAACGGGTGCTGCTTCCGAGCGCTTGTGCCTAAGACTATATGTCCGGTACATATGTATTATGTGACTGCCTAATATGGGCATATAAGACACCCTATATATATCTCATGTACCCAATATTAGTAGAACAACGAAGTCTGCTACACATTATTTACCTATATAGCTATATTATTGAAATTAATGCAACAATGCTTTGTTGAATTGATGCGAAGAAAGAAAAAAAAAGGGGGGGGGGTACTAGAGGAGGGCTGGTTAGACCTACATAGGTCAACGTGTGCTTACGTAGAGTATTTGGGGCTCTTACTAACTAGCACCTTACAGTTGTGGTACGGTTTCTGGGCCCGGATATGGATAATCTTAGCTGTCAGGACGGAAAAGAGCAATTTGGCAACCAACTTCTGAGTCTAAACTTTTAGTTCTTGGCGACCAGTTTTTGGTGTGGATAACCCGCCAAGAGCTCAAAATTTGAGCTCAAAATTTGGGGATTTGGGTGTTGCCAAAACACTCTTTTAAGAGTCGTATTATGTATTGGTCTGTGTACGTTGTATGCTGGAACTTATCAGGATGCAGTTAGGGTAGTACTTGCACAACAGGGTGGCTAAGAGGGGTGGGAATGAAATAAGAAACCCAATACCCAATAAGTAGGGAGTGTGGTGGCTTCCAGATCAAGACCTTCTCCTTTTTTACAAAGTCTCGGTGTCCCGAAAAGTCCTCTGAGTGGTTGTAAAACCTTATGGCTAGGCGAGTGCACAAGAAAGGAGTGAGACTTAGTACCGTTTGTGGCATGTAATATTACATAGCTTGTAGTCTTCGCTTCGAATCACTTCCTCCATCATGTAGTACTTTTGGCCCTTCATAAGTTCCTCCGGGTCCTGTGACGAGCGGTTTTGGCGCTCTAACCATTGTTAATTTTCGAAGTGAAGAAGGAGATAGACAGTACCAGACCTGGTTGATTGACTGACTACAGTATAAGAGAGATGTCTTGTAGTGTACCCACAGGGGGCAGTCACATGTGTGAGACCGGACAAATAGTCCTAGGCACAGTGGGTTAACTCCTAGGCACGGAAGCAACCGTAACCTACATGTATACACGAGCTTGAGGCTAAGAGGAATGCAGGACTTACTAAGGAATGATGTCACTTGCCTGCCTCCATTCAACCACTACCTACTCTAACGTCTATAAAGAGTTACAAAACACGCACCATATCCTCACAGAATCGATTCATTCTAAATAGAAATTTAATCAAACTAATATGTTCATGCAGTTATTGTATGCAATCCACCTCCCGATCATTATCCACCCATTGAGCCGTGCTCTAGCTAACCAAGAGACCTTACATAGCTCACAACCCCTCCCCCGCTACTCTACCAGGCAAATTGAGCTAGCAAGGGAACTTAACAATGAGTTGGCCCGGCACTTTCAGGACCCCCTCGATGATCTGTACCCTCTCACAACCCAAATCCTCATCCTGGCGGGAATGACCTGCTACGATCTCGTGCGCATCCCTGAGCGCAGCGGCGATGAGTGGTTTGGATTAGAAGATCCGTGGCCTGCAGAAATTGGTTTCGAGGAGGAAATACTGGAGGAGGCGGGCATCCGCACTGATTTCAGGATAGAGAGGGGGAGAGCATCGCAACTGCTTTGTAAGATCCAGGGAGTAATGATCGATTGGGAGAAGTTCATGGAAAATACCTGTACTGAAGAGAGGTTGATGGGGGAGCTGCTTGTGGATCAAACGGCGTCAATATTGAGGGTGTTTAAGAAGAAGCCTGTGTGCGGTGATAGGGAGGGGGCGTGGTCGGCGGTGGGGAAATGGTTGGCGGTGGAGGAAAGGCAGAGGATGCAACAGTATTGGGATGGGAGATTCTCTGCATTGGCCAAGGAAATTGAGGGGGTGTTGTATGTGGAGTCTATGCTTATTGGGTAGCCATGGTAGAAATAGTCTCCATGTAGTACATCATTTAGTCTTCATTGCTTGTAGTCACGATTTTAGAATTAAACTGCCTCCTATCAACGCCAACAAATCAAGCGTAATTTGGCGAAAGGTGGCTCTAAAGAAACGCAGAAACACGTATCAAGTATTAATGTAATGGCAATTTACATGCATTTGTAGCTAGTGGAACGAGTAAGGAGTTACAAGAATGTACTAAATTGGCCGGTAATGGAGAGGTCGGAAGGGCAGAGCTAACTACATGTAGTCATTATCCTATACCTAGAGCCTTTTGATTCTATGCTTGATAAAAATAGAGTGTGATACGCCACGGGCGTCTCCTACCCCACCAGATCTAGCACTGTTGAGGTACTGGATACCGGAATTAAAGATGTCAAAAGAGGTTTGATGATATATATACTCAAAGCGGACGCATCATCAAAAGTACTAGTAGTTGTAGGATAGGACGGGCACAGCGGCTGGAGCAGCCGTAGGAGCAGGGAGAACAGTGGTATCGAGATTAATATGGGCCAAGGAATATACCAGCCAAAATGTTTTCAAAGTCTAATGGTTGTGTGGCCCATAACAACATGTACTTCGGGGGTGGGAATAAGTGAGAAGGCACGTCCCTTCACGTACGCAACTTTGGCAGCGTGGTATCTTCTCACTTTCCCCACCCTCGAAGTACACGGTGGCTCAAGAGATAGTTTCTGTTATCTTACAACTGACGCTTACCACCCGTCTCATCTTACAATTGCTGTTTTCTCTAAGTTTCAAGGTCGGATTCTCATAATCACTAAAGGAACGACAATACTTTATCACAGCAACAACATAGGAAGCTTGGTTTCAACAACCATCATTTTTCTCAACCGAGGAATCTGTCCACGACCCTTAGTGTCGACGGCACGAACCCCAGATCTGCTTAATTGATCATTATCAATACATCCTGAACTTGAAATGTCATACAGGAATTGGCAGCCCGTCTCTGCTGGACATGATGGGAAAATCTTTGTGGTCCCGGAACTCCAGGATAAATTCAATATTGCTTCTAAATTAAAGCCTTCGAGCGTTGGCGGTGCAAACGGAACCCAAGAAAGTAGTAAGTACGCCGCACTAGAAATTAATTTACCTGTAAACTGGAGTCTCGGTAGTAGCATAAAGTCGGGCAGACCATATGGCATGCCTCAAGCGAGAATACCTTTTTATCGAGGACCAAATTCCCCGTATAGACTGGTTCGGGGCGGCAAACAATATACTCTATCGAGAGATGCTACGGCTCCGGAAGACTTGGGCCTCATCCTCCGGGAGGGAACGGGGAAAAATATATATGGGCAAGAACGAAATCTCGGCGCGAATGTTAAGGTTTCTATTGTCAGGTTACATGGGCGTTTCCCGTCTCTCGTCCCTTCCCGGAGGGCCAGGTCTAGTGTTCCGGAGCCTTACTACCGAGTCTCCACTGCACCAAGCACACCAGCAAGATTCTAGCGTATCGTTACTAACTACTGTCAAAAGCAAAACCATGATTACTAGGGTCGAGGAATATCTTACGGAAGCATCCAGAACTAAAGAGCAGGTGGTCTCAAGAAGTTGGATAGGACTTGCAATTAAAGAAAAATATTTCAATTATTACACCGGTCATATATATTGGCTTTTCTCAACAACATTCTTTGTGCTTAGCGTCGCTGGGAACATCACCGAAACTTACCCGGGAAAGATCTCTAAGCCTTGGGAAGTGAAAATCCTGGATATAACAAATACAGCAATCGAATTCATGATCCAGATTCTTTTTGCATATGCTGTTGAGTATGCATTCCTCATCAATTTGTTGGGTTTTCTTGCGGGGTTTTCTTTGAAATATGGGCAAGCACATCTTATTAGCAGGAGGGTAAAACCAAAAGATGCTATCACGAGCACGAAAGATTGGTGGAATGCCACCTGGCCAGCTATTTTGGCAGCCACCCGATATCTATTTGGGCTGATGGCCTTACCTCGCCCTACTGCTACTGCAACCCCCCTCTATACTGGACCTGGTGAGATTTTCGAGAAATTCGGGAGTGAACGTTACAGTTCCGCTCTGAGTTCCCATGAGGTCTCTGAACTTTTAAAAGTTGTGATAATTAGTAGGTGCCTCTACAATACCTCGCCGCAACATGTTGCTAACCGGGCAGATCCCTTACTTCGCGGCCGGAAGTCACGCGTATAGTAGACTAGGCATGCATGAGATGCATTGAACGGGCTTTGGTAGCAGGGGTAACGGTTGTGGTGGTGTTATTGGTGGTTGGTGGTGGTGATTTGTAGTACATGTTGTGTTGGCATCTTCGAAAACCGTATTTACCCACTAGCACCTTAGGCGGACTTCCCGTAGGCCACAGAAGTTGTTGTATTCTTATTTTTTTCTTTCTGTTCAGTAGGATAGAAGCAACAAAAACAAAAGTGGTTTCCCGTAGGTAAAGAGAGATCTCTGTGTTCTGTTTGATTACTACAGTACGAAAAACGGAGTGATTTTGCTACGGTAGCAAGACTTTGATCCTGTGCAAGGTAATTGAAGAAGCGTGCAATATGGATTTACTACAGTATTACTTCGGGTCAGAAGTCCATAGAATGTTGTATTGTAGTTGCGATATGATAATCTGTAGAGTACTTTTACTACCAAATGCTGTACATAGTGATACTACAATACCTCGGTAGCCTAGTTTTAGTTTCTTGCCTAAAAAGAGAGTGCGAGGATTTTGCTTTCAGCTACCCGGATTTAGGCTGTTGAAGGTACGGCTGGAAAAGGGGTGTACCTCGAATATACTTGCTAGTATCGAAGTGTAATATCGAGATATTATTATCGATCCGCTTGATAGGCTCCTCTAACTCCTATAGAAAGGAGCTTGAGAGCATTGTAGTTTCCTACCAAACGTCTGTTAGGATTACGTCAAAACGTTCATATATATTGTAGATGTTCACCTTGCAATTGCAGGTTTGATGCGATCTCTGAACTGCACAGAGCCCGGTTTGTGTTAATTAAGAGACCTCGAGACCCTTACTCAACCTTTACTTGAATTGCTTGACCTACCCTTCATTTCCGCCACCTTTATTTCCTTCCCAAAAGTGACTCTCTCTCTTCAATCGCATCAAAAAGTGAGCTTGTTCCATCCGATGCCAGGACTGTCCGTAGGCGCGACCTGCGATGAGGTCTCAACAAAAGGAACACCGGAGCATCACGCGTGTGGCCATACACTTGTAACAGTTTGCGTGAGATATCTCTTCGCACAAGCAAGGAACTCCAAAATCATAAAGATTGATGAAGGCCACTTCAATCCCATCATGAACGCTTGCTGGAGATGGGCTAAAGGTATAAATCTTCATAACCCTTGCACCTCACTAGTAGTTTAGTAATCGTCCCGACCCCGGTGATGATGACACCCATGGTTTCCCTATCGCAAATAGGAAGATGACCATCCATTAGGTCCATACATTTTAAAGTGGCGAGGGGTTATTATTGGGCTGACCTGCAACAAGAATTGGACACCAGTCCAAGGTAAAGCTGCGTGCCCTGGCTCATATCGGATTATGATATCGCCGATACTTTTGAACTTGTCAACCCACACAAGAAGCTTGTCTCCACGTCCCGGGTAATGATCTGCTTTCCTCTAAAGTCGAATTTCCACCTTTTTTCTTGGCAGAGGTCTCGATGTTTTTCTAAATGCCGTGTAAGCTCTACCGGGTGATCTTTATTTGTAGTATCCAAAGAAGCAAGAACTCCTTTGTCATCTAATGAGAGTCTAGCATAAGCTTTCGTCTATAACGGGGGCGGAGCGCTGGGAGGAGGTTCCCCCTGTACACTCGCTGAAATATTAGAGCTTGTATTCTCGGACGCAGATTAGACATATACGCACATAGACAGAGTAGAGAAATTGACAGTAGATCTCTATATCTCAACGGAGCATGTACCGTAACTGGCGGCGAAACAAGGATACCTGGGGTGGTTTGTAGGTTAGCTCCCGAAGATGTTACCGTATGCATCGATCTTGCACGAGACACCGGCTTGAGGGCACTTAAAGCACCTTGTTCTTCGTGTCGTGGTCTCTCGCAATACAAGGAGAAGCAGAGGCGACGGTAGCTGGATCCATCGTTGCATGCCGTCCCCAAGGGGTGGTCGGCGAGAATCCCCCGCCCTCCTGGCTTGAATTTCGCTTCAACTTTCTCATCGTAAATTTGAGGAGCGGGACCGGGCTCGGTAAAGAATAATCTCAACGCTTGGAGGTGTTATGGCGGTGGTGGTGAAAGTGGGAGAGTCCTGATCATGGAACGAACAGTACTGCTGGGTACGGGACGTTATATATACGATCGTACGAGTTAATAGCTCAGCCTCATGACTGGTACTTAGCATATTAATCTACAATACTACATGTACATGCAGTACATCTAGTACATACATCACTACATGTAGTACATACATCATAGTATGTGTGCCTGCTCTCCTCATGAGCCTCGTGCCAAGAAATACTAAGACCCTGGTGAGCAACAGTACTGCTACATGTACTGGGGAGAAGTATTTAAAACACTACACAAAATGACCTGTCTCCCCCCATCGTGTGGTAGCTACATGAACTACGGGCTTAGGGATTA
The DNA here is from genome assembly GCA_024713625.1 of Morchella sp. 2018-W30. Classification (NCBI taxonomy): domain Eukaryota; kingdom Fungi; phylum Ascomycota; class Pezizomycetes; order Pezizales; family Morchellaceae; genus Morchella; species Morchella sp. 2018-W30. The sequence continues at coordinate 1,404,454 of JAMJEW010000019.1, forward strand.
GGATTTAATGGACCTAAGGTGAATTGAACCATCGTACAAGCTAGTGCCCCACAGTTGATGATTCACCAAGCGTACTAAGACAGATATAATGCCTTTAGGAACTCAACATTCAAACATCTAATCTAGATAGGTATTCATCTATTCGGCTTCATGAAATCCATCTCACACTTCCCAGCTCGTTCCCGAAACCCTCTTACTATGAGCCCCTTTCCTTTTCGACATGGCAACCCCCCCCCCCCACTCCTCTGGGCCCTTTCACCGCTCTTTCCCCTCCATCGCATCCGCCTTCACTCATCTATATCCAGCTGTAGTCCTTTTGCGCCGTCTCTCCCTAGCTAGCGCTCCCTGCGTCCTGCCCGCCGTTGCGCCGGCGTAACACTCTTTACCGATGACAATCCGAACTTTAACTCAACTTGGAACACGAAAGAGGAGCAGTGGCGAGCCTCCATGATACGAGAGACAGCCCCATCGTGTCACCTCTGCAATACCGGCCCTCTATCCTATACGCTATCCCACATGCTCTCTCAGAGTGAAGGGCATGGTCGAAAGGCCACCGCCGGCACTCACGTACTCACTGCATGGAGCCTGTACATTGGAGGTCGGGGTAGTCGATAGATCTAGTGCGCCCCTGTTGTTAAGGAGGCCCTGGCAAGAGATTCTCGGAGTTGCTGGACGTTTGTGTCCTCTCGCGGGGGGGTGTCCGGAGGCGGTAAAGGGTGTCGCGAATCAGTATAGGTCCGGCGGTACTATAGCCTACTGTGTTGTGAGATTATAACAGCCACGAGATGCAATGCGGTAATACTTTGTGAGAGTGGCTTTATTCTATATGGCGGGGCTATTCACTTTTCGGGTTACAGGGACATTGTGGTGGGGTGGAATAAAAGGTAGAAATACAAGGTACTTACATATACTTTACAGAACATAAGTATATTCAATCTGATCTCTGGACGTCGGGAAGGTAAGGGTTAGGCAGACGTGAAAATATATAATTAGAAACTAACCTATCTCAACATAGGTCTCTATAAGAATCTAGCGGGAGCCATGCTCAAATGTATTTACTAATACAAGCTCGTACGTTAAGGCCCCCCGGAACCAGCTTATAGAATTAATATAGGTTGCACTAAAACCATGCCACTCACAGAGTGGTAGTACTTCACTACCCAGCCGACCCTCGATGCAGCTAGATGTATATATGGCCTTGTGTTTCTACTTAGCTGGAGGGGGTTTCTCCCATCGTCCATTGCTCGCCCGAACGGAATAGTACGGCGATACACGGAACCGCTGACAGTATACTCCACCACGGTTAACTACATATTGTGCTAGTTATCACGAGTTGTTGGTTCGATAAATGCTTGACAACGACGAGAAGCAATATCCCATCGACCCGTTGAGTTTACTTTGATTTTTTGCTATCCCTTGCCTGTTAGTATATATAGTTCTGTTCGGTCGAACCAGATAGCCCCCCACATGCGAGAATGAGGGTAATGTTTGAGCGTGGGGCTTCTGCGGAGTCTAATAGGCCAGAGCGTGGTGTTTGCGATGGTTTTGGGGGGCTTTTATGCGTTAGCATTCCGGAGTGTGGTGGCTAGTGTGAGAGAGGCTATGAAGGAGGAGTGAAGCAGTCGGTTATATAATATTTTTTTCGAACGCGTGGTGTTTAGGAGGGCGACTGGGCTTAATCCTTTGTCAGAGACGTACGTTGAGAGGCATCAGGGATAGCTAGGAGCTTGACGGGTACGCGGGAGCGTTCCTGCTCGGGGTTAAAGATATGTACCCTTCTTTGGCTTTGGTTGGTAGCTAGAGTTAAGCATCGAGCGTGGAGAGTGAATGTTGGGAAATCGGTAAGTGGTAGCTACTGGTTTTATTTGGCGTGGTGCCCTTCGCCTCTTTATTTTGGGGGGTTGTTTCTAAGACACTAGGTCTAAACCATCCTAGTAAAGATTCGATGGCGCTAGTTGGCGAGTGCGCCATAGTGAATCACTCGTCCACTACATGTAGTGATAACAATTTTGATACTAAGGCTTGATTGATCGACTTGCTAAGGACTATAGACAGGCTTTATCTATTAATCAAATATATTGTGTCTTCAAGGTATTGAAACAACTATTTGGGAACTTCCATCCCAAGGAACTCGTATATACCAAACTCGCGCTCGACCGTACTCCAAAATTAATCAACACAAACTGATATCGTTACTTGGGTTCAATTAATCAAGGGTGAGGGTACAACTAGGACAAGACCGACAGGAAAGGGCCACAAGAACAGATCGACTGGTCTGCGTTTCAGGGCATAAGGGGAAATCGTGCCGAGGCTGATTTCTGGGTGCGTGCGCCATAATTCTCCCTTGAAAGCGGAGTATATATATTCTAAGCATCTCTGGGGCTCGTCATGGGTATGTCTAATGCACTCCTACTATATATGTAATTCGCGATCGATAGAAATATGTCTAGGGCGTATGAAACGCTTGCGGGATGTCCCTCATGCGCTAGCCTTGCCCACGTCGGGGGCGTTTGACCAGAACAAGGCTCATGCATCTCACAGGTATTTTTATAATTGATCAAGCTGACTGACAACTTCGATTACATGACCTTCGTGCATGAGAGAAACTCCATGTCTCATGTACTTACCTGCTGACCCCCACAACAGGAGGCAAAGTTTGACTAATCGATCGCTTGCTTTAACCCTCTATATATTATAGCTAGGTGGGCCAACATCGCATGATATATTCAACAGCTTAAGGAATACGAGGATATATCTGATCGCTGTAGTTACCGCAGTTGTGGAGAACAGGGGGCTAATGCTGCTTCTAGATCTACATAGATTCTTCACCGCTATTCCTCTCATTCCTTTTCAAAGCCTAGGCCTCATATGGGGTTTGCGTATGACATACTCCTGCGAATATATATGCCATACAGTTGCTCTGGGAGCAACCAGCCAATCATGACACTTGATATCTTCCTGGGCGCGCGCCATTGCTCTAAATTTCCTAGACACCCCTGCTCATCGTTCCACTAGTCTTGCCGTTCTCCCAAAGCTGAATGCATATGAAAAGTTCTGTACTACGGGTGTAGGGGTAAGTCTAGATCTGTAGAGCTACTACCCTTACAACCACGACCACTGTAGACTACAGACTTACCCCTACACACACCCGTAGTACATACATACTTACTTAAGTATGTACCTAGAATTAATGAATGATGAGATTTTTAGAAGGTTTGTAGCGACAAAGCGATAGGCGCCCTGTTGCCTAGCACAATTATGTAAAGTCCCTACCAAAATAGGTGGAACCAGGTTCCAAGTGTAGAACCACAACGCAATTAATTATAGCGATGGTTAGTGGTAAATACTTTGACCCTTGGGAGAAGCCCTTTTTGAATTGGTAAAAAGAAGTGGTTAAGGTGTAGTAAGGTATTTTAGTGGAGAACCCGTTGCTAGGTAGATTTGTATGGGTTTCGCTACTCAACTGCTTTTAGGCTTTCGCGGGAACCTCCTGGGTATACGTAGGGGCTTTACCTATTCGAAGTCTGATGGCCCACCATATCATAGCTACATGTATTATATATAGTACTAGGACATAAATTTTGGTAGATTACACGCTTTACAGCCAAAGTAGCCATGTTTAGCGATCCGGACCAGCCACTCAGTGTTGGACAAAAGATTCTACCACATTAGAAATTATCTCAAGATGGAGCTCAGAGAATTCTAGAATTTTGAGCCCACTTTCCAGGTGTGTGTGATCAAAAACTACCAAAACTTCTGTACCCCGACTTTATGTATGCAGCTGTTCGGCAACGGCGTTTACAGGGGTGAAAACTACATATGTCCGTTTCAACAACCTTTTCGTTAGGCGTTGACCCTTGAAAACTCGCCTGTAGGTTTTATGGACGAACACATCCCTAACAAGGGGCGGGTTCCTCTCCGCACTTGACATCATATCATGCACCTCGATGATCTTGCAGGGAAATGTCTTCGATCACTAGGCACCAGTGCAATACTAGCGACGTTACACGATTCCTTCCAACCGTTTACAATAATCTATCTGATTGGATTAAAGAGGTTTTGCGACGGATATCCGGGGTGCATGTCATGTCCATGATTTCCTATTCTTAATGTACTCCTCATTTCACAAAGTTTTCAAACAGAGCCGCTACTGCATGCCACACAAAAACCCACCAAGCCACGTTTCTATATGGTGGTTGTGTTCGGAAACGTTGTGAATTGGGGAGTATGTATAATACTAATTGTAGTACAACCAATTGACTATGTATCTCGACTTTGCGCGGCGAGTGCAAGTAAATATTGACTAACTTTAATACGTACAGACTCCATGTCTCCAACCAATTTGGACTCTAAGCCCCCACTATTGCTATGGATACAGGTAGCTACACTACATACAAAGCTCTTATCTCAATGTCTTTATCGTTTGTCTACCTACAGTGTTACACAATTCCTTCCCAGCCTTACTAGTATCGTCGGCTTGGCAACGACTACACATACTTCAATCCTTCGATGCCATGGCGCCAGGGTCTTGAGGTTTGACGTAATTACATGGAACTAGCTGGACATGAACAGGCCCTTTTTTTTCCTTCCGGCCCCTCATGGCCATTCCACCAGGAAAGCTTGGCCGTGGGTACTTAAATCTATACAGTCGCGCGCTGAATCAACTTTCGTTTCTCCTCCCAGAGAACATCTCTCATCAAAGTCAGAAATACTTATAAGCTTCAGGCTTTCGGGGAAAACACAGTTCCTTTGATAGTACCCTCCCAAACGTGGGGACCTTACTCCAAATATATGAGTTCTAGTTACTGGTTCGAGCCCGGAGATCCCAATTACCCTCATGGGTCTCCCTCGGCGCACGGTCGCTCCGGTGGAGATAGCTATTACAAAAATCCCTCGATCTGCGATCTCTTTTATAAAGATATTGATTGCACTAGTGGGCCCGAGCTCGAGCCCGACAATAACTACCTCGAAGGTCATCCAACTTGCCTTCCCTCCCCTGAAGATCACATTTCCCGGTATGTTTGTGGAATATTGAGCCCATTCTTGTTACTCTCGACTTACCAGCTTGTCAACTTATCCAGAGGCCAATCGCCCGATTTAACTCGCAATGAGGATGCTTTTGATGACTTCATTCCTTTTGAAACCCTCGATACATCAGAGAACCACCTTCCTTTATTTCGCTTTATTGAGATTAAGCAGTTCTCGTGAGTTGATTCTTCACCGAATGCTATCAGGATTTCTTGTGGTATAGTTTCTGACTATTTTTTTTAAAGGCAGGGATTGCCTGTTTATTTACATAAAGATTATTGGGCGAACAACAGGTCAAAAGACGTCTCGAAAGAATTTGAACACCATCTCCCGCAACTGAACGATGAAACCTATCATGGGTACCCGTTTGTCGTTGTAAAGATGGACGATCTATGGGGGGAGACTACATTGCAATTATTTGTTTACAGTCCATCTTTATTAAGAACGCTTGTGGAGGCTTTACACTTAGGTGGTAGTCTAGAACAGCATAGACTCCAGGATGGGATACAGCTTCTACAGGTGTGGGAGACGCTTAGGCGATATCTCCTTGATATGGAGCACACTACCGACTCTTATCATGAGAGGCTCGAGCTTGGTCTTTTGGTTCATGGATTCATGGAAAACTGGACTATTTTATCTAGTATCGGATTCCACGCGTGCGATGCAAAGAAATCAATAACATTAGCTCACTATGATGCTATTCATGAGAGAACGTTTATGCACCAAGAGCTTAAAGCATTGAGAGATGTATTCACTAGGAAAGGAGAAAAATTCCATTCGAGAACCTACGGAGAGGAACTTGAAAAACTGGTCACAGTTGTACACAACGAATTCATTCTTGCGGGGGTGGGCGAGGGGCCCGAAGAGCCCGCGAGACAAATGCAATGGGAGTATGGTCTTCCCAGTCATATATTTGTTTTGAAAGTAGCCTAACGCAACATCCTTGGGTTTAGAGGTCTGAGGGGACTACGTGCGGTGTTGTTTAGATTTGGAGTGAGTATGCAGCGTATACTGCCACTATTACTCAGGAGGATGGATGAGATATCAGAGCTGAGGACTCGGCAAGAGAGGCTTGGAGCCCTCTACCAAAGCTTTGCGTTGGAGAATAATAGGATGTTAGCTTATAGTCTAGGATCAACAGCGAATGAGCAATGTAAGCGAATCTCAAAACACCTCCGCAACACACAGGCCTTTTGGGCCAAAGGGATCGAAACATTTCAACACATCTTAAACGGCGGCTCGCCTGCTACCCTTTTACAAGCGTTAAGCTCAATCTGTGTTTCCACTGCGATGGCCTCAGTTTTGGATCAAGTTGGAGAAACATTCGGAATGCGAGACGAGATAATTGCGGATATCGGCCGTTGGCAGATTGCGATTCTTCATCCTTCGGACAAGGAGACATTTGATGAGATCACTAATACTCTCTGGCCAAGACCACCCTGTACCAACCAGCCTTTGCGTAATGACTCGAAATACGCACCACAATGGGATTCCTTCCAAGGCCTAGCAAAAATACTAGTCAGTCGGTCGAAAGGGTTCTACAATGCGAGGGAACCTAGCACCTCACTTCAGGATGAGACATCGAGAGTTATGCATACGTACGAACTGCCACCTCCCCCGGATTTGGCATCACCAAAGGAATTGTATGGGGTGGAGGTATCTACCGACGGCAGTATACCAGTTATAGAAGAGCCTGTGTTATACCCATCTGATCTTCCAGCCGATGCCAATTGCATCCGTCAGTCTGGAATACCTAACACAACCCCTCCCCTCCCTATCCCAGTACCGCTAATATTAGGCCATGATTCAGCCATGAAATTGGGTATCCTTATGATGGCTGGAGCCATATTCACTGTCATTATCATTTTTTCGAATTGTTTGTTTTACCTACCTCCTATAACTATACTTTTGAGGCCTGCTAACTCCTCCTGTGAAAAGTCGTGGGATTTCAGCTTTCAGTTGGACAACAAGGCCGTTATTTCCAAAAAGGGCTGCGATGGCGAGAGATAGCGCAAGAAAGATTGAAAAATTCACTTCATACGTTGAAAAACGGACTCTTTGACGTTCTGAGGAGAGATGGAAATTTATCTTGTTTCGATACGATTTTTGAAATTGCCGTGGCAAGATCTAAAGGGTTAACCAGATTCGGTAACTTCGTTTCTTTTATGCGATCGAAAGCAAAAGTAAGTTAAAGCCCGATTCTATAACCCAGTTCGTTGGGCTGACATGAAAAGCACCAATTCCGTGAAAGTCTAGATCTCCTATCATATCTCCTTATCATAGCACGTGAATTACAACATAATTGTATCTATCAAGTGATTAACGCAAACATCAGACTTCAGTGTGCTGAGTTCGAACTTTATCTCCAACGTATATCGAAAGGCCCAGATGATAACATGCCTGGTGAGATTTTTTCCGATAGAAATGCACCACCGGAGGTGCATTCCAACTCTCGGAGGTATGTAGAGTGTGTTTTTTTTTGGTAGAGAGCCCGCCCTAATCTTTTTTACACTTGACAGGGCCCCTGTGACGGATCAGACAATCAGTTCAGTCTACACTACTATGTCTATGTAAGTCTTTTGCGCTCTGATCTGTAGGTCTCCGTATACGTATCTAACTTGATCAGCCCGAGCAAACGGAAAGCGCCTTCCCAACCGTCTCCAGAGCCTAAAAGGCAGGCAAAGGACAAACCTTTCACCTGCGAGGTTTGTGACAAGGGGTTTTCCAACATAGGAAATCTGAATCGTCATAAAAAAGCAGACCACTCCGAAGAGGCGCCGGTTTTTCGGTGCGAGGAGCCAGATTGTGGTAAAACTTTTACACGCCTATTTGCTCGTGATAAACACCATCGAAACTTTCATCCGCACCTATGTCAAGGGGGAGGAGGCGACGCAGGGCTCCCGCCGAGGCATTTATTAGTAGCAAACGGATATATCTAGCGTAGGAAAAAACGCATAGAATGGGGAGATTCATGTTATGACAGCTGCGGGATACGCTGGACCTTGAAATGTTTTATCTTGAGCTGGAGTCGTTGGCCAAATTTGGTACAGGTTTCTTGTGGTTTACATAGTACTTTTGTATTTTTCACTTTTCATTAAAGTTTATAGTGTGTAATAGAGTTATAATTATTCGACAGCTCTCTGTGTAGTTAAGATCCCTAAAGACTCGGGACTTGATGTTATATGGTCTAGGATTCAATTATTAATTTGACACTACCACAATGGCCTAGTGAGGACTCATAGCCTCAATTCTCTATGCTACGGTGGTAGGAAAAAAAACAGATAGATCAATACTACGATTAGGATAGACTAGACTCTCCACAAAATAAGGCCGCCGCAACCAAAGTCAGCCCAGGAAATATGTACATCTACTCACAAATTGACTGACAACGTTGTTGTAAGAAACGCAGAGCTTTAGCAACTGCCTATACAACTTTAGGAGGCCAAAAGCGGGGTAGCACTATACTGCTAAGGAGACATGTATGGCAGAGGTATAAATTACAGGTGCCACTACTGAAAATAAAGAAAACTATACTCCTCGTGACTAGGCCTTCTACCAGGTTTCCTGGGCGTTTACTAGGAAACAAATTAGCCTGGATAATCATCCCTTTGTAGTGTAAGGTGTACTCACTCCCGCTCAAAAGAAAATATATAGTGATTAATCCCGACCAACCTGTTTTTGCGCGCGCGCCATTCTCGGCAAGCAGCTCCACAAGCTTGTTCCACCTTTCAGCTGCGGCTTGTACTTCCCACTGCTCCGCATCTTCTCGAATGCTTGGCTTGCTACAACAAGGAGGGGTTCAAAGTAACGGTGAACCAAATCTTAACAATAAAAGGGAAAGCACCCAGAGCTCATTGCCTGTACTATGGGAAGTCAAAAAGTTGGTGAACTTTGATTAACGGCCCTGTGGAGCAAAAGTTGCACCTCCTTGGAGATATTCTTTGGCAATCGTCCTTGTCTACCAATCAAGTGTCCGGTTACGAGCCGAAGTTATTTTTTCTCTGCAAAACCTCTATAATTCTAATTACAAACTGAACAAGGAAATAAACATGTGAAAACTCGGCTGACTGATTACAGCTTGGGTATAAGAAACTAACCCTAACTTCAATCTGTTAAGGTAACTCCCAAATACAGTAAGTCATTACGCTAGTGATTCTATAAGAATACGGTATTGATGTGGTATCGATAGGGTATCCTACTTACGGTGCTGGTTTATACTGGTATCCTTGACTGAATACCGTAGCCCCACGGTTATATTTTTACCCTCATTTCCGAGACTGTAGTCTGCTATCTGCCCCCTCTGAAGTAATACCAGAGGTTGATAGCTATTACTTTGATCGATGATGAGAGAGGAGAGATTTAGGCCTTCTCCTCTCGACTAAGTACAGTGTCTCTTAACAGCTAATCTGTTCTCTAAGTCTTTTGCCACATGTCGTCTTTAGTCAACTCTTAATAATACGTATTCTCTAAAGGGTTGTAGTGTGGATTACCGCATCCTCCGTGACGCAGCCGTCGGGTTCCCTTGTAGGGGGAGACCAAGCACCGTGGAGGTTAGCTGACACCGTTCGCCTGCCCATCAATTCAAACACCCTTGGTTAACAACCTGGTCTAACCCTTGGGGGGTGGCAGGGGAGAGAAGTTAAGCCTACCACTCAGCGTCAAGACATCGCGCCGTGTGATCGGCATACTGTGTTCGACCGCTACCCCGCTCGGGTAGCCCAGGGGGGCTCCGTCGCTCGCCGTGGAGTTGTGGAGGCGCCTCGGTAGCAGTATTTGGCTGTTTTGCTCTGTCAGTAATGGCAAGAGTGGGCAGGATATACTGTCATGTCGGCGAGATACTCACGCAACTGCTATTGCATACACTCGCCAAAGCTATCTTTTGTATGGCATGCAATAGCAGTTACGTCCGAAGACGCTAAAAATTGCGAGGACAGTGGAGGGTATGAGTACGAAAGATGGGGGGGCTGGGGGCGAGAGGCCTTTGATATAATGAAGAACGTACCTTTCACGGAGTGCACCTATCTCTGCCCGCATCTCCGCGCGGAGCCCACGATCTCTGCCCTCATCTCCGCCCCCATTTCGGCCATGAAGGTACCCAATATCTGTTGCATTTCCTGTCGGAACGTGTCCGCAGTGAGAGGGCTCGCACCGAGGTGCTCGGAAATGATGACGGAGTTGGGGTGATGGGCCATTTTGTTATAATATGCAGTGAAGGAGTGTGTGAGGTTGTAGTATGCTTAAGGATGTCAAGGAGGAGCGATGGGACTCTGCTCTTAAGTAGTAGTCCTGACTATAATAGTGCCTCGTGTCCTAATCAAGTGTCCTTGAGCCTCAGCCCATTAGCTACTGCGTATATATAGTCACCGCATACAGCCGTCGAGGTGCTTCTAGAGCGAGGAGAAATATACATACGTATACTACAAACATTATAGGGAAATAACCAGGCTGTGGTAGAGGTGTCTCGATCCCACTTGTGTACCTCGTAGCTCGCTAATTCTATAACTCAGGCACTGACATCAATGCGACGCACGACATGAACTGCATGGACTGTAGTCGACTGCGGTTTTTCGGACTGCATAATGGCCTAAAAGAGTTTAGTGAGATTGTTTGTTATGATGTTTATGCTAACTACATAATTAAATGAATATCCATCTACATGAACACTGAAGAGTATGATATGGACCTATTTTGATATCGATTTAATTCTATCTGACTGTGGTGATATATTATTATCTATGAACCCCAAGTCCTCGACGCAACCTACATCTATGACGCCCATGCCCGTCCCAAGATTCGTACAGTTAATCACACAATATCACTCACGCCAAGACTCACGACAGGGCGAGGGTTGCAATTATTGGCTGTGCGACCGTGTCCTTGCATTAAATTAACCTATTCCCGCCAGCAAAGTATCCCCAAATCGCTTGTGAGTTAATCGCCGGCTTTCCACACTCGTATTATGAGAGCCACCGCTAGCTGTCAAGCTCTAATGCGCCGTGCTCCTGGTCATGGGCTATCACTCGGTCATGCTCGTCGTTTTATTACTATCTTGCCCTCGGGGAGCACAATTGGCAGGTGCTGTGAGTTCTGTGATTGCGCCACCGACTGAGGGGACCTCTGGCTCGGAAGTAGACGGACATCGGTTGCCAAGAGCAATTTCATCTTGAGGCTCATCAATTCTTGGCAACTTGGGCTCGGTTCTTGGCAATTTTATGTTGAGCCTCATGTTTTGGGGATTATGTAGCTCTCGGCGAGTCAATAGGCGGAACCCTTGGCCATCACCTTCCGCGCGTATATGTTGGGCCATGTTCTAGGTCTCAATACATGTATTCAGGAAAGCTATATAAATCAATATGCCTAGCTGGATGGTCCAATATGTATCGGAGTTTCCGTGTAGATGCTTATTTCAAGCTAGGAGTCGTTACAATATATTCGAAGCTGCTGGTTAGATTTATAGGAATATACGAGATCGGACGTACCCAGCACACAAAATGCCACCAATTAATCTCACCAAGCCCATCATACTATCTAGCGCCTAGAAGCCTAGATCTTTTTACACCTATCCCAAAGATTATCCGCATCTTATCTCAATTCAATAGGATTCCACCGCCTTTTGTCGGAACCAAACTCTCTGAGAACGATATGTATGTATCGATACCTACATGTATATATGACATGTATTATACTTTTAAACAACAAGAAACCAAAACTAAGCTTATCAACACTGCCAGCTCGCCGTCTAAGGATATGTGGCATTGTGTGACCTCATCCTCCCGCGCTTTCGGAGCTCTTTTCTGATACGGTATAATACTTTACCTCCTGGATAACATAAGGAGTATCATCAAAACAATAGTTGCTCAGAGCCAGCACGGCCAACAAAAGCTAACACCGGAAAATCCCAAGATCGGGGGTACTGGAACACAGTGGTCCCGGGACACACACACCCGAAAGAAAAAAAAATCACATCCCCACGCACACATCATCCTGCCGAATCATCAGCGCGGCCTGGAAGAACGCTCCTATGGTGGGGGCCGAGAGAATGATGGAACAGATGCAATAAATTATATTTTCATCCAGCGTATTGCTAAAGTATCTAATGAGAAGATTGTCGACACGACTAAGGACGTGTTGAATTAAAATGGTGAATATCTGGCCCAGGACGAGAGAGGAGACAATCTAAAAGCGCTGACTGCCAGTGCTGTTCCCCTGCTGGAAGCCGGTCATGTAACCAATGACGACATATGGTGCTATGAGTAAGAGCAAAAAGAGGATGTTGATTGGAAGAGACTCTGTGCTCGTGATGCTGGGGCGTTTGTCCTCTGGATCGCCATACGCATAACCTACAGCGCCGGACACATTGGACTCGAACCCCCTCACCCAATCGGGCTCGTTCGCAGCGTGCGTACCATCAACCTTCCCTCGGTAGTAGACAATATCGGTACGGGGGCTATCTTGGGCTGGTAACGATATCCGTCTTCCGGGCTTTCCAATATGCTCACACCTCTGCTCATGGTCCGAGACCAAAACTCTTTGCAGAATGTATTGGCGTAGTTCCGACACGGAATTGGATGCTGTCCGTGTACACCGGGGGGACTGGGTGATATAAACCCGAGCCTTTCCTTGGTGGCATGTCAGACTTTAATAATATCATGTTGTCTAGAGCCAGCTTGTAGGGTACTCGGAGATGCATGGCCTTCTTTTTAACCTGCCTCGTCCTGGTAGAAAAATGTGGGACGGGGGACGACATGGGAATTTTGCGCAATATTATAAGAAAGAAGGGAGCTTATAATTACTCACGATCTGAAATACTGACCTTTCGGTACAACCATGCATAAAGAACGGGCTCTTTTCGCCTTGTCCAAGGTAGTGCTACCGCTGATTGCAAACTCAAAGATGTGGATAAGGGCCTTCAATGATCCAGTGTATGGGAGTAGGATAGCACGAATGCAATCGCAGATCGTGATAAACGCACCACTGCCCGGTTCTGTCAAGACTGTGAAAGCATGGAGAGCATAGTTTGCTAGGAAAAAGGTGGCAACGTCTGTCCAATGGCTTGGTCGGCAGATAACATCCCCTTCTCCCCACTGAACATTATCTTTCCAGGGTCAATCATATTGATAGTTATAAAGCGTAGAGGTTTGGGGGGTTTGGGGGGGGGGGGGGTTTCCTCAGTCCTGTTCATTCATGGGGGAATAGGCAGTTTATGTAGATCTAAAGGTTCTAGGGAAGGGGGGGGGGCACAAAATGTACCTACATGTACCTTGTATCACCCCGCCTCAATGACCTTATTCTGGGATCGATGTGCGTTTCCTTTGTATGTATCGAATTTTGAACTGGGCTGTCTTGATGGAATTCTAACCGATTGCGCCTGGAGGTTATAGTGAAGAGTAGGTACCGCGACATCTGAATCCTATTGGGGGGGGGGGGGTTACCGGCGACACCTGATAGAGTACATGTAGTAACTTTTATATATCTTTATATGGCGTCTCGATTGATTGCTGTGTTCATTTGCTATGTGTGTGTGCCAAGGATAAACTATTACCCTACTTTCTAATGATACAAAGCTTAAGCTACATTAATAGATGTATGGTGCGGCGCGTCTTAAAGGTGACATGTCGGTATTTCAGCTGGAACAATCTTGGCTACTCCGAATGCTTTTGAACCAATCAGAGCATTGTAATCCAGCCACTTTATGGCTATCTTAGCCGCAACTCTGTAATGAAGGGGTATAAATGGTTATAATACTGTTCCACTTCAACAGGTCTTGGCGCTTTTTACATACAAAAACAGGTAAATGGCATCGCTAATAACTTTTTAATAAGACAAGATATCAAAAATCTATGAAGCCAAAATCTTTATCATACCTATGCCTACAATTTGGCTTCATAGATTTTTGATATCCTGTCTGGTTGAAAAGTTATTCGTAGTGCAATTTATGTCACCTTTAAGGCGCGCCGCACCATAGTTCTACCAACTCCAATAAGAAAGAAACCGTCACACCAGAAGTCGACAAGACAGTCACACGTGTACACTTGTAATACGGGCTTGTGGCTGAACTTCATTTCAATTATGTAATACAAGTAACAATGTTATCAAGAGGTCAATATATATAGAATATGTCAGATTAATAAAAAAATCTGGTATATATATATTATATTAGTACTATTCAATGTTGACGCGCAGGTGATGGGAGCCGATGCTCTTATATTTGGGGGTGAACTATTAATTTAATTACATGACCAAGGTACAAACTATTAGAGATTCAACTTAAGTAGCTTTTCACTAAGTTCTAATACAAACATATCCGTTTTAGAAATCTAATTTTTATAACCGGTAATTTGTTTTTTCTATTTCTCCCTGATAGTTGCCTGTCCATATTTAATTTTTTCAATCTAATCGATGAAATTTATTTTCCTCTCCAAATAGTATTTCATTTCCTCTGTAAATTTTTTATTTTCTCTTAGTTCTCTCTTCTTTGTTTACTCCTTCTTTTTTTCTTTTTTTATTTGTTATAGAATAATCGAGACGCAATTTAACAAATGACAATGATGCAGAAGAGTTCGAGGGGTACAACCAGGAGCAGTGAGGATACCGAGCGGGCATAAGCACAGGCACCAGTGAAGGCAAAGACAAAAATAGAGACAAACAAATGCAGGGTAAGGCAGGGAAAGTGAGGACCAGGCAAGGCCCAGAGCGAGGATAAGGAGAAACTATAGAGTCATCCTTGTATCACTGAGCAAAACGAATACAAGGGCAGGAACAAGCCAAGATATACCACAAGGGCGGAGCAAGGCGAGGCAAACAAAGCAATATAAAGTGAAGCAAAGCGAGAAGAGACGATGAGCGAGGTATACAAGGGTGCGAAAGCTATAGACGAGGCAGAAACTATGAGTATTCTTCTGTACTCTAGGGGATAGAAGGAACGTCCTGGTGTTACTAAGAGTGATAAAGTATGTATTGACTAAAAGGACAAGAAGGTGACATGAAGAAGAAAAAGGCTATCTACAAAAGAGGGCAAGGCCTCTATGCATATCCTATATTCATACCCAATGACTAACCCAATCATCCCTGTACAGAAACCTATAGAATCTTTCAAGACTCTTATATCTGATCTTAAACCTAGCCGTATTACCAACTCATAACTCTGATCTCAATCTTTATTATGGAATCCCATCGAACATAAGAAAAAATACTAACTAATCACTCTTTCCGCAATACCTCTAGACATCGCTTCATGTCGTAATACCTTTGTATCACGGCGTACCACGGACTTCGCAGAAGAGGAGGATATTCGAGAACGGGTTTTTGGTTGCGGTGTATTCTTTCAGGTTTTTGGAGTTTCTATGGGTTTCCATTACACGATGTTATGAGTCATGATTGTGCAGGGATTAGGAGGGGTATATATATGTTGCTACGGATCTTTCCTTTGTTCCTTCCTTTCTCTTTCTTTTCCTACGTGTTCTTCCTGTTGTCAACCCTACGGTTTAGTTTTATCTCGTCTCGTGTCTCTAGTTGTGAATATATTACGTCATAACCATAGTCCTCGCCAAGGCCTATTGGGTCATCCATAGTACCTCGCTTCGTTCTCTCTGCGCTTCGTTTTAACCCTCGCTTCGTCTCGCCTCGTCCATAGTCCATGACCGTAGTCCGTGTCGTCTACTGGTATCTTCGTCTCCACGTCTTTGTCAGAGAGGCCATCTGGACCCTCTGCCCTACAACCCTGCTCCTCGGTTAAGTCCTCTCGTCCGATCCCTCAGCCTCGTTCTCGTTCCTGCCTCGGTTGTGTACCTCGGCCCTCTTGTCTGTTGTCTCCGTGTTGCTCCGTAACACTTTGTAAAGGGGAGTTTGGGGACAAAATACTATGGCTATAGATAGAAGTAATTCTTTACTAGTATGTACGATGATAACAAGAAGACAAGACAGAGAGAAAAAATAGAAACTGAAGGAAAAGTCTACTCCCGCTATTTAACATCCTTCTCTAACAGTCTGATTATGATTTATACATCGGCATCAGCCGTCCCGGCGTCTTGGCATCAGTCCCGAAGATTCGGTAGTCGAAGCGCTGTTATAATGATTAGGGTAATGCTAAGCGAAGAAGAGAGGAGTTAAGAAGGGGGTGTCGTCATTGGATTCTAGGAGGTTCGATGGCGTGATAGATTTGTAATGTAAATAGCGGAGATGGTGGGGAGGAATATGAGGTGTGGGTGCGATGGGTTTCTACGGGTTTCTATGAACTGATGTATGAGTCATAGCGGACTGGTGAAGGAGGGGTGTTAAATAGCGGAGATAGATGTTTTCCTTAGTTCTTTCTTTCTTTCCTCTTCATCTCGTCTTCCTGTTATTTTGGTATATAGGAATCTACTCCTATTTCCAAGCCATAGCTTCTCGTACCAAAGACTCTGTCCTCCTGAAAGAGGAAACCTATAGTACCTCTCATTGTTCTCATTGAGGTCCATCCGGCCCTCACTCTCCCTGTTCTTCGCTCTTGTGCCTTTGCTCTTGCCTTTGTCTTTGCCGGTGCCTGTGCCTGTGCTTGCCCAGTGTTGTCCCTGTCTTCATCGGTCTCCTCGTTGCATAGGCTGTGCTCCTCGAGTCCTTCTGTGTCATCATTGTCATCTTCTTCTTTGCGTCGAGTTACTCCGTCACATCAGCAAACTCAAGTTGTGACTGCAGTCTCCCAACAGTCCCCCAGGTCTCCTGAGACTTAGGAGGTATCAGGAGACAAACAAAATCTTGCTGATGGAACCATAAAGTCCTCTAGAAATCAACTGACATCATACCTCATATTTCTCCCTACCATCTTCTCACAACCTATTACCAATTTTATCTGCAACCGAACTTCGTAGAAACAAATGACTACAGTCACACCTCATCTCACCTCATCCTCGTTTAACATAACTACATTAATCTTGACAACGCTCTGACTATATAACCATCGGGAGCGATGCCAAAACGCTGGGATATTATCTTGTGGAATCGTTTTATATCTGTAAGGAATGGAGAAAGACTATCAGTGCTAGTATCTTCTTTGCCAGAGAGTAATAACTTTTTCCCTTAGAGCCCGAGGGTTTAAAGAGTAGTTACGATTATTACATATAGGGTTATTATAGGAGGAGGTAACTTGATGTTACGGGGTAATTAGGACCATCAGAAGGATAAATGAAACTGACAATACGGATGAGATCGAAGGTTACAGCTAGGACTCATGGAGTATAAGATAGGCGCAATGGCAAACGCAAAGATAAAGATGAAGGGGAAGACAAAGTAAAGAGAGTGAGGACCAAGTAAGAACCTCGAGTGAGGATAGGCACAAACTATGGGGTAGCTTTTTGTGAAGGCAAGTATGGGTGTGAACTATCTATGCCTATGGCTAGGAGTATATCCTCATATACTATGATGACAAGAAGACGAGAGGAAGAGAAACGAAAGAACTGAAAAAAAAGTCTACACCAACCATTTAACATTCTCCTTCACCAGTCTAGTATGACTCACACATCAGCTCGTACAATTTTAAAGATACTACATGCTGCCATACCTCGTATTCATCCCAACACTATCTCTTGAATCCTATTACCAATCCTCCCTGCAGTCAAATCTCATGGAACCATATGACAACTAAATTACCTTATCTCTTCCATATTTTCGCTTAGGATAACTTGAACTCAATAAGTCTAAATAACTTTAAAAATACCGAAAACTGGAACAAAGACCAAGACGCTGAAACACTCGATTGCTAGAATGAAGTATTTGAATATAGAACTTGTATTTATGATTTTGTAGAGTAGAAATCTATGTTGTACATATAAGTGTATTGATTTGTATAAAGTCATAGAGACTGAATAAACAAAAAGTACAATCAATCTAATTAGTTCAATGTTTATTAATAAATTTGCTCCAAAATAAGACTCTATAAGAGACAGGCCAGGAAAATATATAGGAAGAAGAGTGGAGTTAGTCATTGTGGTTACTGTCAAATAGAAAAAATGAAAATCATAGTGTCAGACTATATAGTGACGGATTTTTACTATTTTTTCAAGATCATTTCACACATACATTATATGCTATTGTTGAGTCACATAAATGAAGGTAATACCTTTTCGCTTTAATTTGAATCTAAAATCATCAGATTATTATAAAAACTAAATGAGATATAGGAACATGAATAAGAGGCTCTTATGGTGTCGGGTGTTTGCTGTTTTATGGATTGTGCTCTACACATGTGGCACATTCTATTATTAAGACATGAAAATGAAAGTACCACTTTTTAACTTTAATCTGAACCAAAAATCATTGTATTAGCATGAAGGCAAACTGAAATATAAAGCTATAACTAAAAGAGTCTATTGATATTGAGTTTTTACTATTTCTTTAATGCCGGAATGCACAAGTGTCACATGATATTGTAAGAACATGAAATTTAAAGTACTACTATTTAGCTTCAATTCTATTTTGAAATTGTCAGGTTTGAGTAAGAATTGACTGAGACTTGAGGCTATAACTAAAAGGGTGTGATGATACTGTGTATTTACCATTTTATGAACAGCAGAATTCATAGATATCGAACTTTATCATTGTGATATAGAAATGAAGGTACCACTGTCGGAATTTATTTCTAATAATAAATCACTAGGTTATCTGGAAAGCTGGCGGAGACATGAATTATTATACACAAGAATGATTTGTTATCATAGAATTTATAGATAAATTATATCAATTTTCATAAAATAATAATATTTTCTAGTATTCATATTTTATTTTTAATATTCAATATAGATTTTTGCAAATCTCACAATAGCCTTTATCAATTCAGTGATACTAGTAAGCATGCCGCTGAAAATGGAGAATGTAATAAATATATCAGTCAGCTCGATGATGCTAATAACCTATTATAGTGAGAAATATTGTTTAATTATTATAGCTTAGCTTATTCCAGCTTCTTGGCATCGGTGCCAGGAGTTCAGTAGTCGGAGCGCTGTCGTAACTAATGGAGTAACGTTAAGCGAAGAGGAGATAAGATGAGGTGAGGATTTCGTAATTAGATTCTATGAAGTTCAGTTGCAGGGACATCATCAAACTCAACTTGTGACTGGAGTCTCCCAACAGTCTCCCGGGTCTCCTGAGAGTCTCCTGAGACTCCTGAATATTTTTTGAGTCTCTTGAGGCTCAGGAGACACCAGGAGACAAATGAAGTCTTACTCATGTTACTCCTCGAATAGTTTCCCCCATCGTCGTTCCTCGCCCTCGGCTTTACTCCTGCCTCATTTGTGTACCTCGGCTCGCTTGAATGTTGTCTCCGCGCTGCTCCATAACATTCATGTTGAAGTTCATCTGGTTCTCACTCTCTCAGCTCTGGATCTCTTGTAACTATGCCCTTGCGTTTGCCCTCATCGGTACTTGTGCTTGTACCTGCCCTGAGCTTCAGTTTCTTCTGGCTGCATACCTCCAGTCCTTCTATGTCATCATTGTCTTCTATTATATTGCGTCTCAGTTACCCTATCACACCGAGCCTCGCTGAGCCTCGATGAGCTTTGGTGTATATCACGCTCTTGAGTTAGAGTATGATATATAATATGAGAACCGAAAGGTAAAACACATACTCTTACTTGCTAGCTATATTTTAATCTATTTTTTATCTCTGTAGCTCACAAACTGATGGAACAATGTAAGGGGTAAGTGAAGGTCTTATTCTATAAAATACCTCCTAGCTCTGACCCCATATCTCATTCAACAGTTGGGCGGAATTTACAATTAATTGATTGGAATAACGCCCAAAGATGAATTTTTTATTCCTTCAACTCCATGATGTCATATTTCATTTAATAGATTTAATTAAAGCTAGAAGATGAATCTTTCCTTTCCCTACCTCCACTATTTCACAAGAGGAATAGGCATAGCGACATTTACAAAATAATAAAAACTTGCCAATAGAGATAAAAACGAAATTAATAGTGGCAAATTTACCATGTTTCCAGCATCAGGAAGTCTGTCAGCATATTATGTCACTTATTTAAGTAACAATAATATCCTCTACAATAGTTCTCAAAACCCAATATCCTTTATGAAGAGTTCGAATAATTTATAAAATTACTCTCTTTAAAGATCTCGCACTGGAACGCTTATCGGAACTACAATTTAACTTCAATTATTTTCAAAAATATCAAAAGTTTCACTTAGAAATTAAATGCAATCATGCCCAGACTGGTGGTGTCATGAAATCTATAGGATATCGCGCTGGAACGGAATCAGGTTAGGATTTCGGTACATACGCAATGAATAAAAACATATTATATTTCCAGATACACTATCTGAACATTTCTCACAAGCGCTACAATTTCATCGCAATCTCGGTACAAGCTTTCTCGATATGGCACCAGCATTTTTTTGGCAAAAACAACAGCAAGTTCGAGAACTAAAGTTACCACTTCTCGGCATCTATTACGGAACGGAGTCAGCTATATTTTAAAGAATGAGACTCTTTTTACACCAAAGGTTGCTTATACCTATGATGGATTTCGGAATAAATCGCACCGAGACAAGGATGTCTTTAAATATAAATCTGGAATATGGCCACCCATTCGAACATCGGATGGTTCAATCGTTTGCTTCTCTGATGACTACAATTCCCATAGACACTTCTTCTACTGTACTATCTATAAAACACTAATTGATTTCGCAACGATCAATGGAATCACAGAGATTGTTTGGTGTGGTCTGAAGGTTGATCACGGTACTGCAACTGTGACGGGGTAACCCGACGCAAAGTAGAAGATAACAATGATGACGCAGAAGGACTCGAGAAGTACAGCCGACACAACGAGGACACTGACGAAGACAAAGGCAACATCGGGCAGGCACAAGTACAAACACCGGCGAAGGCGAAGGAAAAAGCAGAGGCAAAAAGGCATAGAGCAGGGAGAGTGAGGGCTGGATGGACCTCAACGAGTATCACGGCGTACTACGGACTTCGCGGGGGAGGAGGATATTGGGGAATAGGTTTTCGGATATAAGGTTTCTTTTGGGTTCTTGGAGTTTCTATGGGTTTCCGTTACACGATGTGATGAGTCATGATGGTACAGGGATTAGGAGGGGTATATATATATATGCTGCTATGGACCTTCCTTTTGTTCTTTTCTTTCTCTTTCTTTCCTTACGTGTTCTTCCTGTTGTCAACCCTACGGTTTAGTTTCGTCTTGTCTTGTGTCCTTAGTTTCGAATATATATTACGTCATAACCATAGTCTTCGCCAAGACCCTAGTGCGTCTTCCATAGTATCTCGTCTCGTCTTCGCTTCGCTACGTTCTCGCCTCGTCTCGCTTCGCTTCGCCCATAATTCATGACCGTAGTCCGCATCGTCTACTGGTACCTTCATCTCCACGTCTTTGTCAGAGAGGCCATCTGGACCCTCTGCCCTACCACCCTGCTCCTCGGTTAGGTTCTACCGTCGTCGCCCCTCGCCTTCGTCCTCGTTCCCGCCTCGGTTGTGTACCTCGGCTCTCTTGTCCGTTGTCTCCGTGTTGCTCCGTAACAACGAGAAAGATAAGAGGTACTATGGGTTTCCTCAAAAGAGGACAAAGTCTTGAGTGCTTGGAACTGTAGTTTCTGGAGGATGGGAGTATTTCCTATATACTGAGATAATAGGAAGACGAGAGAGAGAGGAAAGAAACAAAGTACTAAGGAAAACATCTATCTCGGCTATTCAATACTTCTCCCCCATCAGTCCGATATCACTCACACATTCGCTGGTAGAACCCCATGGAAATCCGTTGATACCACACCTCGTATTCCTCCCTACCATTTCCCCACTTCTCATTACCAATCCTCCCTGCAACCGAACCTCACAGAACCTAATGACGACAACCTCACCCCATCTCACCCAATCCTTGCTTAATATAATAACTCCATCCGTCGCAACAGCGCTAAGCTCACCGAACCGTCGGGACCGATGCCAAGACGCCGGGACAGCAACGAGCGGTTTCAGATCGGGATTTACAAGATATGCAACTAAATGTCAGGTGAATAAACAGCTAAATACAAGAGTACAAAATGCTATTCAAATAGGTGTAGCAAATGTTAAAGAGAATGTAGTTAGATTGAAGGAGTTGTTAGAAAGGATTACCAGAACTTCGTAACAGAGATATCAATCTAATTTGTAGTTCAGCATGTATATTAAATGGAAATATTGTATAAGTTTCATGGATACGTTAGGATGGGAGGATTGGAACGATTAGCAGGGATGGGATTATTGTAAGCTCGGAGGCGGAATGAGTCAGAATAGGTTCTATGGGTTTCCGTTACGCAGGAATATGAGTCATGGTTGGCGTTACGCGAGGATATGAGTCAGGCTTGCCTCCGGGATATTGGGTATATAAGGGAGGCAACGGTGTCTACTCCTGTCCTTTCTCTTCTTTTCCTTTTCTCTTCACGCAACGTCTTCTGTAACTAGTATTCAATATACTTTATAGACTCTACCTCTTTAGTGACTATTGCTGCCTCTTTAATTCTTTCCTCATACTTCCCTCCTACCTGGGTCGTATCGCTGCAACAACTCGTGCCCTGTGGAACGAAGCTACACCGCCACCCCCTCCTTGAGAATAAGATAGGATTTAAATTAAATTATCTCATCGATCGGATTTTCGATCTAAGCTAAACTCGGTGTTACGGAGCAACACGGAGACAACAGACAAGAGAGCCGAGGTACACAACCGAGGCGAGAACAAGGACAGAGACGAGGGGCGACGGCGGAAGAACCTAACCGAGGAGCAGGGTTGTGGGGCAGAGGGTCCAGATGGCCTCTCTGACGAAGACGTGGAGACGAAGATACCAGTAGATGATACGTACTACGGTCATAGACTATGGACGAGACAAAGCGAAGCAAGGCGAGGCAGAAGCTAGAGACGAGGCGAGGTACTATGGAAGGCCCAAGAGGGTCTTGGCGAAGACTATGGTTATGACGTAATATATTCGGAACTAGCAACAAGAGACGAAATGAAACTAAACCGTAGGGTTGATAACAGGAAGAACACGTAAGGAAAGAAAGAGAAAGAAAAGAACAAAGGGAAAATCTGTAGCAACATATATATACCCCTCCTAATCCCTGTACAAGCATGACTCATAACACTGTGTAACGGAAACCCATAGAAACTCCAAGAACCCAAAAGAAAACACCGCAACCAAAAACCCATTCCCGAATATCCTTCTCTTCTGCGAACTCCATGGTACGCCGTGATACTCGGAGATTCGTAATTGCAAATTAATTGAGTAAACATATATATATATTGATTAATCCAAGAAAAAAAATAACAAAATTTAAATACAACCTATAGCAAGAATAATTTCCCTCCCAAAAACAAATATAGTAATGAAAATTTACCGTCACAATTCTTCTGATCGCTGTAAGAGTGATAGAGATATTAGTTTCTGATATTCATTATCGTAGTATTGATATCGTCAATACAGATTTTTCAATACGTACAATTTAAGGTGTACCTTGACCCGATGGATATGGAAGTGAGGTAATACTGTGTTCATTAGGCTGTATCTCATCCCGATCATCTGGCTTTACTCTTTTTCTTTGGGGATTTAACTCTATTTCTAAATCATTATTATCATCTTGATTTCCTTCAATTTTGTTAAGATATCATTTGTTAAATTTTCTTCGATCTACGAGTCTTATCTATGTTAAGTTTCACAGAGTAAAGGGGTAATTATGGGATTTTACCATTTGTCGTAATTCATTTTTGATAAGTCTCAATAGATGCTCCTGAATTGATCGTCTTCGATCCACCCAAGTATTTTTTAGTCGTGTATACTTAGCTAAGAAATATTTCTATTTTAGTATTTGTAAAAGCTAAATTCGATACCAAGCTTACCTAAAACATCTTTGTTTTTGTATCCAAAATGCCCTGATTGTTTTGCTTTCGTTAGATTTCCTAATGATATTTAACGTAAATTTTACTAAATGACAGTCGAAACTAAACAAATAAATTTTTGTTTCATTTATTCAAGAAATATATCATTTTTTCGAACTCGTCCGGTGGTATCATGATAATATATATGATATATTAATTCAATCAATTCGGGAGCGAAAAATCAGAATTTAATATTTTATACGAGATAATTATTAGTTTTTTTACTAATTTTTATAAAGAGATCTGATTACCTCATAATACTTTGGTTGCCATAGAAATCTATCTTTATACAAAAGGTATACTACACGTTCAGCTTTTTTCTCTGTGATTGATAGTTCACTGAATCCATATAGTGATCTTTCCAGTTTTGACTTCACTCGGTTGAGTAATTTAGATTTCGCATATGCATGAAACTCTTTCATTTATTAAAATTAACAACTATTTATTCAAGCAAAAGAATTTATAACCTACAATCTTGAAGTAGGTGTTACTTAGGATTGGGGGATCCATTTTGGCTTTAGTTGTATCACGGCATGGAACGTACCTAGCGACGTTGCGGGAAGAAGGCTTAGTCAGGGGTTTTCTATAGTGTTCTATGGGTTTCTATTACAGGGGTTCTATGAATCAACGGTATATATGTATCTCTAATAGAAGGATTCTTTGGGGCTCTACGGGTTTCTACAGGATGAGTCAGCAAAGGGATTTTGGGGCTATATATAGGGAGCTCTCTCGCTCGCTTGTAGGGTTTCTCTTTCTCTTCTTTCTTCTTTACGCAACCTTCGTGTTCTTTTAAGTCAACCTATACTTTAGTACCTTTAGTATCAAGACGTCTATCATGTCGTGGAGCGTAATTAGCGACGTTGCAGGAAGAAGGATTAGTCAAGGGTTTTCTATGATGTTTTACGAGTTTCTGTTGTAGGGATTCTATGAGTCAATGTTGCGCATGTATTTCTAATAAAGGGATTTCCTTGGGGTTCTATGAGTTTCTATGGTATGAGTCAGCGAAGGGTTTTGGGGCTATATATAGGGAGCTCTCTCCCTCGCTTATAGGGTTTCTCTTTCTTTTCTTTCTTCTTCACATAACCTTCCTGTCCTTGAGTCAATATAAGGCTTTAAGGACCTCCAGCTGCTGTTGAGTCCTCCCGCCCCTACTTCCTCGAAGGTAGGAGGAAACCCATAGTCCGCGTCTCATACCTCGTCCTGTCTCGCTCCATCCCTCGCTCCATATCCCCCGCCCTTTACCTTGCTTAGTTTCATACGCGCCTGCTCCACCTCCTCTCGCCTCGGTTGTGTACCTTAGCACCTCTCGTCCTTGTCCCCGCTTCGCTCCGTAATAACGTCCCTTGTGGGACTCCATCAGCAAGACTTCATTTGTCTCCTGATGTCTCCTAAGTCTCATGAGACTCAAAAAATATTCAGGAGTCTCAGGAGAGTCTCAGGAGACCTGGGAGACTCTTGGGAGACTCCAATCACAAGTTGAGTTTGCTGATGTGTGAGAAAGTATTCAAATTTGTAAGTATTTGGTAATACCTCAACGCTATATAATGGTATTGTAAATTCTCTTCCAACAATCGTATTCTCCACTCTGGTATGTTCAGGAATCGATCCTAGCAATCTCTTTCATGTATTAATATGTGATGCAACACTCCATTGGCTAACATCTGAGAACGAAAGAATTGGTAGTTGAGGAGGCTGAGGTTCACGGGGGATTTGAGTATCTGGAATTGTTGCATCTTCATCACGAATGGTAGGTGGAATGATTTGTATATCTTCTTCGCTTTCATTATCCGGTAGTAGAGTTTCAGCAACTCTTGATTGCATCAGCAAACTCAACTTGTGACTGGAGTCTCCCAACAGTCTTCCTGGTCCCCTGAGAGTCCCCTGGAACACCTTGACACCTCTTGAGCCCCCGGAGGCTCAGGAGACATCAGGAGACAAATGAAGTCTTGATGATGTGCATTGATATTGTTGACCTCTATGGTACGATAAAGGGATCTAGATACGTAAGTATGGGTTTTGAGGAAAAATCTCAAGATCTCTTATTTATTACGATTGAGATTGGTATTATTTTCTTGAGTCCGTTGTTGATTGTTTTTATCAGAAACAATTTGCTCGGGCATTGAATTATTCTGTTGAAAGATAAGTCATTTAAGTTATTGACAAGGAATAGTTGGGTACAAACCATGCCTTTGGGGTTTACTAATAGCCTTGATAACTTCAACTTAGTGTGAAAGAGTAACCCGACGCAAAGTAGAGGATGACAATGATGACACAGAAGGACTCGAGGAGCACAGCTAACGTGACGAGGAGGCCGACGAAGACAGAAACAACGCGGGGCAGATACAAGCACAGGTACCGGCAAAGGCAAAGCCAAGGGTAAGAAGGGCAAGGGCACAAAAGCACAGGGCGAGGAGAGAGAGGATTGGATGGACCTCAACGAGAACACTGAAAGGTACAATGGTTTTTCTCGTAAGAGGACAGGGACTTGGGTACGAGAGGCTATGATTCTGTGAATAGAAGTATATTCCTATGTACCAAGATAACAGGAAGACGAGACAGAGAGAAAAGAAAGAAAAGAACTAAGAAAAACATCTATACCCGCTATTTAACATTTCTCCTCCACCAGTCCGCTGTTACTCATACATCAGCCCATAGAAACCCATAGAAATCCATTGCAACCACACCTTATATTCCTCCCCACCATCTCTGTTATTTACATTACAAATCCATCACGCCATTGAACCTCCTAGAACACGATGACGATACTCTCCCCTCAGCAACCCCTCCTTCGCTTAATACTATCCTAACAAATACAACAGCGCTTCGACTACCGAACGCTCGAGACCGATGCTAAGACGCCAGGACACTTTGGTTTGAAAATGATTTGAGGTATGAAGGACAACAGAATAGCGATTACAAAGAATTATATATAGATATACACACATCATATTAAGAATATAATAAAATCTCAAGTAATAATATCAATGAAATTATTGACTAATTAAATCCGTTGATGTTTGGTGCGTCTATGTGAAATGTATAATAATTGTTAAATGCTGAGATCTGCTGTAACTTATTACCACTAATCTATACTTATACTTACTTCATTTAATTTATCATGACTTGTTACTGTTATCCTTGCTTATTTGTATTTATTTTCACATGTTGAGGTTTTTTCTTTTTTTTCTTCTTTACCTTTAAAGTGATATGTTATATATTATCTAAGTGGCTTACATGTATGTTCTACCCTAACGGGCAAGTACAAGACATTGTCCCATACTATTATTTGTAATTCTCTCTCGTTTATTTCCATTCATTGGAAGTTATTCCCACTTATTGGTACTTGCTGATTCTAACTGCTATTTATTTTTACTTATTCATTTTTGTTTCCATATATTGAGGCATTTTTTTCACTTAACGGAATTTGAGATATATTATAGTGCAAGTTGCTTATAAGACATTAGCCCATAACTATCCACACTTATTCATGCCTCTTTTTACTTGCCAGCACTTACTGTCACTTTTTCCCACTTTTTCCCGACTTTTTATATATGAGGCATCTTTTTCTCCCCTCGGTGCGTGCAGTTAATTATTATGCATGCAATATAGCTCTTGGAAAATCTTAACCTGTGTTTCTATTTATAGTTCTCAGTATATAGTTATTCTTGCTTTTTATTATTTGTCCGTATTTGTCCCTGTTTATCCTTACTTATTCTCCCTTACCGGTATTTGTTTCTCCTTCTTCCTATTTATCCATTAGTTTTTCATATATTCCGGCACCCTCTTACTTGACATGTGTTATAGTGTGTGTTACTACTGAAGACTAACCTGTGTTTCTATTTATAGTTATTATTATATAGTTATTTTTATTTATTTCACTTCTTTGTATCCATTGCTATTGACTCCTTCTTATTCTTACTCTATCACGGCGTGGAGTGCGGTTTAGTGGTATTGCGGGAAGAGGGATTAGTCAGGGATTCTCTTATGTTCTTGGGGTTTCGGTAGTAGGGGTTCGGTTCGGATATAAGGGGTTCGGGTATAAGGGAAAAGGTTGAGTTCGGTTATAAGGGTCTTGGGAGGTTCTATGGGGTTCTGTACAGGGTTACTTGAGTTAGTTATCGGGTCGGGAGGTGTGATATATATAGG
This sequence comes from Morchella sp. 2018-W30, assembly GCA_024713625.1. Lineage (NCBI taxonomy): Eukaryota > Fungi > Ascomycota > Pezizomycetes > Pezizales > Morchellaceae > Morchella > Morchella sp. 2018-W30. The sequence goes on from JAMJEW010000019.1 coordinate 1,432,536, forward strand.
GGCCTTGCCCTCGCTTGTAGATAGTTTCTTTCCTTTCCTCTTCACGCAACCTTCCTATCCTCAGGAGCTTGTAGTTCTTTAGAATATATTCGGTTCGCTCGCCGTATTTAGTCTTGTAAATCTGCGCCCATAGCCCGCCTCAGATATTCTTGTGCGTGCCGTGCCATTAGTGTGCCTTAGTTCCGCTACGCCCGACCTCCGCTTCGCTCCATGATATACTTGCTGGTACTTGCTTCCACTTATTCCCGTATATTGCTGCCCATTACCAAATACTGAGTTACTTTCCTACTTGACATAATATATTATTCTTTATGTGGGTAATCAATATGGATGTACTATCCTAACGGGGTAATATATTTGTCTATATTTTTCCTATCTGTTTCAGCTTGTTGATAACTATTCTCATCCACTGGTACTTATATATACTTAATCCTACTTGCTGGTATTTATCCCTATTTATTCTTACTTGCTAGCACTTATCCGTACTTATTCTTACTTAGTACCACTTATTCGTACTTATTCCTGCTTGATAGCACTTGTTCCTGTTTGTTTCCACTTATCTCTTATTATTTTCATATATTGAGAGATTTTTTTATTTAAATAAGATATTATATATAATAAAAATAACTGATTATCCCGGCTCCACCTCCTGCACCTCGCCTTCCGCCAAAGCGCCTTCGGAACAGGGTTTTTGGATAGTATCGGTCGATGTCGGAAATAGAATGATGGTTTAGGAAGGAGCTCGGGTAATGGATTGTAAGCGCTAGGAATGATCGGGTAGTAACAGGATGGGATTGGGTTATTGGGAATAGTATGGGTGGTACGGGGGTGTAGGAGTTTCTATGGGATTCTATGATATGAGTCATCGGTGCGGGATAGCTGTATATATATAGTGTTTGTTCTTTCCTATATTTTTGCCTCTCCAGGCAACGTCTTCTTTCTGTTAGCAATACATTACTTTTGCTTCAGTCCTTCTGTCCCCGTCTCGTCCCTGAACTTGAACCTGAATCCGAACTTGAACCTGTCTCACCTCGGGTGTCTCCTGAGTCGAACCCCGTCCCTGTCTCTGTTCCTGAACTTGCCCCGCCCCGCTCCGGACCCAACTCCACCCCGTTAGATGTGATGAGGTGGTGTCCCGGCGTCTTGGCATTGGTCCGATAGTTTGGTAGGCGATGAACGGTTGTGGTTGTTAAGGAAAGGTTAAGCGAGAGTGGGGAGTGCGAGATGGAGGTTGTCGTCATTGGGTTCTGGGAGGTTCGATGGCGTGATGGATTGGTAATGTAGAATAGCAGAGATGGTGGGGAGGATTACGAGGTGTGGTAGCGACGGGTTTCTATGAGGTTCTATGAGCGAAAGTGTGAGTCATAGCGGACTAGTGGAGGAGGTGTGTTAAATAGCGGGGATAGATATTTTCCTTAGTTCTTTCTTTCTTTTCTCTCTGTCTCGTCTTCCTATCATCTCAGTACATAGGAATCCACTCCTATCTCCAAGCCATAGCCTCTCATACTAAATACTTGATCCTCAGACGAGGGGAAACTCATAGCATCTCTCATCGTTCTCGTTGAGGTCCATCTGGTCCTCACTTTCCCTGCCCTGTGCCCTTGTGCCCTTGTCCTTGCCCTTGCCTTTGCCTTCGCCGGTGCCTGTGCTTGTGCCTGCCCGGTGTTGCCTCTGTCTTCGTCAGTCTCCTCGTCCTGAGACTGTGCTCCTCGAGTTCTTCTGCGTCATCATTATCATCTTCTTCTTTGCGTCGGGTTACTCCGTCACAGGTGGGGATGTCGTCATTAGGTTCTATGACGTTTGATGGCATGATGGATTGGTAATAGATATTGGTGAGATAGTGGGGAGGACTACGAGGTGCGGTTGCGATGGATTTCTATGGGTTTCTATGAGCTGACGTGTGAGTCATAGCGGACTGGTGGTGGAGGGTTGTTAAATGGCAGGCGTAGATGTTTTCCTTAGTTTTTTCTTTCTTTTCTCTCTGTCTCGTCTTCCTGTTATTTCGGTACATAAGAATATACTCCCATCCTCAAGCTATAGTTCCTTGAACCCAAGACTCTGTCCTCTTTCGAGGAAACCTATAGTACCTCTCATCGTTCTCGTTGAGGTCCATCCGGTCCTCACTTTCTCTACGCTGCGTTCTAGTGCCTATGCCTTTGCCTTTGCCTTCGCTGGTGCCTGTGCCTGTGCCTGCTCGGTGTTGTCCTGGTCTTCGTCAGTCTCCTCGTCATGTTGGCTGTGCTCCTCGAGTCCTCTTGTGTCATCATTGTCATCTTCTACTTTGCGTGGCGTTACTCCATTACAACACTCATATTGATACTTGAATGATACATCAACTGTTTTGCCGGATACAAGATACTGACAAAGCCTTGCAAATAATGCAGATTGTGTGTTTAGAAGGAAGACTAACTGATACTAATTTCAGAATTAGTATAGTTGTTGAAATCATTTAAATTTATATATAGTACCAGAACACCTGATTGAGTTTCTCCATCGTATTGAAACATTTGTCCCTCGAAGCATTTTAATTCTTCAGCTATCCCAACGACTTTGAGATCCAAGGTAATCGTAACTGTGGAGTTGGTATATAAATCGTTTGCAATATGTTTATTATCTGATAATCTTTTTTGAAGCTCGATACTACACAGTAAGGACAGCTGTTCAATATATATATCAACATATAAACTACTTATAATAATAATAGAAATGAAATATATTTGAGAGTTGAATAATTACCTTTGGCTTTCGATTAGCGCTATGAATCAAAGTACCATTAATCAAATATACTCTATCAGGATATAGCGTAGTCTCTGATGATATAAAGTATCGAATATTAACTTCTTGACGAATACCACTTGAATTATTATGTGCAATTGTAGCAGTCTTATAACCTCCCACGACAGTAACCGAAACAACATATCCGACAAGTGTAAAATATATAGGCACATTTTTCACCTTCCAGATGAGAAAGAAAAAATAAACAGAAAAGAAATTTATACAAACCAAGGTTTTGTACAGTCTTTGGATTTGGTTGAAAATAATTTGTTGGGTATTAGTATTCAGAGCTGAAATCTAGAATTAAAAGTTTATATTATAATCGTCGATTACAAGGATATATTTCTTGATTTTTTGATGATATACATATATAGATAATATTATCAACGGTAGATCCCGGTTAGAAATATTATGAAATCCGATAAATATTATTTTCAGATCTCTTGACATAAATATCTACGTCTAATGAAATATTATTAAATATGCCTCAAAATCAAACTAAAATAGTCAGAATTTTATAATAGGGAGAAAATATCTACGATCTGGAATGTTTAGAAGATTACAAATCAAACAAAAACTCAGACATAATACATACCGAAGAATAATTATATAGTAATTTGAAGAGAAACTATACTCAAATTCGTTGATATCATCTTTTGTAATAATAATAAAATTCTGATCATATATAATGGAGGACTTCCCGTAAGCTATAGAAGCTGTTCTATCCCTATTTTCTTTCTATTCAATAGGATAGAAGCAAGCAAGAACAAATGTGGTTTCCCATACTATGTAAAGAAAAATCTCTCTGTTCTATTCGATTACTAGTTCAGTAGCGGAAGGTACAGGGATTGTACTCATTACAACAAGCAATAGAAATCATATAGAAGGAGCAAAATGGATAGGACCCCCCCTTTGAGAGGGGGTCCTAACGATAGAAAACCTCTTATCATAGATACCCCATGTTCTATCCTCGAATAGAACGATAGCGATGAGATAGCTTCTATAGCTTACGGGAAGTCCTCCAATAGGTATATATTATTTCTACCGTATATATTATGTATTTTATATTATAGTTATTAAGAATGTATAAATGTATAATATGATTTCATGATGTGTGTCAACCCCTATTAGGAAATCTCATACTAAAGAGGTTTAGTGCTGTTATACTACCATTGAAAACCGACACGCATATAGTTTTAGTATGTTTAACGAGTTGCAACTGTAGCCATATGCAGAACGTGGAATGCGTAACGACTTTCGTGTCACCCGTGACCCATAGATCTGCCCCTTGAAAGATCCCGTTACCAATTAAGACATTATTACCATCATAATTAAATCGGTAGAGAATTAGAGCATGCAACATGTCGTAGAATTTTACAGAGGAAGTACTGTCCAGTACAGGGACTTGAGTAGTGATGATCACCGTGGGAGAATTATTGTATAACCCACATTCGATCTTTAGTTGGTGATGCGATAGATATCGATTCGCTTAAGCTGACATGAGTCCGGCCTATAGATATAATTGAAGGTCGGAATTCGCACGCGAGATTAATAATATAATGGGAATAGCGCCTACACCCCCTGTTTCCATCTGTGTCTTCGTATGTCTGAATCCGATATTGGGTTGCTATCGAAATTGCAGAGGGGTTTGAATACACTCTCCATCTGCTTAAACTGTCACCTTTCTTACACCTGGTAGTTGGTAACTCTAGCTGCCAACGTTTAAGCGATAGCCATCAAAAAACACTCTTTTCTAACGGGAGAGTCCGGGTCGATGATCGACTCGGGATAGGGCAGGGAGGATCTAGGTTTGCGGTCGATCACGGCTGCCCAGGGATCTAGCACTGCAGAGATCCCGCCGCGAGCTCCGAGGGCGGTGAGCTAGGAAGTAGCGTAGAGCATGAGGCCCCAGAGGTTTTTGATACGTCTTTATGTACCACTTGGGTTATCTTAGCGCGGCCGCGACGGTTCTCTGATATTTTTGAGACCTCTTCGCTATCTAGATTTAACCCTTCTCTACCGGTAAAGAAGGTCCGACTTGAAAACAGAGGAATATTTCGGGACTTTAGGAGCATGTACTCAGCGATTTGATAGCTAATTGGCTCTACTATTTCACCAACCTAGCCCCAGACTGCTCTTTTTCTGCGCGCTGGCGGTGGTGTTTGGAGCAGGCAGTGTTATGAAAACTGATGTTTTCACCTAAAGTACTGGCGCAGGAGCTCGAGTGCGAGAGACTGAGGGAGTTTGTATGTGTGTCACTTTCGAGCCTTCTAGGCCAGCCGATACATGTATCTAACCCCCCCCCCCAAAAAAAAAAAAAAAAAAAAGAAAAGAAAAAGAAAAAGAAAAAGGAACAACCTTTGAATACTGACATGGCCTCATGATATATCACCCGGAAGTTCGTCATAGAATTGCACTCGCCTTTGCGAGTGATAGAATGTGAAGTGAAAGATCATGATAGATCACTCGGCCATCCTTCAATCGGCCTTCCTTAAGGTGGTTTCCCGGGGATATAGAGGATATAAGCCGCTCTTTACCGCGCCCAGCTTCAGGTACTCCCAGTCTACCATAATAGTAGGCTGTACTGCACAGCGTGAGATTTCATGGTACCGATGAGACAGCTCGATAGATCTAACGGAGATATAGACATACTTTGGTCCAGTACGTGGGAGTATACATGCGGAGATGTCACACTGATCGATACCGGTCATATGCGCGGAGGCCGTGGAGGTAGGCCACATGATTTACTGGAGATGAATAGCTCGCTAGAGAGAGGGCTGGGTAGTTATGCGGGACGGCGGCGAGGGGATATATGTCTATTGAGTGTATGCTAGGCGATATTGGCGGAGACCGAGGGAGATGGTTGTGGTGGTTGTGGTGGTTGGTGGGCGCAGAGGTCCCTATGAAGAAACTATTTTCTGGTGCGTCTAGTGACGGCTGGGGTCATCGGTGCCAATAGTTTAATACACTAGTACTAGTGCCATACTGTAAAGAGTCAGGAAAACTCCCCACCTTAAAGAAACTAAACCAATCCGCAATATAGTAATGAAGACCCGTAATCCCGTGGAGGTATATATAAGTTAAAGTAAACACGTTAATTTTTTCAATATTGGATCGACCTATAGCTATAGCTTCTTTTATAATAACCCCCCGATCATGATCAGCTAGTGAGTGGTATGACGTATGATTAAACGATGTAGCTATCGGTCATGATCACTCCCTTGCCATTGCAACCTCCTAAATCGCAATAACTAACCGTCGCAAAATGTCTTCTACTAAACCGCCTACTATTGAACGATTTAAGAGTGGATTCTCTCATTCGACATTAAACCTGCGCTGGAGACTCCGCTCACGGTCGCTAGTACCCTCAGTACCAGAAGGTTCAGCGTCAACTCAAACTGTGCAATCCCAAGCATCGTCAGCTGTAGAGAAATCTCCAATATGCTCGGCAAGGTGGGATAACCTCAAGCCCTACTTCGAAAAAGACTAGGCTTGTTAAAGATTGATGGTATTTTATATAGGGAGAGCTTAGCATCTGTCAACGGTATTAATTCCTTGCTTCAAACTACAATTATGACAATCAATCAAGATACTCAAAGCATATCTATATCTATTGGGATTAATCATATTGACCCGGTGCCAGTCACGAATATCCCTGAATCTACTCTCCCGCTGTCGTCGGACCATCGGATGCTTCAGCTGTTTCACCAACTGCTCCTATCACAAAAACCATTGCAACAGAAATCACACCCACAGGCGCGGATGACCTTACAACATAGCATTGGGACGATTTACGAGAAATCTCACCCCCGAAGAACGTAATGCATTTATTTCTGGTAATAGTATCTCACTAGAACAGCTCTTGGTGTCTGCCAAGCAGTTCGATAACCAACATAGTGAGGCGAGCGGTTCAAGGAAATGTGTTACTAAAGTTAAAAGATTTCTGGATGTCTTCGACTTATATTTGAAAGCCCTTGGAATATGCATTCAACATAGTCCGGAAACCTCATCCTTGGTTGTGGGAGGTGTTGATTGGTAATAGATGTAGGTCTGAATATTTTTGGAGGACCGATGGTTCTCGGCTGACTAGTATTATCGTAGCTTAGAAGGGGATTTGTTAATTCCTTGACGGATATGATTGAAGGTTTGGGTGAACACCTGTACAATTTATCAGAATGTATGTGGCTAGATGAATGCACATTATCCAAAGGTCAAAGAGGTGTTTTAAGAATCCGTTTATCCTACCAATGGAATGACTAGCTGATAGCCGGAATATAGGCATTATGCGCTGCTCATGGTGACCTCCTGGAATCCTGCAAGCTTGCAAGGGGAATATTCACTAACAAAGACGGAAGCACTTTGTAGACATTGTTCTCTTGGTTCTGATAGAACTGAGTGGGTCGAAGTAATTCTTCAATGGGCGCACCGATATTGTTATACGAACGATTGCCATCGAAGTATAAGAGCGGCTATATGTAAAGGAACTCGCCGATATTACCCAAAAGAATGGTAAAGTGTTAAATAGTATTCATATAGTTCATCGGGCCTTCAAGTGGGCTGTAAAATAGAGCAGGAGCGTTGTGACATCATCTCGTGGCTCTCCGGGTTGGAATTTGAGGATGATCACCAGAGGATTTTAAGGAAGAGATATGAAAACACGGGGGGCTGGTTCCTGCAATCTCCCGGCTTTGAGAGGTGGGTTTGGGCTGACAGATCCTGCATTCTCTGGTGTCATGGGAATCGTTACTCTCCCGTATAATTCTACATACGCCCCGCTTACCATATTATAGCTGGTGTCAGGGAGTCGGTTCTAACGTTGGTTCAAACCGCACTCTCATAATAACTGAAAAAACTTACTTCATTTAGTTCTATCGTCCTGGAGGAAATTCGTAGAAACTTCTGCCAACTCTGTTGGGACTTCATTTGCCTACTTCTGCTACCAAGGCCAACAGAGTTACAAGCTAGCGACTATTCTTGCCACGTTGAAAAAGCAGCTCTCTCGCCAAAGGCCACATATAATTGACACTCTGAAGGAAGCTTACAAGCAATGGAAAAGACAAGAACAGCGCCCAAGCATAAATACACTCGAGTCCTTATTCTCGAGTTGGTTGGCACATTTGAAGAGGTGTTCGTAGTGGTCGACGCCTTAGACGAGTGCAACAAGGAGCAAGGAACACAATTCTTGTCATACCTTATCAAACCTTCCACTTAGCCTTCAAGCAGGTTAAAGGTATTCGCGGCAAGTCGCAAGGAACGAGATATTGACGATCTATTCACAAGAGGAGGGTGTAATATAATAAAGTGGAGATTGAAGCAAAAAAGGTCGACGGAGATATTGCGGAGTTTGTGCGCCAGTGGGTGCTCACCGGATTCGATGACGAGAATCTCAAAACTCAAAAGGAAGTTTGAAAGTGTCCTGGCCTGCTTTTCTCTCTCGGATGCAAATTGGACGTACCGGCGAGTGATGGGAAATTGCCTGTATATTGTGCGGCTGAGGCTGGTCATGAAGAGGTTGTTGAACTGTTAATTTCGCTTGGGGCAGGTGTCAACATGCTCAGCAATAAGAGTAAGCAAGCTTTAGGCTTACAAGGCTTTGCTGGTCACGAAAGTATTTTTAAAGTTCTTCTTAGGGCAAATAGTATTAAGACAGCAAAAAAAGATGACAACCGCTCAATGGAGGAATCGGGACAGCACACTGTGGATAAATTACATCTCGACTTCGTTTCCGGTATCTCGTTTCATTGAAAGAGGTATATGGCAGTGCTTTGCGGGTGGCCGCACTTGAAGGACATGAGAAGGTAGCCAGAGTGCGCCTTGAGAAAGGTGCCGACTTAATGGCAGCTGCAACCAAACAATAGCCCAAACACCACTAGAAAGAGGGGCTTATACAAGCCTTGCCAGGCATGGTAGTGTACTACAGGCAGCTGCGGTGCAAGGTCACGCAGGATCAGTTAGGACTCTCCTCGAAAATGTGCTGATCCGAATAGTGATCTCCTCCACGCAAATCTCTATACCTCTCTAGACAGTGGAGGAACTGATATCCCTCTCAAACCCCGATTTTCGAAAGCTCTAGAACCACCACGCAGAATGAATGTGATAGCCGAAGGTACCCCAATTGCCAATCAAGATTCAGAGTGGAGCGCACTACAAGCTGCCGCATTCGTGGGGTTGGTAGATATTGTGCAAACCTTGCGCCGATATCAATCAGCGAGGTGGACCCTACTCGTATGTTCCTGACGTTTGTGAAAATGACCGCTATTACATGCTATACAAATACGCGCCAAGCCCAAAACTCAGTACGGTATGCAATAGTGGTCCCCTTTACAAACGTCAGGAAAGTACGAGTATGGGAACGCGCTTCAGGCAGCCGTGTGCAGCCGCCTATTGCGGGGCTGAGAATATAGTACTCTTACTTCGATACGGGGCCAAAGTCAATGCTCCAAAAGGTCCTTGTGGATCTGCCTTTGTTTGTGCCTCCCGATCCGGTAAAGAAAGTATATTAAATCTTCTTCGCCAACATGGCGCAATTGAGGTGGACATTAGGTATGTAATTTCTAGCCCTGTCATGGGTTTGAAATTGCTAATATACAACCTTAGTAGTACGGATGGGAATTCGTGGTCCGCTAACGGTGGACGCCCCCCGCCCGGTAGCTTCATAATGAAAATCTAGCAGATATATATTCGACTCAATTGGTGTCCTGAGTTATAGGAGGTCATATGAGCAGTGATTTATCAATGGCTGCGGAGGAGAGTTATATTATAAGTAGTAAAGATCGGTCAAGGTTATATGTAGCTATTGCGTCGCTGGTAGGAAGGGATTGATCGTTATTACATGTAAGCTGGTTCTATTTTAAAAAAACACTTAGGATTCTACGTGTGTATGTAATATGCTCGTATCCTGTTGTATATTTTATCTTGCTGAGTTTTTGGATAACTATATGTACTCGAGGGTATGCTTTAGATGTTTTATCTACATACGGTTATTTATATGTAAATAGGTACTATGTACTTCGGGGTAAGTGAAAAGACACCAAGCTACCAAGTTTACGTGAAGGGTGTCTTCTCACTTACCCCTACACCCGAAGTACAAGTAGGTATTTAAGAACATATAGTATGAAAAAATGTGGTGAAATCATACCATAGGACTACATGTATGTACTTTGGTGACAAATAACGAGTCGTAGAAATACCGTATCCTTACTACATGTACACTACTAGTGATCCCATCCCTTTTTTTGGTACTGTATATGTAGATCTCATGATACGAAGGATATAAGTGGCCGTAATTAACCAGAATCATAGATGTGGATCATTTGGAAGTTTGGTATTCTCTTGAATCCTGATATGTTACACTAAGTTAACGGGAGCTGGCGCTCCAAGCAAACGAACCGACGGGCAATCGCTCCGTAAAGTCCTGACGTTTGTGAAATGGGCCAATATTGCCAATATTGTATGCCATACAAAGATCCGCCAAGCTCATGATCATGGGTGTATGCAATAGTCGCCCATTGCACAAACGTCAGGACTTTACGAGTATAATACAAACCTATAGATGTGCCTTCCCAAGCCGTGAAACACTCAAGTATATATAAAGTTGCCACTGCGGGATGGAGTATTCTTTCACATGTCGGACCTGGAGGTGTGCCGCTTGCGGCGGCGCCAAAACTAGAGCTAGATAAAACGAAGACCCAGTAAAGTACCTACATGTAGTCTAATACACATGTTAGCCGCTTATCTGGCTGGTCAGGCAAAATTGTAATTAGAAATCTCCAGTAATTGTGATGAATATAACGCCCAGAGCGTGCAGCGGTGGGTAATAAGTCATGGGACGGAACGCCACCAAAATGCGCGTTTGTAGGCAAAATTGTGGCCTGGCCATCGGATGACTTACCCACCGCTGTACAATTGGTAGTTTCTGGCATGCGTGACAGTCTGTAACATTATTTTCATTCCCTGTGTTGTTGATATCACGATTAGTGGAAATGGTTAGATGCCTCAGGTATATATAGTACTAGGACATAAATTTTGGTAGATTACACCTTTTACAGCTAAAGTAGCTATGTTTAGCAATCTAAACCAACCACTCAGTTTTGGACAAGGAATTCTATCACTTAAGAGGACATTAGAAATTATCTCAAGATGGAGCTCAGAGAATTCTAGAATTTTGAGCCCACTTTCCAGGTGTGTGTGATGTGTTTTTCAAGATGGTCTTTCAAGGATTTCTGATTTTGTATGGTGTTCCCATACAAATTTTGCGTTGCAACGCCAATAAAAACTACCAAAACTTCTGTACCCCGACTGTACATACCGCAAAATCTGGAGATTTTGCGGTATAGTCGTTCACGGGTGAAGACGCACACTGGGTGCTGACGAACAGGGGGATTTCAACGAATAAGAAACATTAAAAAGAAGCTTTAGCGTTCCTCACTCATAGTCATGATGCCTGTCCGTCAACACCCAGTGTCTATCTTCACCCCATGAATGACTGTAGTCAACTTTGGGGCAACGACGGACCTGCTCGCCGCCCAACCTGTGCGACTGTAGTTACAATTCGGCCTGACCGCCAGCTAAGTAGATAGGCGCGCCGCTGACCGATTATCTAGGGTTAGGGTTATTTACTCAATTATTAGGGGGGTGATGTGTTTGTTCTAATTGGAGTGTTCCGGCAAAAGCAGAATTAATATGGTGGGTGACACGATATCGGGCAGGTAAAAAAAGTACATGAGCTCTAAATCTATCTCCGCAACCACAACACAATATATTTTTAGTTGGAGGCCGTAGAATGGCAGGGAATCAGGAGCGGGGGGGTAAGTCTGGCGACACTGGCCGTAGTTGCAACAGTTCTTACAGTCGCCAGACTTACCCGTAGTGCGGCCACTAATATTAATTATGTGTTGTTGATTAAGGAAATAGTGTTTGAAGATTGGTAGTTTTAGCTCGATCTGTGACCTATATAGGTGATGATTTACCTGATGGAGAATTTTTACATATGCCAAGACCGACCTCGATATCGTGTCGCCCACCATCAAGTCGCACGAGAAAACAGAAATCACGTTCCTGCATTACGATCGATCTGGCTCGGATCCATGCGCTGTTTGCCTCAAGTAGATATATATTAAACATACTAAAACTATATGCGTGTCAGTTTCTATGGTGGTGTAACTGCACTAAACCTCTTTTGTATGAAATTCCCTAATAGGGGTTGTCACACATCATGAAATTATTTTATTTTTTATATTATATTATACATTTATACATTTTAAATATAATATATATCCAATATATAATGCATATAGATAGTTATTTGATATATAATATATATCTATTATATACGATAAGAATCATCGTGAGGGATGATATCAATGAATTTGATTATTGTTTCTCTTATTACATACTTATTCTCCGGCATATACTATACCTGAGATTTAATTTGATTTGCAATCATCTAAATATTCCAGATCGTAGATGTTTTCTCCCTATGATAAAATTCAGTATTTTGACTTAACTGTGAAGTATATTGAACTATACCTTACAGACATAGAGATTTATGTCAAGAGATATGAAAATATGATTTATCATATTTCGTAATATTTTTAACCGGAATATACCGTGGATATTATTATCTATATATGTATATTATCAAAACATCAAGGAATATATCCTTGTAATCGTATTATAATATCATTATGTATTAAACTAGGTATGTATGAAGAAAGCGGAAATCTTGTAGCTCAGATTATATATATTTCTCACAAATAATCCAAGCTCTTAATTCTAAAATTTAGTTCAGTATATCGACCTTAACAAATTATTTTCAGCTAAATTGAAAGATTATGCGATACTTTGGTTTGTATAAACTTCTCCTTTATTTTTTTCATTCTCATTTGAGACTTGAACAATATGATATATTTTGCACTTGTGGGATATGTTGTTTCGGTTACTGGCGTGGGGGGTTATAAAACTGCTACGATCACGCATGATGATTCAAGTGGTATTCGTCAAGAAGTTGATATTCGATACTTTATGTCATTAGAGACTACTCTATACCCTGATAGAGTATATTTGCTTAATGGTACTTTGATTCATAGTGCTAATCGAAAACCAAAGGTAATTATTCAAATCTCCGTTCTATTTTATCTCTATTGATATTATAAATAGTTTTTATATTGACATATACATTCAACAGCTGTCCTTATTGCGTAGTATCGAGCTTCAGAAAGGATTACTAGATAATAAACATATCGCAAACGATTTATACATTAACTCCACCGTTACAATTACATCAGATCTCAAAGTCGTTGGGACAGCTGAAGAGTTGAAATCTTGAGGGCAGATGTTTCAATATGATGGAGAAACTCGATCAGATGTTCCGGTACTATATATAAATCTCAATGATTTGAACAATCATACTAATTCAGAAGTTAGTGTCAGTTAACCTTCCTTCTAAATACGCAATCTCCATTATTTGCAAAGCTCTCTCAGTATCTTGTATCCGGCAAAACAGTTGATGCATCATTCAAGTACCAATATGAATGTCCAGAAGATCGGGGTAAGTTTGATCATTTTAATCAAATTATAAGTTAGTTCATTAGCTAATAGATATAATAAGCCTATGGCGGTAGTATCTATAAGCTTTGCTCGAGATCTTGCACCAAAGGATGACAAAGCGAGCATTTTTCAAACACCAAAGAAAAAGCGTAATGTCCTCCTTGGACCTATCGGATCTGAAAGCCCTCCTTCTAAGTTGCCCAAAACTATACAAGATCGGACACCAAACCGCTACAAACAACCTTTTGCATCCTCTTCTTCAGAAACAGTTTCATGGAGTCATACGTCAACACCGGTTGGAAAAATATCTTCAGTTATTACCGATAAATTTGAGGGAGGAGGTGCTATTGATAATCTATCGTCACCAATATCAGTATCGGGACCATCCAACACCAATCGTCAAAGTGTTTCAACCCCTAACGATAATCATTATATTGATTCTATCGGGAAAATGCAATTCAAACGATTGATCATGATGGAAGTTTATTTTCTACATACCGATTTATTCAACAACATAATCAGAGTATTCGTATTCAATCTGCAACATCAATCTATTCAGTCATCGTATACTTCAGTTCCTCTAGAAATACGAGCCAATTATCTTTACTCCTGATCGTCTCTTTCAAAACCTCATTCAACGATTCAAAACCAACTACAACAAATCTTTTCCTGATATTTTGGTACATTGATGTTAGAAAGACATATTAAATCCAAAACAACAAGATGCAGTATATACATTATCTACTATACTTGATTTCCTTCCTACTACCAAACTCAAAAACGATATTGAATTTATAGCAATATGTTATTCATGCAATATCAATCCACGGTTGCCACCAACTGCAGGACCATGGCCGGCCGAGCTACTTTCTCTTCCTCAACGCTCTCGGATATTTCTATCACCAATATCATTGCAAACCAATTTAGGTCGTACCCAAAGTTATAGTAATAATCACAATCCATATTCAACATATCGTACAGTAACCGGTAGAATGAATATTACCAGAAATCCTAGAGCTATTGCGTTGTATACCGGAACTCTTGGAGCTTATCTTGAGAGTTCAACAAATCAATTCGATCAATCTCATGATACCGAGAAGCTTGAATGTTGTCGCAGTTGGTTATTAACAAATAATATACTTTTTCAGAGATATGATATACGAAGAGAGCTGCAACTTAGTCCTTTACCTACAGTTTCTTTAATTTCAAGTACTGATTCAAATACGGATGAAACACGACCTTGGAACCGCCCCGATATAGTTTTAAACCCTTTCAATTATCCTTCACAGGTTGCAAATGAAGATCATCGATATTTTCGATTGCCAGTTGCATCTCTTCCCTCTACCAATTCAGGTGAACGTATTGGAATACAACGATCAGATCCTGCTTTGGAAGCCTTGCTTTTTCCAGTCTTATATCCATGGGGTAGAGGACAGTATATACGTTCAATTCGGCAACCAAATACGATCCGCTCTAAAAATACCATGGCTACCGATGCTAAAATCAAACTCAGCTCAATTATATCTGTTTTCCGTGATGATCATTACTGGGGACCATGGATATATATGGAAATTGAGGCGATTAGAATACTGCAAAATAACTGCCGTATTGTTAAAGGATATCAAGAAAGAGGTGCACATTCACGACATACTGCTGCTGAACTATTACAACAGAGTCAATACGGTCCATGGTCTATCGTTAATGAACATCTAACCACAACCATTCCACGATTCATACGGACAGGTGATACATTTTTTCTGAACGCAGAAAGTAATGTTCGATGTATGTTACAGACACATGGAATACCTACTTTATTCGTTACTACTACATTTTCTGAACAATGGAGTGATTACCGAAACATTCTACAACGAACGGGGAATCATGATATATTGCCTTCAAATCGACCATGGGATGCTGTGCAGTACTATTACGAACGTTGGCATTGGATTAAAAAATCTTTTTTCCGGATCCCTTCAGTATCAGGTTTTGGACGTTTAAATGAGTTAGTTGAACGGCATGAATTTCAACTGAGGGGGGCAATACATACACACTCACTTCTGTGGTCCGAGTTAACACAGAATCAACTCATCGAGCAAAATTTTATTCGAGCCGACCTACCAAACTCCGATACAGAACCAGAACTATATGCTTTAGTAATTCAACATCAAGTTCATTCATGTGAACCTAGGCTATGTGGTGGGAGTAGGGATGAGGCTGGAACGTGTAGGAAAGGGTTTCCTGCGGAACTTTCAAATCTCACATACCAAAAGGAAGGAGAAATTAGGTATACATATAGGAGAATTAAAGAGGAGGACCGGTATATCGTTCCATACAGTCCTAGGCTATTGCTATTATGGGGAGCACATTGCAACGTACAATATTGTACCTCTGGTGGTTTAGCTAAATACATAACAAAATATGTTACCAAGGCAGAGCCAAAATCTATCGTCAGCGTCAATAGCTTAAGTCATACTAATGACCACCTGCTTGCTCGAAGAATGGGATCTATGGAATCTATGGTCCTACTCTTAAGCTTTCCAATCTTTCAAATGTCAAGTTCATGTGTTTATCTACCTACATCAATGCCGTCAGATCGTTCCAGCGTAGTCAAACCCGCTTGGTTGCTAGAAGTTGATCCCACATCTGAAGATATTTTCTACCCCGATGCAATTGAAAAGTATTTCAATCGACCAGAAAATATCATCTTTGAACATCTTACGTACTTCAAATACCATTCGCTTTACAAAATTGAACGCACCCGTCGGCGGTCACAGACTGAAGTATGGATGGATAAGTTGGGTAATTTTATTTATCAACGGAAAAAAGTATATTACCAATTACATTTCTATCTCTATCAAGTGTAAAGCTAATTTGTGGTAGCCACTTATGATCCGAACATGTTATAGACGATTGGCGGATGGAGAGAGATTCTTCTTTAATAAACTATTGGAGATTCAGCATTGGCGATCTGATGATGAGATACATGGGGGTTATCTCAATTACCGAGAGCATTTGCTACAGCGATTTCCTGATATGTACGAACAAGTTCAACGTATATACCATCAAGGAACACAACGGACTACACTACATATCTCAAGCGTTTATCAAGAATTGATAGAAGCTGTATTATCAATGTCTGAAGAATCTGTCCAAGAGATTGTCCGAAAACAACTTCTCGAATTGCAACAACTACCCACTTCGATTCAAAACAACGAGGCGGTATTCAACCTACAGGGCGATCAATATTATGCATATACGAAAATCACTCAATCACTTTTCAACTTTCCTACCGGCGGTATTAGCCTTAAATTCTTCATTACCGGATCTGCAGGTACAGGGAAATCATATCTCTTAAAGGCATTAGAACGTTGGTTTGACGTCAATCACTTCAAATACCTCAAGCTTGCACCAACTGGTATTGCGGCGAATAATATATCAGGTCAAACAATTCATTCAGCATTGAACATAGGTGCAGATGGAGGAATGTTAAAGTCAAATCTCTTACAACTTCCCGATAGGCTTGAAGAAATACGGCGTATAAAAATATTGGTAATAGATGAGATATCGATGGTGAACGCAGAGTTATTAGATTTTATGTCTGGATTGTTTGCAAGGATACATAATAACTTGAAACCTTTCGGAAATCTACATATCATTTGTATGGGAGATTTAATGCAACTTCCACCGGTATCGGGTCAGAAGGTCTTCCGTTCAACATTGTGGCAATTCTTTAAACCAATCTTTTTAAAACAATCCATGCGTCAACGAGATGATCCAGAGTTCTTTCAACTACTCAACGACTTACGGTTTGGACGAATCACTCCTCAAAGTCAAGCTATATTACAAGATAAAGTTCAACAATTTCATATTCGTAATACCAGTTATCTTACAACATTTCTTGTATCCTATCGGAGGACGGCATCACAAATAAATCACCTTCTCCTCGAAACATTACCGATTGAGGCTTCATATACCCATATCTCTATCGATCGGGAAGAAGGAGAAATCATTTCTAGTATGGAATATTCTCGTACCTTCAAAACCGGCACAAACTTTCCATATGAGGTTGTTTGTGTTCCAGGAGCTAAAGTCATGTTTCTAACCAATGGTTTGATATCGCTCGGTATATCTAATGGGACATGTGGTATTATTGTATCTTTACGGGAGGGTGGTCTACCAAATGTTGCATTTCCAACATATGAGGGTATTAGAGTAAGCTTATCCATCCGATAATTATATATAATACTAACAAATACAGATTGTTGAAGTTTCAAAGGATACAATACATTTTCGAAGTCACGGAATCCGTTATTCCCGTACACAACTTCCTATTCAAAACGCATTTGCCTTAACAGTTCATAAAACACAGGGCTTATCGTTGAATAAAATATGTATAAGTTTTGATGATTCCATGTTTTCTGTTGGGCAAGCATATACAGCTCTGAGTCGTGCAAAAAAGCTATGCGATGTAGAGATAAGTGCTTTTCATATTGCTGCAGTTAAAGTTGATCAGGAGGCGGTACGAGAGTATCAACGATTGGAAATGATTGCTATTTGAACAAACATTGTTAGTATATTATTTGTTATGTATATTTGTATAATAATTGTATGAAGCGCTCGGTAACTTTGATTTAAGTTTTTTTAAAACTATACAATTAATACCAATAGGCATAAATAATCTACCTTGCCTGTTCTAATAACTTCAGTGAATATTGATAGGTATTGGTATTGCTAGAATAATTAAGAATGACGGGTGTACATATAATACTGTATGTGTTCTTATAACTTCAATAGATACGGGTAAATTCCAGTAATGGTACAAAAATTACTACTGATATGCATACATATGATACTCCGCCTATTCTCCTGGCTTCAGTGTATACGGGTAAGCATTAGTCTTACTATACCGGTAAACGAGAATACAATAATGCGCATAATAGTATATCGTATCGTAGAATATAACATTGATGTAGTTAGTAAATGCTTCAATAAATATAAAAATTTACAATTAAAGATAAAAGAACCTTGACTAGTAAGAATAAATATAGATAGTGAAAACTAACCTAGACAAATACTGCGTAGTTGTAGTAGCTATAGATAATATTATGAAATAGTATCTTGCGTTTGCCCGTTAGAGTACTAAGGGTATATCAGTTACTTTTATCATATATAATATCTTATTTAAGTAAGAAGAGATAAGTAGAAATAAATAGGAATAAGTGCTATCAAGTAGGAATAAGTACGAATAAGTGCTACTAAGTAAGAATAAGTACGGATAAGTGCTAGCAAGTAAGAATAAATACGGATAAATACCAGAAAGTACCATTAAGTATATATAAGTACTGGTAGATGAGAATAGTCATCAACAAACTGAAAAATATAGACAAATATATTACTCCGTTAGGATAGTATATGCATATTTATCACCTATATAATGAATAATATATTATATTAAGTAGGAAAGTAACTCAGTATTTGGCAATAAGCAGCAATATACGGGAATAAGTGGAAGCAAGTACCAGCAAGTAAGAATAAGAAGGAGTAAATAGAAATAGATACAAAGAAGTGAAATAAATAAGAATAATTATATAATAATAACTATAAATAGAAACACAGGTTAGTTTTCGGTAGCAACACATATTATAACACATGTCAGGTAAGAAAGTGCCAGAATATATGAAAAAAATAACCGGTAAGTAGGAAGAAGTAGCAATAAATACCAGTAAGTAGGAATAAATGAGGATAACCAGGGACAAATACGGACAAGTAATGAAAAGCAAGAATAACTATATATCAATAACTATAAATAGAAACACGGGATAAGATTTTTCAAGAGCTTACATATTACATGTATAATAATGAACTGTACGCACTAACGGGAGAAAAAAATGCCTCATATATAAAAAGTCGGGAAAAAGTGGGAAAAAGTGACAGTAAGTGCCGGCAAGTAAAAGTAGGCATGAATAAGCGTGGACAGCTACGGAATAATGTCTTATAAGTACATGCACTATAATATATCCAAAACCCCGCTAAGTGAAAAATATGCCTCAATATATGGAAATAATGGTGGATAAGTAAAAATAAATAGCAGTAAGTATCAGCAAGTAGCAATAAGTGGGAATAACCTCCAATAAATGGAAATAAGCGAAAGAGAATTACAAATAATAGTACGGGACAATGTCTTGTACTTACCCGTTAGGGTAGAACATACATATAAGCCACTTAGATAATATATAACATATCACTTTAAAGAGAAAGAAGCAAAAAAAAAAAACCTCAACATGTGAAAATAAGTACAAATAAGCAAGGATAAGCGGCAGCAAGTGCCAGCAAGTATGAATACGTGGCAACAACTAGAAATAAGTATAGACAAATAAAATCGAGTAAGAAAATCTATATGCCGAAGAAGTATGGAAAAGTAGGAATAAGTATAGATAAGCAGGTCAATTACAAACAATTGCTACTATAAATAATCGGAATTGCTTAACACTACCCATTTGAGTAGTACAAGTCTGTTAATCATGTTATGCATAATATTTTACGAAAAACTTTCAACAGATAAGGATAAGCAGAAATAAGCAGGAATATGTAATCAAAAGTGCCGATAAATATAAATAAGTACGGATAAGCGCTAATAGGCGTCATAAGTCTGATATTCCCTGCATGATAGCCCAACAAATACGCAGAATAGATAGCGCTCCATATGACAAAGTGGGAGTAAATAAGCAAGGATAACAGTAATAAGTGACGATAAATTAGAAGAAGTAAAAATAAGTATAGATTAGTGGTAATAAGTTGCAGCAAGTCTCGGCATTTAACAATTATTATACATTTCACATAGATGCACCAAACATCAACGGATTTAGTTAATAATTTCATTGATATTATTACTTGAGATTTTATAATATTCTTGATGATATGTATATATTTATATATAATTCTTTGCAATCGCTATTCTGTTGTCCTTCATACCTCAAATCATTTTCGAACTAAAGTAAAAGCTATCATATAAACTCCAAAGGCATGGTTTGTACCCAATCATTCCTTGTCAATAATTTAAGCGACTTATCTTTCTACAGAATAATTCAATGCCCGAGCAAATCGTTTCTGATAAAAACAATCAACAACGGACCCAAGGAGATAATATCAATCTCAATCGTAATAAATAGGATACTTTGAGATTTTTCCCCAAAACCCATACTTACGTATCTAGATCCCTTTATCGTACCATATAGCTCAACAATGTCAATGCAATCAAGAGTTGCTGAAACTCTACTACCGGATAATCAAAGCCAAGAAGATACGCAAATCATTCCACCTACTATTCTTAATGATGATGCAACAATTCCAGATACTCAAATCCCCCGTGAACCTCAGCCTCCTCAACTACCAATTCTTTCGTTTTCAGATGCTGGCCAATGGAGTGTTGGATCACGTATTAATACACGAAGAAGATTGCTAGGATCTATTCCCGAACATACTAGAGTGGAGAATACGATTGTCGGAAGAGCATTTACAATACCATTACATAGCGTTGAGGTATTACCAAATACTTACATATTTGAATACTTTCTCACATGCAATTAGGAAGAAACTCGTCACGCAATGATCCTTGGAGACAGGGGTGATGCCAGCAGGCAACATCCACGTCAGACTTCCGATGATATTAATGCATGGCTCCTACAAGCACAAGCAGATGCTACGAACTCTTCTTCATCTATTTCTGCACCCGTATTTCCAGAATCTGTTACAGGCAGTAGCGAAATAACTACCATGAGCCAACTTGAAAGACCTTCGTACCGCTTAAAAGATCAAGCACCAGAAATCCAAACAATCTTGAAGATCGCAAATGATGGAGTTGATGCATATACATTCCTTATGGAACCATTTAGTCTTCCAGATCCGTTGAATCTTGCATTACAAAAAATATGGCAGGAATCTGCAACCAAAGCCAAAATGGATCCCCCGATCCTAAGTAACACCTACCTCAAGATTGTAGGTTATAAATTCCATTACTTGAATAAATGGTTATTAATTTTACAAGATGAAAGACTTTCATGTTTATGCGAAATCTAGATTACTCAATCGAATGAAGTCAAAACTGGAAAGATCACTATACGGATTCAGTGAACTATCAACCACAGAGAAAAAAACTGAACGTGCAGTATATCTTTTGTATAAAGATAGATTCCTATGTCAACCAAAGCATTACGAGGTAATCAGATCTCTTTATAAAAATTAGCAAAAAAACTAATAATTATCTCATATAGGATATTAAATTCTATTTTTTAGCTCCCGAATTGATTGAATTAATATACCATATATATTACCATGATACCACCGGACGAGTTCGAAAAGATGATATATTTCTTGAACAAATAAATCATAAATTTATTTGTTTAGTTTCGACTGCCATATGGTATAATTTACGTCGAATATCATTAGGAAATCCAACGAAAGCAAAACAATTGGGGCATTTTGGGTACAAAAACAAAGATGTTTTAGGTAAGCTTGGTATCGAATTTAGCTTTTTCAAGTACTAAAATAGAAATATTTCTTAGCTACGTATACACGACTAAAAAATACTTGGGTGGATCGAAGGCCATCAGTTCAGGAGCATCTATTGAGACTTATCAAAGATGAATTACGACAAATGGTAAAATCTTATAATTATTTTTTTATACTATGAATCTTAATATAGATGAGACTCGCAGATCGAAGAAAATTCAACAAATGATATCTCAACAAAAATTGAAGGACATCAAGATGATGACGATGATTTAGAAAGAGAGCTAAATCTCCGAAGGAAAAGAGTAAGGCCAGATGATCGGGATGAGATACAGCCTAATGAACCCAGTATTACCCCACCCCCATATCCATCGGGTCAAGGTACACCTTAAAATGTACGTATTGAAATATCTGTATTGATCATATCAATATTACGATCATGAATATCAGAAGCTAATATCTCTATTACTTTTAGAGCGATCAGAAGAATTGTGACGGTAACTTTTCATTCCTATATTTGTTTTTGAAAAAGAAATATTTTTGCTATAGGTTGTATTTAAATTATGTTATTTTTTTTCTTGGATTAATCAATATATATATATGTCTACTCAATAGATTTGCGATTATGAATCTTCGAATCTATCCTAGATCGGGAATCCGATCGATGCGATAATTTAATTTAAATCCTATCTTATACAATCTTTCCATTTAAAATACATGCTGAACTACAAAGCAGATCGATATTTCCGTTACGAAGTTCCGGTAATCCTTTCTAACAACTCCTTCAATCTAACTACATTATCTTTAACATTTGCTACCCCTATTTGAATAGCATTTTGTACTCTTATATTTAGCTGTTTATTCACTTGACATGTAGTTGCATATCTTGTAAATCCCGATCCGAAACCGCCCGTTGCGGTACCGTGATCATCCTCCGGACCACACCAAACAATCTCCGTAATTCCATCGATCGTTGCGAAATCAATTAGCGTTTTATAGATAGTACAGTAGAAGAAGTGTCCATGGGAATTGTAGCCATCAGAGAAGCGAACAATCGAACCGTCCGATATCCGAATAGGTGCCCATATTCCGGATGTATATTTAGAGACATCGTTGTCTCGGTGCGATTTATTCCGAAATCCACCATAGGTATAAGCAACTTGTGGTGTAAAAAGAGTCTCATTCTTTAAGAATATAGCCGACTCCGTTCCGTAATCGATGCCGAGAAGTGGTAGCTTTAGTTCTCGGACTTGCTGTTGTCTTTGCCGAAAGAATGCCGGTGCCATATCGAGAAAGCTTCTACCGAGATTGCGATGAAATCGTAGCGCTTGCGAGAAATGTTCAGATAGTGTATCTGGACATATGTTTTTATTCATTGCGTATGTACCGAAATCCCAACCCGATTCCGTTCCGGCACGATATCCTATAGATTTCATGACACCACCAGTCTGGGCATGATTGCATTTAATTTCTGAGTGAAATTTTTGATCTTTTTGAACATAATTGAAGTTAAATTGTAGTTCCGATAAGCGTTCCGGTGCGAGATCTTTAAAGAGAGTAATTTTGTAGATTATTCGAACTTCTCTGGAAGCCGAATCGATAATGTATACCGTCTTCGATTGGTCTCCGATAATTCGTTTAAATTTGCGATCATTCCAGATAGTATCATTATATGTCCATTCCTTCCCAAACATTTCCGTAGCGATCTTTTCGTCCCGTTTACGATGCATGAGAAATACCGATTCCGATTCAACATCTAAGAAGAGGGGTATTAGTAGTGTTGATAATATCAATATAGAATCTAATTACCTTCTGGTTTCTTATCAATGAAATCCAGAGCTGAGTTCCGTTCGATATCGATCTCTAGCTTGCGATTAGATTTGCGTTTGTTGCGTTTTGCGAGTTTACGATTTTGACGTTGGGTATTGCGATCCAGTAGTTGTTTGTTTTGATTTCGACGTATTGCAAAGTGACGATTCGATGCGATATGATCCTCTCCGCGTTCAGCGACATGCTTACTAGCATCATCGAGGCGACCGAGGGCGATGTGATTCTCTCCGCGTTCAGCGACACGCTTACTAGCATCATCGAGGCGACCGAAGGCGATAGAGTTCTCTCCGCGTTCAGCGACACGCTTACTAGCATCATCGAGGCGACCGAAGGCGATAGAGTTCTCTCCGCGTTCAGCGACACGCTTACTAGCATCATCGAGGCGACCGAGAGCGATAGAGTTCTCTCCGCGTTCAGCGACACGCTTACTAGCATCATCGAGGCGACCGAGTGTGTTGCGAGATTTGCGATAATCCATACAGAATATTTAAAATATGGTATGAATATTGGGGAATGTTACTGCTATATATAGAAAATTGATATGATTGATTTGTTAAGTCCTATTATAATATCAGATGCCTATTCGTAGTGGCTTATATCTTAGTCAGTTTTTATTCTAACGTAACGATTAGTAGTTCAGGACAAAGCTACAAATGCGTACTTCTATTTACCAATTTCAACAATATGAATTGATACTTATGCATTGTGCTAATCAGGAAATAGTAAGGCTCAGCGGCATGGAGTTTTATAGTACTGGATTTTTACCATTTCCTGAATAGCGTCATGTACAGGCGTCACACATAATCGTTGTAGTGTGGGGGTGAAGTATTATCTTTTGGTTTCATTTTAAGCTTAAAATTGCCAGATTAGCACAAAAACTGACTGAGCTATGAGGCTTTTACTATAGTGGCGGGATTTTACTATTTCCTGAATGGTTACATTCACAAGCGTCCCACGCAACCGTTATGGTATGGGGGTGAAGCAGTACTTCTTAGCTTTATTCTGCATCAAAAATCCCCATGTTAGCACAAAAACTGACTGAGTTATGAAGCTTTGACTAATAGATTCCTATAGTGCCGGGTTTCTTACCAATTCCTTACTAGCGTCATGCACAGGCATCACACCCAATCGTTGACATATGGAAATAAAGGTACTGCTTTTTAGCTTCATTTTGAGCCAAAAATTACCAGGTTAGCATAAAAACTGACTGAGCTATGCAGCCTCAAATATAGTAGCGGGTTTTATTCTTTCTTGAATAACGCCATGTACAGGCGTCACACCTAGTCGTTGACACCTGGAAATAAAAGTACTGCTTTTTAGCTTCATTTTGAGCCAAAAATGATCAGGTTAGCACAAAAACTGAACCCTTGATTATAGTGGCGGGTTTTTTACTCTTTCCTTAATAGCGCCATATACAGGCACCACACCCAATCGTTGACACCTGGAAATAAAAGTAATGCTTTTTAGCTTCATTTTGAGCCAGGAATCACCAGGTTAGCACAAAAACTGACTGGGTTATGAACCCTTGATTATAGTGGCGGGTTTTTTACTCTTTCCTTGATAGCGCCATGTACAGGCACCACACCCAATCGTTGACACCTGGAAATAAAAGTACTGCTTTTTAGCTTCATTTTGAGCCAAGAATCGCCAGGTTAGCACAAAAACTGGGTTATGAACCCTTGATTATAGTGGCGGGTTTTTACTCTTTCCTTAATAGCGCCATGTACAGGTACCACCCAATCGTTGACACCTGGAAATAAAAGTACTGCTTTTTAGCTTCATTTTGAGCCAGGAATCGCCAGGTTAGCACAAAACTGACTGGGTTATGAACCCTTGATTATAGTGGCGGGTTTTTTACTCTTTCCTTGATAGCGCCATGTACAGGCACCACACCCAATCGTTGACACCTGGAAATAAAAGTACTGCTTTTTAGCTTCATTTTGAGCCAAGAATCGCCAGGTTAGCACAAAAACTGACTGGGTTATGAACCCTTGATTATAGTGGCGGGTTTTTTACTCTTTCCTTAATAGCGCCATGTACAGGTACCACACCCAATCGTTGACACCTGGAAATAAAAGTACTGCTTTTTAGCTTCATTTTGAGCCAGGAATCGCCAGGTTAGCACAAAAACTGACTGGGTTATGAACCCTTGATTATAGTGGCGGGTTTTTTACTCTTTCCTTGATAGCGCCATGTACAGGCACCACACCCAATCGTTGACACCTGGAAATAAGAGTACTGCTTTTTAGCTTCATTCTGAGCCAGGAATCGCCAGGTTAGCATAAAAACTGACTGAGCTATGAACCCTTGACTATAGTGGCGGGTTTTTTACTCTTTCCTTGATAGCGCCATGTACAGGCACCACACTCAATCGTTGACACCTGGAAATAAGAGTACTGCTTTTTAGCTTCATTCTGAGCCAGGAATCGCCAGGTTAGCACAAAAACTGACTGAGCTATGAACCCTTGACTATAGTGGCGGGTTTTTACTCTTTCCTGTACAGCGCCATGTACAGGCGTCACACTCAATCGTTGACACATGGAAATGAAAGCACTACTTTTTAGCTTCATTCTGAGCTATAAATCGCCAGGTTAGCGCAAAAACTGACGGAGATATGTACCCTTGACTAATGCAATGGACTCTGCATTAGTCAAGGCTATCAAAAAAAAAAAAAAAGCTCCCCCTCCTTTTGACAGCAACAACAATGTCTACCTCCTCTACCTCCTTTACCTCCTCTACCCCCTCCTGGCCTGTCCGTAATGGAGTGCCAGTTTGGGACAAATTTATCAATAAACATCGAGCTGATTGGCTTGATCGTGCCTTTCGTTTACCCAGCCTCCATAACTCTATACAAATCAATACTCCTATGTGTACAACATGTATTTCTGCTCTACAAGATCGTGGTCGCGAGTTCTGTGTGCAGAAACTTGATCCTACCAACCGAGTCATCTCCTCCTGTAACAACTGTTTACGTAATGGTCGCAAATGCTCTTTAAACCCCCGAGCCCTTAAGCGATCAGTCATTAGTCTCCTCTCCGATGAAGAGGATACTAGCAGCGATAGTCATTCTCCACCTCAACAGAACATCAAACGATTCCTACAAGATAAAGAAATCAAGAAAGAGGAAGTAAATAAAGAAGGAGGGACCGAGGGAAAGAGAAAACTTCTAAAGGAAATGAAATGCCATCTGGAGAGGAAAATGAGTTTCATCGATCAGATTGAAATAGCTAAGTATGAACAGGAAACTATGCGGGAGGAATACAAAAAACAAATTACCAGTTGTAAAAATCAGATTTCTAGAATAGATATGCTTGTATTGGAGCTTAGTGAAGAGCTACTTAAGTTGGATCTATAATAGTTTGGTCATGTAATTAAATTAACAGTTCGCTCCTGGACATGTCAGCATCGGCTCCCAGCACCTGCGCGTCAACCCTAGTTGTTGATACAATCTGTGTTTCTTCACAATGGGTTACTCGGTAGAGGGTTGGGAGAGAGGGATGGCAAGGCTTGGCTCAATTTGCTAGTAAAAACTACCAACTTAAGCCTCATAACCTCATTGTTCCCCAGGTTACAAGAAACCGCTCAAGTATCTATTGCAATATCAAATTGCCGCTTACATAATCCTCCGCACTGCTTGACCGCTAAGCCCTTGCTTTCACCTCAGACATCAAGCCCAAGGTTTTGTGACAAGCGTAACGGATGATTGCCTGAATCATGAAGTCGTAACGGACGGTTGCCTGAATTATGATATCAAGCAACCATAATGGACGGTTGCCTTAAAATAGCCTGGGGTAATGATCGCCGTTCTCTAAAGGATATTGACATTAGAGAAAGAGACTTTATTCTACCCCTCGCCCCAGTCACCTGCTGGTTTCTCTAATACATTTCTTCTACACACGGTACCTTTTCTCCAGACACCCACAACCTATCGCAACAGGTTAGTTCAGAACAAAATGGGCGACACAAGGTTTGTGTCCTTTATACTCAATGACAGTGAGCAAACAAAAAAGCAATGGTCAGACGCCTATGTTTCTTTTCAAGGCAATCCCAACCAGATCTCCACCTTCTTAGGGAGTCAAGAGATTTCGGGGTCATTCATTGCCGGTTTTGACGTCTACGGCGCTCGTATCGGAACGTTTGTGCAACAGATTTCACGACAAAACATCTTAAAGGCGAGGGGTAAAAGCAAAGAGGAGCTGGACTTGGGGCAGAATTTGGCAGTCCTAGTCATTAAGAAAGTCATTATTCCCCTTCTGGAACACGAATATGAGCATCTCCACTCTCGTGATACCCTGTTGGAACTTTTATTCTCGACGATAGCACTGGCAGATAGAAGTACTTTTGATCAGCTAGCTTCTCGACTTGGAAGAGCACCCACACTCCTAGGAAAGCTAATATCAGACCAAAGAAGCACTAAACTGATAGAAAACTGGATCGAATACGTCAGGCCGAATGCAAAAGCACTGCAAAGTTGGACTGAAGTATCGGTAAATCTCGCAAAGAACTGTAATAGTGATCATGGGGTTTTGTCAGAGATGGAACGGTGGGATCTACTCACAACTCTCCAGTCATACCTTCTTAAAGCCAACACTCCCGATTTGAGCTCACGGCGGAATTCTGTTTCTGCTCTCACTGCACATGATATCATGCCAGAGGGCATTAAGCTCCTTAGCAAGCTTGGAATGGATATTCCTCAGTCCAAAAGAGCTTTGAGTAATACCATTGACCACATCGAGACCACCGAGACCTTCCCGATTCTCGAAGCAGTTCTGAAGACGTTTCCCTGCAGTCTATGCTTTACACGTGGTTATGGAGTCTCTTCAGATGCGATTGTTCCCGCAGTCCAAACTGATTCAGAACAAAAGGCCAATACACTCGATTCAGATTCGTTTGAGGGGCTTCTTGGTGGTGGGTTGGGGGTCTGGAAGATATCACTTTCCTCACAGGCACTCAAAGACCTCAAACACTCACAACGTGAAGGTATGTCCATTCTAGATATAGTGAGGTTTCCGTAGCGGAAGCACCATGCTCACAAAGGCTGTGTAGGGAACTTCCCTCATGTCAAAAGCAAACTGGAAGCTCTGGCATCTGGCGATTGGGTTCGCAGGTCCGTCGCCCGGGAAGTCCCTGAAAAGCACGTCAACTTCAGAGTTCGTGTCCTTCAGGCATTATACGGAGCCAACGGTCGTATCTTGTGGCAGGTAGATGTTGGCTTTGATGAAAAGCAGAATGCGGATAGCCAAATTGTTAGAGGTAGACTTTGCCACCACCGAAAGGTAACACTACTCATAAGGTAACGTTTAAGCTGACACTAGAGTTCTCAGTTTGGAGAATTGGGGACGTCAAGGAGGTTAGCATGTGGTTCTATTTGTCAGTACCCGGTCAGATCACATCTAATATTGCCGGTTCGTGCAGGTTGCAAGTGCTCTGGACTCAGTATACCGCG
This sequence comes from Morchella sp. 2018-W30, assembly GCA_024713625.1. Lineage (NCBI taxonomy): Eukaryota > Fungi > Ascomycota > Pezizomycetes > Pezizales > Morchellaceae > Morchella > Morchella sp. 2018-W30. The sequence continues at coordinate 1,461,643 of JAMJEW010000019.1, forward strand.
CCCAGCAAGGGTTCTCATCGACTCGGGTTGATCGCTGTAGGAAAAATTTGATTGACAAACAGCTAAAGATAAAGATTCCGGTAGTTTTTAGTGACGTTGATCAGGAAGAAAGAGATAAGATGAGGTCTATCGATAAAAGGTTGCCTCAGGACATGCTTATCTCAGGTAGGTGTCATTTGAGCTCCCACCCGCCGCTAACGAGTTGATCGCTGAATAGGCTCAATATCTTACTAGGGAAGTTTCATACTCTGACGGGCAATGTTCTTGAGAGCATTCTTCGGGGCCAGTCCCATTCAGACTTCCCTTTTGATGTCACCGGAAAGGAAGTCGAAATAATCAAGAATAAGAATGCTACCTTTATTCTCGGCAGGAGCGGTACGGGAAAGACGTCTTGTCTTCTCTACAAACTAATGAGTAGATATTTGGCCCGGAACATAGATCGGCCAGAAACTCCGATCCGTCAGGTATAGAATGATCATGCCTGAAGCCCTATCTTGCGTTGGAGACTGCTAATGACAGACATCAACACGATATCTAGGTATTACTTACTCGCTCCGAACCCCTTGCACGAAAGTTAGGGAGCGAAGTACAGTTATTGATTGATACACAACTCCTGCGGGTGAAAGCTGGGTTTGACTACCTTGATGACGGCCGAGAGATATCCCTCCAAATCCGTGATGGCATGGATGAGGACACGACTGAAGACTTTCTCTCTATGCAAAAGGAGAATTTCCCACTCGTCTGCACATTTGGGCATTTCTTGAAACGCCTTGAAAACACAATTAGGTATACTCCTGACCATCTATGACAAGTATCAAGTACCATATTTATTTCGTTATAGGGGAAATGACCGCAAGGATTTTTCAATTGAGGCAAGAACTGGAACAGCTGTAAGGACGAGCCGGCTAGTAGACTTTGTGGTTTTTAAGGAAGCCTATTGGACCCAGTTTCCGGCGAATATAAAAGGTAGCCTAGACCCGGACCTAGTTTTTGCGGAGATAATGGGAGTTATCAAAGGCGCCGCCTCACTTATGACCGGTTTAAAACCACTCTCTCGTGAAGAATACCGAACGATGAGCTCCAGGCTGGCACCAACGTTTGCAAGAACAGAAGATAGAGATGCTGTCTACCGAATTTACGAACTTTATGAGAGTAAGATGATGCAAACAAGTGACTACGACGGCATTGATAGAGTGAGGGCTATAATGAATCAATTGATTGAGAATATTACACTCAGACACAGGATCGAGGCCGTATTTGAGGAGGTATATGTTGACGGTATAGCGCTTCAATCAATATGCATTTATTTTATAATCTGGAGAATCAAAATTGATTTTGGATGTAGAGGTACAAGATCAACGGCCCCTAGAAATTGAGCTCCTTCTGAATCTTGTTCAAAATCCTCGAGGGATCCATTTCGGTACGTAACCGTTACCTCTTTCCCTCTGCCTGAGCCTACTGATGCGAGCCGAGAAAAAGCCGGAGACAGTGCGCAATGCATATCCAAGGACTCAACCTTTAGGTTCGCAAACTTGAAGGCATTGTTTTTTAACCATTTCTCGGGGAGCCGCTTCACAAGGATAGATCCTTCTATGGCAAAACCGGAACTTTTTTCCTTGGCCCACAACTTCCGTTCACATCAGGGGATCCTCTCCTTTGCCTCATTCGTAATGGAGTTACTATGGAAAGGTGAGAGATAGCGTTGACCTCTCTATTGGATATAGTGCTAATATGCTATGTATAAAGGCTTCCCGGACTTGGTCGACAAGTTACCCCCGGAGATAGGCCAGTATGTGGGGCCGAAGCCGATTATCTTTGGTAGAACCCTCAGGCATCCATTTTGTGTCACTACATCACCTTAACTAATTTGGGATAGTTGGCTCGGATCTCATCCAATTTCTCCAGATGGCCGGGAAATCAGGACCTGATACTGAGGAAGCAGCAGTAGAAACAGAACAGAGCAAAAGAGATCCGGGGAAACAGATCAAAACTCAGCAGATCATTATCATAAGAGATCATAATAATCAGCAAGAACTTCAGAGCCAGCTTGGAGACGGGAGTCTTGTGTTCACCATACTACAAAGTAAAGGGATGGAATATGACGATGTGTTTCTTTATAACTTCTTTTCCTCTAGCCCATGCTTGAGAGCATTTAAGTCCTTGCAGGAGTTGTTAGCTCCTGGGCCCAATCCATCATATGGAGCAAGTCACATGGTACGTATTGAAGTCACAAATGGAAGATTCTATGTGGTGATGTGCTAATAATCTCAAAAGACTATGTGCTCTGAACTGAAGGTAAATATCACCAAGAAGCCTGAAGGGCCCATGAATATTATGAATGTCCGTATGCTAACAATAGCTTAACCAGAACCTATATGTTGCGATTACTCGTCCCCGCAGCCGACTCTGGATATTGGAAAATGACCCAGGATTCATTCCGGAGCTCTTGACGCAAAGAGTGCCTAGCCCCCTCGTGGACATAAGGCATTTTAGAACAGAAGAGGCATGTTTTCAACGTTGTTAGCGCTCGACGCCATCTAATGAAATTCCCTTCTAGTTGCTATTCATGATGCAAGAGGTCCGCCCCACTAACGCAACAACGGCGAGGGAATGGATTGAGACTGGTGACCAATGCATGGAACGGGGACTGTTTGATCAGGCAAGTCAACATTTTGTTCTTTTGGGACTGCTAGTTTTAGTTTTGTAGATGTTGACGTTTGGTTCTAGGCGCTTCGCTGTTTCAATAATGCAGGCGATCAGCAGAAGGTTACGTTTGCAGAGGCATGTATTGAAGAGCAGGCAGGAAGGGAATGCCGGGCAAGGAATGATTTAGAGGGTCTTAGTTCGCACTTTAAGGCTGCTAGTGACCGTTTTCTAATGTTAAATATGAAAGAAAGAGCAGCTAGTTGCCTGGAATCTAGAGGGGATTTTGCAGGTGCAGCAGGTGAGATGATCTTTTCTACACACAAACGTCTGAATTAGTACTGATTGACTGCTGTAGAGCTATACAGCCAACGAGGGAAAAATGAGAAGGCTGCCAATCTGTTTGAGACGGCAAAACTCTACGAACAAGCAGCACAGCATTACCATAGGGCCGGAAAAACATTAACAGCACTCCAGGCGCTGCGTAAGGGGAAACACTATGAAACCCTGGTCAAAGATGTGCATATGTATGTTACAGTGTTACCCCCTAGCTCTACTTGATTGTAAAGCTAACAGCGAGCAGGTACCTGAAAAGAATAGCGGATGGAGATAGGAAATCCTACGCTCGGGAATGCAACATCATTTTACGACAAAAGGAAACACCACCAAGAATCCCGTCACATCTGTGGACGCTCACATTTGATATGTTTACTTCTGACCTGGAAAAAGAAGAATTTCTGGTTGCGTTCAAGCACGGGGAGGAGCTATTAGAGTTCTACCTCAAGAATCACAGGATCAAGGATGCCTTCCTGCACTTCAGTAATAGCGGAGAGGTTGAAATTGCGCTTGAAAAAATTATCGGCCGGGTGGAAAGGTACGATGCTCACCTAGAGCTGGAAGATCTGGGAGATGTCTTCATCCATTCTCAAACAGCTAGGATCTTGGCCAGGATGTCTAGGACTTCGCCTGCTGGCATAGATCTTACATGTGACAAGCGATACTTGGGCAAGAGTTGCAGTAGCCCGTGGGGGAAACTTGTTACCATCGCGGGGCAGTACTTTAAGAGCGGGGTAAAATTAGAGCGTGGCTACATCGAAAAGGACTGGATAAGGGGCTATCTAGACATAACTGTAAGTTGTCTTAAGGACAAACTCTATGCTTTGATTAAGGCTAATTGACCCTACAAAAAGATTTCAGTGAATATTTCATATTTCAAGAGATTTTCGGTAGATATGAGCGATCTACCACTCGAATTTCTCTGTGGGTTGGCCGAAATGATCAAGGAGCTTTCGGAAAGCAAGTGCCTCTCGAAAGAAGCACTTTGGGCCCTCGGTGTGCTTCATATTCCGGGTAAAGAAAAGCCTTTTATACTGCTGAAGTGGTCCCTCCTAGCACCAGACACTGGTGGGGTCAGGGAGCTTGAGCTAGATAATTTGATCGAAAAGGTGGTAAACTATCTCACAAAACAAGTAAAATCAGCCTGTTCTGCGATTGAAGAGAGAGCGCTAGTGATATCCAGAAGCTTCTTGAAGTTGGAAGGCTGCCATTCGTGTGCAACTCGAGGTTTGTGCCTAATTCCTTCGATCTTGCAAGGTTTTTTATTAACCTTCTCAGCCGCATGGGATCGACCAGAGAAAGTAGGAGTTCGTGCCTTAAGATGCTCCCACGAGCCCATCTCGAGAATTCAATTTAAGAGGTTCATCCAGGTGAGCAAACCTTCTACGCCTTTACATAATAAAAACCGGAGGCCACTGCAGGCCATCAGCTCATCAGCTGATGATTGATTGGTGATTCTGACAAATGTCTTAGGGCCTTATGAGCATAATCTCCTCTTTTATTATACTAGGGGACAAGTACGTTATATTGAACGGTATTACCTCGATCCACAATCAGCTTCATTGTTGTGAGTTCTTACTAATTAACTATTAAGAACATTTACTGGATACCCTACTCACAAAACTAACACACCGATCTTCCTTCCTCGAAACTGCTGAGGAAGTTGTCGCTGCCCAAGAGTTCATTCATACACCCGATGGCTCAGGTGTACTTTTGAGACTGCGAGATCGCTTTTTGCAGCACTGGCAACCTGCAATGCATACACAGATGGGCGGCAAACATGATTTTTTGTCATTGTGGGGAAACTTTCAGCTCGCTCGTCATCTAGGTAAGCCACGGCGTGAACGAGTGGATCTCTGTAGGTCTATTCCAGGATATTTTCTAACTGTCCACACAATGTCAGGCATTGAGCAAGGTATCATTACTGAAGCTTTAACAAGTCGGCCTTTCGCGCAAGCGCATAAACCGCTACCTGTGACCGCGGAAAAACCAGAGGTTCAGCGGGGCTGGGGGGGTGTTTGGGGTGCTTTGATTAGTGGAAAAAGCAACAAGAAACCTCAGAAAGTAAAGCAAGCCCAAGACTCTCAGAAAGTGGGTCGAGCCCAGGACCTTGTATACGAGGCATTCAAGAGCTATTACACTCTTCACCAATCAATAGATCCCTCCAAATTTGGCTATATGGCAATACTTGTAAGTTCTTCTCTCACCGCTACATGATAGCCATAGATACTAAAACCTGATATTCTTTCTAGTCCCAGAGGCTCAACAGACTACTCGAATCGATGTCAGACATGAGGATATCCACGCAATGCATGTCGTTTTATCAGGAATCAGTAATCACCATATACGAAGAAATATTAACATTACTGGTAGGAAAAAAGCGACTTTGGTTGTTTTGAGTGTAATTATCACTGGTTCAGTCGGCTAACCACTCCTTTTATAGCTCTTCTCGATTAAAAGGACAGACATTGTTATCCCGGAATCATGGGTCAAACTCCACTTACCACGGTGGGCAAAGTCTTTAAAGGCCTGGACCCGAATGGAGCAATGTTGCTACCAGCAAGTCCTGTTGAGATCGGTTTCGAGCTTCTGTGACTGGATCATCAGGCTTGAAAGCCCGCCTCAAGGGAAGCCGGGAGGATCTGAGACATTAATCCGCCGAAGTGTAAACCTCCTTGTCGTCTCTCTCATAAATATCGGTACAGTCGGGCCTGTTCCGCTGGGGTATCGGATGGTTTGGACTAAGATACAGAAGGTATATCTAAGCAAGTGCAACCACCCTTGTCCTTGAGGCTGACATGTTGTAGGTCTTTGCTCATAAGACTCTCGGAACAGGGAGTATCATAGGCGTACAACCACAAAATCTTATAGAACACCTCACTCGTGCCTTTCAACTGTACAATGGAAAAGATTCGGTGTTAGTTTTTATCCGAGAAGGAAGAGTGTCTAGGCGTGTAGATGCGTGGCATAAGGCTGGTATCAAGTTTCAATCTTTCCCACAATATCCAACCCTTACAGAGCCTGCGACAAGGAGTGAGTTGAATAGCGCCTACTTAATCCAAACCTGGTACCGAGCAAACAAAGAAAGGCTTGAACGGGTTAGAGCTCATCTCCAAAGCACAACCGGGCAAGCTGTACAAACTATTTACAACTTTTGCAAATTTCACGGGTCCCGAACCCTAACGCGTAGGGAATTCCTTGAGTTTGTCACCATTATGATGGTTGAGGGGTTAGAACTATACCTAGTCCTCAATACGTTATCCTCGAAGATAGTTGCGGCCAAGAAGATCCCTCTCTCAGGCGTTTCTACAGAGAAGAAGCGGGAGTCCATCAAGTATTATGAGGCCCAGCTAGACCTGCGCGCTCAGATATTCTCGACGGATAGACCTATTTCCTTCAGACCCGACGCGATTGGTTGCCGATCGGCGCTCAGCGGAAAGGTACGAAGTTGTATGGAGCTAGTGGCAAGAGTGACAGCCTATACGGAAGAGCTTCAGAGGTTATCAGAAATATCGAAGCGGAAGGGCAAGGGAAATTCCAACATAAACACAAAAACCGGGGGCGGCGGCCCAATGAACCCGCCCAAAAACCTATCAAAAGGAGGGAAGGGCATATCGGAAGTAGCAAAGGAGGCCAGGGCGGGTGAAATATCAAAGGATCAGTCGCGGAAGGCAGCAGCGGACGATTCCAAACCGCCCGCAGTGGAAGGAAAACCCAAGGAAAAGGTAAGAGAATCTTGGGAGGGTGATCCTTATTTCTAGATCTTTAGAAGAAGCTAATGTGGAAACAGGATCCTAAGTTGCGAGAAGCAAAGGACGAGCTACCGTCCGAGATGGGCGGGAGAAAAGAAGAAGAGCTACCGTCCGAAATGAGCGAGAAAAAGGAGGAAGAGCTACCGTCCGAGATGGGCGAGAAAAAAGAGGAAGAACCTCCGTCCGAGATGGGCGAGAAAAAAGAGGAAGAACTTCCGTCCGAGATGGGCGAGAAAAAAGAGGAAGAGCTTCCGTCCGAGATGGGCGAGAAAAAAGAAGAGCTACCGTCCGGGATGGGTGAGAAAAAAGAGGAAGAGGGAGCGTTACAGGGTGACCAACCTACTGAAGACCAAGAGCTTGGACCAACCCCCGAGCAACAGGGTAGTGGGTTAATAGAAGGGGACGGAAATCTAGGGGATGGTGATAATACTGGGGAGGGGGTTGTGGACGATCAAAAAGGAAAGGGTAAAGAACCAACGGAAGAGGCGTTGCCAAAAGAGTCAGAGGAGCAGGATGTAGGGACAGGTCCCGGAGAAGAACGGGGGGTAGACGAGCCACCTACCGAAGTAGGGGAAAGTAAAGGCTCAAAACCTGGGAACTCGCAGCAAGAAAGCAAAATCGTAGGAGCGGAGAGCAAGAAGAATAAGAGGAGGAACAGGAAACGAAATAAAGGTAGAAGGTGATCAAAGGAATTTCACAGGAGGGCCTATGGTTAGGAGTGTAGTTGGCTATATAATTTATTACTTATTTAATTTATACTTGTGGTGACCTTCGGAAAAGGAGTTTCCAAAACCTTTTCCGATATGTTAACGATTTCCCAGCTCGATTAATATATAAGTGTACAAGTCGTCTCCGGTCAGGACTTTACTGTCTTTCCCAATTTGATTTGGTAGCTTGGCGGTTGATTTCCCAATAGTATAGTAGCAACCGACTTTGCTGTTTATTTTCCCAGTCGACTTTCTAACTATGCGATATATTTTCCTAATTATAAGCTAGGTTCTGATTCCCTTCTCACCTTCCCAAGTCAACCCACTATATATGGCTCTAATTCACTCTCGAAGTATATATATAAGCTTGCAATCTAATTTCCCAGCTAACAATCTCTCATTATCACTAGTTTAGATGCGCAGATAATTAGTCCCCATACTAATATCTACGATCAACGACTGGTACCGCTTTGCCAGAAGTATAAGAACGTTCCTCACATGACAAGTTTGACTCTATAGATCTATCCAGTTGCGACGTGTTACTCATTCTGTTACCTAGGGTCGGGCAGGCCTGGTATATAGCAGAAAGCCAAGGAATAGTAGAAGTGAGAGGAAATAGATAATATATAGTGTCTGTGGCTGTGGACCAGAACGTTGTGGAGCGCTAGTCAGGTAACCAACATTTGTAAGCGGCGCGGTTATCCCTTAGACGGTCGGTCCTGATTGAAACGAGTGCACTAGCCGTTTTTGGAATATATGATGGAATCAACGCTTGGAACAAGAATTGTGTAATCTTTGGTATCAGTGACAGATTATGATCCACCAGAAAACACTCTATCACGATAACCACAAACGGCTAGTGCACTCGTTTCAAACTTGACCGACCGTCTAAGGATAGGTTAGCGCGCCGCCTTGGCAGCATGTTAATCACGTGGTGTTCTTAATGGATAGCATAGGCGGGCTCTGTATCTTCTCTTTCTTTCTTTCCTTATCATCATCATATCATCGTTCATAGCATAAAGTAGCTCACGTTCACAGGGCCGTTTTATGCACCGTGAACCCAATCGTCTATCTATCTAAAGTACAAAACACCCTTTTACATACACTAGCCTACAACGTCCTTCGCAAAAGCTAAGGGCTGGGGACACCCCAATGGCACTAGGAAACGAGACAGGAAACGGATCGCTTTCCATAATTATGCTTTTTGGTGGGGGCTTTATGCTTCCAATGCCTGTGATATACGGCTAAGCTCTGTAACGGTGGGCCGGATTCATGCGGGGACTTCATCTGGTAATGAATCCTTAGTCTGGTGGGACGTGTTCCTTGACACATTTACCATGCCTCTTACTGATTCCTGGTTGAGGTTAAAATCATGACTCCGCGTATAAAGGTTAGGAAACGAATCAGCAAAGGAATAGGGAAATCTATACTAAGCTATACACCAACAATGCCGCTTGGGCGATCAGTTGGGATGCGACATGCAATCAAAACCTGACGAGCGGCGCTCTATTCTTTACGTATTCGTTACCGCTTTGGATTCAATTTGTCAGTCAGCAATAAGATCTGTTCTCTCTCCCGATACTGAACCAATGCCTTCAACTGATTACATGCACAGCATCTGGTACTAATCCCAATACCAGAGTACCTACTCGCGCTGCCGGCTTGAAGCCGGTTTGAAGCCGCTCAGACAAAAAAAGTAATTGATCCGAATACTGCAAAAAAACATGAGCCCTTATTGGCTGCCAGATCACTCGCCGCAGTTCATTGAGTGGCTTCAGACAAGTGACCTCCCTTGTTCATTGAGTTCTGGGTTATAAAATTTACAAATGGCCCGGTGCTGCAGCGCTGCGTGACAGATTGGTCCCAACGCCCCAGCGCCACAGCCCGAGCTGAGGATTACTCAACAAGCGGTTTGCCTGAAGACCCCCGCTCCCTTCCCCACAACTATCTCTCACACGGGTTTCAGGCAGACTAGAGAGACAGTTTCCCCATCCCCCCTCTTGAATATTCTCCGCTCAAACACCGCCATCGGGGCAACAGCGATATAAATCTTGGGGTATTATAAGCATTCCTGGCAACGGCGAATGAAAATGTGCTAACACTGGGCAGCTATCCTAGCGAAAAGATGGATATGTTTCTCACAGCTCAAATTCTTGCCCCCCTTGCGGCTGTTGTCGCCCTATCCCTAGCCGCTGTCGATGCCATTTTTAGGGGCCCCACTAGGGAGAATGATACGGTCAACGGGGCGAGGCTTGAGATCGAGCGCAATGAGCGATGGGCGGCCGAGGACCAAGAGAGCAAGCGGCGAGATAGGGAATTAGAAGAGGTGCGAAAACGATTACAAGCTATGAAGAGGAGACGAGAGGAGACGGGCCTGGAGTCTGCTGGAGTAGGAGGAGGGCGGAAAAGGGCCCGGGGAGACACAACGGCCAGGGAGAAGGAAGAGGAGCCACAGAAAGAGGAGCAAGAGGGGCGAGAACGATTACAGGCTATGAAGAAGAGGAGACCAGAGGATACGGAGTCTGCTGGAGTAGAAGGAGGGCGGAAAAGGGCCCGGGGAGACACAACGGCCAGGGAGAAGGAAGAGAAACTACAGAAAGAGGAGGAAGAGAGGCGACAGAAAGTGGAACGAGAGAGGCGACAGAAAGTGGAACGAGAGAGGCGACAGAAAGTGGAGCGAGAGAGGCGACAGAAAGTGGAGCGAGAGGGGCGAGAGAAAGAGGAGCGAGAGAGGCGAGACAAAGAGAAGCAAGATGGGCTACAGAGAGAGGAGGAGATAAGGGTCAGGGAGGAGGAGAGGCGACAGAAACAGGAAGGGGTGGAAGAGCTAGTGGCAAGATTACTGCTTATGGAGAACGTAGGAGAGTATCGAGAGAGGCTACAAAAAGAAGAGCAAGAGAGGCGGCAGAAAGAGGAGCAAGAGAGGGGACAGAAAGCGGAGCAAGAGAGGCAAGAGAAAGAGGAGCAAGAGAGGCGAGAGAAAGAGGAGCAAGAGAGGCAAGAGAAAGAGGAGCAAGTGAGGCGAGAGAAAGAGGAGCAAGTGAGGCGACAGAAAGAGGAGCAAAAGAGGCGAGAGAAAGAGGAGCAAGATAGGCTACAGAGGGAGGAGGAGATAAGGGTCAGGAAGGAGGAGAGGCGACAGAAACAGGAAGGGGTGGAAGAGCTAGTGGGGAGATTACAGCTTATGGAGAACGTAGGAGAGGATCGAGAGAGGCTACAAAAAGAAGAGCAAGAGAGGCGGCAGAAAGAGGAGCAAGAGAGGGGACAGAAAGTGGAGCAAGAGAGGCAAGAGAAAGAGGAGCAAGAGAGGCAAGAGAAAGAGGAGCAAGAGAGGCAAGAGAAAGAGGAGCAAGAGAGGCAAGAGAAAGAGGAGCAAGAGAGGCGAGAGAAAGAGGAGCAAGTGAGGCGACAGAAAGAGGAGCAAAAGAGGCGAGAGAAAGAGGAGCAAGATAGGTTACAGAGGGAGGAGGAGATAAGGGTCAGGGAGGAGGAGAGGCGACAGAAACAGAAAGAGGAGGAGAGAGAGCTGAAGAGGAGATTGCAGCAGCTTGAGGAAGAGAAGAAAGAGCAGGCGGAGAGGCGGGCTAGGGAGGAGGAAGCAGCGGCCAAGGAGGCCGAGTTTGGCCCTGTCCGGTGGCCCACTCGAGAGGAGCTCCGCGAGGCAGAGGAGAGGACCCAATACGACCCACGAAACTTCCACTTTGCCATCGTTGGCAGGGCTGGGAGCGGAAAGTCTTCGCTCATCAACGCATTCCGGAACCTGAGAAACAAAGATCCTGGCGCCGCGAAAACAGGCACGATGGAGACGACGCTCGAGACTGCACGCTATCCGGATCCTGGGGTGAAGCCCCCGCGCCAGTGGATGGTGTGGTATGATGTTCCTGGTGCTGGCACGCAGCGCATTCCCCACCGAGACTACTTTGTCAAGCAAGGGCTGTATATGTTTGACCTCATTGTCCTCTCGATCGGGGACCGCTTCGAGGCGATCGATGTGCGCATCATCGAGGACTGCGCAAGGTTCAAAGTGCCGGTGTTCATTATCCGGTCGAAGGCGGACATGCACATCCTCAACTTGGTGAAAGAGTACAGCGGGGTCAACGACCCAAAGCTACATTTGGAATGCCGCGAAAGATTTATTGCTGAAACCCAGCAGACGGTGAGCGAAGGACTAGCAAGAGGGGGACTGCCGGACCAGCATGTGTATATCGTCTCGAGGGACGCATTACAGCGTACGGTCGACATCGCCCTCCAGCGTGACAGGCAGTCAGACTGGAGGCAGCCGGACGAGGAGATTATCCACGAGAAGCACCTTGTTCAGCGGCTGATCTCTGAGGCCGACCGACGACGGTGCGGAACGAGTTGGGGGTCCAAAACCCAGGTAGGACGGACGACTCCCGGAGGCACGCACAGATCAGTTAATGCCATTTTGCCTGCTAACACGGTGATATGTAGAAAACATTTGGCTGGATGTGCGACACATGGAGAGGACTCGGCGGCAGTGACAGCACAGCATACACCAAGGCCCCGGACGTCGCAGGCCCTCCTAGCGCGGACCACCCCAGCAGCCCGGTACCGTGTCGTAGAAGAGAAAGCTCTGCGGCGGGAGGGAGCAAGACACAAGCTGCCAACGTAACTCCCAGGCCCCCAAACGTCGTACTAAAGGTGATATACCCACACAATCCCACAAATGCAAAGAACCTCTTGAAAGAGATCGTTCGCAATCATAAAGCCCTCAAGTCTATGTTTGCCGAGAACCCCCGCATGCTTGCCGAGAGGTCTGCGTTGCTCACATTCTACCCTTTTGCGCCCTTTCCGCTCGAGATATCTGCGTTCGGAGCGATGTTGCCGGTCTTGGACTACGAGGAGCGGGAAGAAAAGGGGCGGGCAGCAGAGCACAATCAACACGGCCATGCGCCGCCGACAGCAGTGCACAATAAAGGTGGTCATGCGCCGCCGATAGCAGCGCACAATCGAGGCGGTCATGCACTGCCGACAGCAGTGCACAATCAAGGCGGCCATGCACTGCCGACAGCAGGAGCTGGCCCCGATGGGGAACAGGCGAACACAAAAAATAGCGCACCAGAGACGGGCGGTAAACGCGGTAAGGGTGGGAGAGGGAAGGGTAGGAGACGCAAATGAAATCTTTAATTTCGACATCTTGTCGGGATAGCGTGCACCAATGCATCACCGTGACTCTACTATACCTGGCGGCGCACATATCCGGAGCAAGGCCAGTGCTTTACCCACGATGCGGCGCCTCCCCTATATATCCGTCCGTGTTAGTATTTCCTTCATTGTCTTGGGCTGGTGCTTAGTTGTTTCCTTTATTCCGTTTGTCCAAACTATTTTTTATGCTCAATGCGATCAGTTTTACGGATACATCCTCCTTACTATATGCCGAGGACTCAGGTTTGTCGTCAATGTAAACTCCTCTGTACAGCCGTCGAGCATATGATTTGAGTGTAAGAAGTGGAGTACCTTATGCCATACAGCCGACGGCAGGCGGCGAAGCCACCATACCCAACGGTGCCGGTACAATTGAACATTGAAACCTTTGCACAAATGACCCCACGGATAAAAGAATCTAGCAAGCCCACCTTGTTACTTACCGCCACAGCTCCTACCATTACCTTCTTGTACCCTGCAGAACACTGCACCTTACTCCTCCTTCAGATTAGATAGCTCGGAATTTAATTTCTTTTGTCAGGTAAAACTATGGAATGTAGGAAAGAGAGTTTTATATTCGCGTAGCACGTTTCCATACTGCGAGGAGGTGGAGGTGACGTATGGGAAAAATATCAGATATTGTCATAGTCAGAAGGCTGCATACAGTTTATGAGTTAAACAAAAAAAGTTAATAATCTAGTTGTTCGTATTGCCAGCAAGCTCTACACACAGAACTAACTGTACAGTTGACCAATTGTCTATCATACATACATCAACCTTTACCATTGATGAACTGTGTGCACTGCCTGGCGTCGTTGACTGTATATATGTCTAGACTATTGGATATATATGCTCGATGGACAACAGCTATTTTCGTATGGTACGGAGCGTAGTATCAGGGTTCTCGTATTGGGGGCGCTGGTATCACGTTTCGGAGTAGCTGGCGTTGGTAATATCGGACATGTCAGAAAGGGCGAATCCTTTCTTTCCTCCTCTTGCATAACTACACCTCCCCGTTTCATGTATAAACGGGCACCGCATTCGTGTTGTCTGATATCACGTGACTACCCAAGCCAATCCTACATGTAGTACTATAGCCAGACCAAAGGATGAGAGATAGTCGAAGTTTCCCGGTGGTGCCCAAAGCATCAAATCAAACTTCACTGACATAGCATGGTAACAAGCCGGTGGAATGAAACTTTATTGTCATAAACCATTCTTGCCTGAACGTGTCCCTGCTGCCCCCTCTCCTCAACTCTCTTTCCCAGGAGTGAAATAAAATACCAGTACTCGACTGGGGGGTACATACTAGTACAAAAGACACATCACGAGGAAAAGAGCAGAATAGGAAACATTTGAAAGAGTGTAGGAGGGCTGTCAGGCTGGTAAAAAAGAAAGTGGGAGTAAGAAATGCGACAAGAAGGAAGCTAGAAGACGGGGATAGGTTGAGTATTCCACCAGCCGGAGAGGAGACTACATATATCCTTCCACCTCGTCAATAGAAGCAAGTGGTAGCAAGTGCAGGCCACTCAGAAACAACGGGTTTAGGTCCCCTGATGAGTTTACCCTTAGTCGATTCAGGCGATCCGGGAGTGAACTCGATGAGGGCGTAATTAAGGCCACTGAAAAAATATGCTTGCCCGCTCTCTGCGCCGGGAAGGGCAGTATCCACCGTCGTAAATCCCGCGGCTTTTAGGGCCGGCCAGTCATCAATGATACTTCTGACTTCAGGACTAACCTCAATTCTTTCGCTCACGAAGACGTACTCAGTATCTCTGAAGAAATATGCTTCGCCCTCCACCGCGCCCGGCAGAATAGCGTCCACCGTATGAAATCCAACCTTCCCCAAGGATGGCCATCGTTCACTGATGCTTCTGGGCCCATACATGAGCGTGTCCGCAAAAGTCCCGGGTCCGGTTTCTGTTATCGAGACCCGCGCGTACTCAGTCCCACTGAAGAAGTCAAAAGCGTATTCGCCTGGGACAGGTATCACCGCGTCGATTATAGAAAATCCTGCCTCGCGCAATGAAGCCCATGTGTAGGTGGTCTGGGGTCCGCCGGCGGTGGAGCCAACCGTCTTATTCCCCTCGACCCTGACGTATAGCGTATCCGTAAAGAAATATGCCTGGTCGGGGTGGCGTGGTGGTCGGAATGCGGCCCGCGGGGGGCCCCTGCTGCTGCCGGCGATTGGACTGACGTCGACAGGAATAAGCTTACCTGGTCCCTGCATAAGCTCAATGTACTCGCCTTCCCCACCTTCTCCTGCGGTGTCTTTGGGGGTGGTGACTGCGGCCAAATACGCGGCTGTGGCCAAACTAGGGCTTGTGGGCAAGCAATCGGCGCCGGCCAAATAAACGGTTATGGGTAAATGAGTGATTGCGGGCAGATGGGCGGCTGCGGAGGGATGGGCGGCTGCAGGGTGATAAGCGGCTGCAACCACATTGGCGGCTGCGGTCAAATCACCGCTTCTAAGCTCACGGACCGGCAGTGGAGTGGTGGTGATGCGGAGGCTAAGCGCGCCGTCTGAGTTCCGGGCCCGGAAACGTGGTGGTATCTGGTAGAGAGAAGGTCTCAGAGGGCTTGGGATGCCTGAAATGTTGAAGTGCGGGTTTCGATAGATCATCAATACTGGCTTCAAGGGGTCTGGGCCGAATTGAATAGCACTGCGGATATGCTCTCGCCTGATACCGCCGGGGAAATTGATTTCGTTCTCATTGGCGAACCCGTGCCCTCCCAGCGTTTTGTTGACGTCTAGACCTCCGGGCGTGTATATTTCGTACTGGTAAAAGATGCCAGGTTCTGCCTCGAATTTCCATAGAAAAGCACGGCCATCTCTCCTGATGTACCGCGTGGTCGAGACGAAGACGGTAGTTTCGATGCTCCCCCCGACAAAGGCCGCCAGATGACTGCACCCTGGGTTAAGGTCTTGTATCTGCTGTGGCTCTGCTCTACATTTGAAGCCCTCTTCGAAGATCGTGACTGGTGGTCTCATATCCCATCGCACGAGGCACTCAGCGCTTGCGCGGATTTCCGGCTCATACTCCATAATATCAGGCACCTGGTCGGGCCTCCATTGGAACGGATGATCCGGGCCGTTCACTTCACGTAGTTGATCCAAGACTGCTCCTTTGTTGCCCCGGAACAATGGTAGCACTGCGGGATAAAGAGGATCGGTCGGCTGCATGATGGATTATCCACAAGGGAATACGATGTAGATATGAAGTCCAGATGCCCGGTGATGTGAGGATAGTTTGGGTATGTATTTATGGGGAGGTAGTCGTGTTTTGATGTTAGGAATAGATGATGGTACCCCTCAGTGCCCGGGGAGTGGATGCGGGGTCGTGGGCGGACTATGGGGGGTGGACTATGTCCTGGACGTATGAGCCATGCATTAGCGCCTGAAATTTTGTAGCTGTAGTCCTTAGAATATTACCAATGTCTCATATGTCCGGGAGATAGGACCCGACAGCTCAGCAGGACGGCGGCATTGCAATATGATGCCCCGGACCGGACGGACTATTCCAGGCCGGGAGTCCGGTCCTGACTTGCAGATGGACGGACTACCCTGTTGGGGTTACTTCCCGGGGGCGCCCTTACTAAGGATAGCAGACCTCTCGAATATAATTGGCCCCAATGAAATTCCGAGCCGCGTCTGAAATCGAACCGGAGGAAGGATTGGCTGCACGGGGGGCATTGAAGTTTGATTCATTCCGAGAGGATATACCGACTACTCATATATATATAGCCCGGAATATATATATATATGCAGACCGGCTCAGCTGAGGCTGACCTTCGATCGCCGATCCGAGATTCGTTGTTCCCGAGATTCCACGGTAGTAAAGCCCCACGGATTGAGGGGATTCCTTAGACGCTTGGAGGATGCATATCATAATATCGTTTTCAATACGCCGTGTGATACTTTTAAATCAAGTATGTAGAATGATCCTTTGCGAGTATTCCTTATACCATGCATGCCAAGGCTCCACAACGCATGCATTAAAGTCTTGGCCATCAACGAAAAAGAAATCATTTATTCCCAAGACTTCCAAGACATGCAAGTTGGATGCAGGTATGCATATATGGCGCCCAGCATCCAATCCCCACACCTTTACCTACAGTGCCGGACCCATCTGATCAAGGTAGAGATATCATATATAAAATAAAGCAGCCTTGTTCCTTTCAACTAGCTCCCTTCTCAACGCCGCCAGGACCTGACAAAGTGCGGGGTCACCACACAATAAAGCGACACTAAACAAGACTCAGGGACGCCGACCGTAAAGATCAAACCGTCATCTCGAGACCGAGAACAGAGCATTTAGTGTATAATAAATATCTTGACCGGACCAGAAAGACAGACGGCGAGCGCGGAAAGGGAATACACTCTGTAAAGTATATACTTACGGAGTGTGAAACGATTAGAGATATAAGGGCGGGCTTGTAGATATCACTGAGCATTGAATACCTACTAGGGACGATAGAAGAGATATCAAGGAGTTTCGGGATATGGAGCGCTTGGCAAAAACAAAGACACCAGGAGAAAGCAGGAAGCGGAAATAAAAGGGAGATGGAGCGGGAAATACAGTGTGGGCGGGGTAGCTGGGAAAGGAAATTGAAGAATAGGGCGTTTCATAATATGTTAAAGCAAGCTATATTTATTTATTGTTTATTACGGTTATAATGTTTTGTTTTGTTTGTTATTTTGTTTACTTTCTTTAGTAACGAGGAAGATTATACCATACTTCCAGAGAGTTGAAGGAGAGGCTTTGCCACGACCTACGTGCTGTATGCATGTATGAAGTATCAATCAATCGATAGACTGATATCGTTCATCAGCTATCACTCGAAGGATAGATTCATGAATGATCACTCGTGCTTGGCCGGGTGATCCTTCATGATTGTTCCTTCGTATAAATTACTGCGAGAATAGGTTTCTGCCACCTCTTCGTCTGCGTTACAACAGCGTTTTCTCGTGGGGACTCATTCCCGCCGTAAGTATACCGGCATTATTTATTTATTTATATATACTTCTACCCTCGTGGAATAGGAAATGGCATCATGTGCGTTATCATGCCGACAAGCCCATAGTAAGTGCAGTTCCCAAGATCTCGTTGCTTTTCAGTTTTCAAAGCAGATATAGAAGTATCAGACCACCATGTATGATCAACAATGAATAATGGAAATTAATAGCAGAAAGCTTCGTTGACTGCTACCGGTAACAGCCGTAGTAAGAGGACTTGATGTGAAAATATCATTACTACCGATGTTTAATCTAATACAGCTACTCTGCCGACGATCTTTCAGCTACATTAATTCTCAACCCTTCACTGTCACGCGGACCCATTATATATCTCTGAACACTATGAGCACTCACCTCTGGGCGTGGTTCAGGTGTGAAGCTGAGCCCATCCGATCTCCTACCTACTATATATATGTACCGGGCTAGCTAGATCTGACTGCCCGGTCTATATCTAAATGGTGCCATCCATATATATATACCGGGGGTCGGGGGTTACCCAGACCAGCCTGCATTAAGCTGAGGAAAAAGCGAAGGTTGGTGGCTACTTTTATAGTGATCAGCATCAAAGCATTAGGTGATCAAAGACCGGCTTTTGTCTTTCTCCGTAACATGTGCCGGGAATTAAAGGATAAAAAGACCAGATAGGGCCGGAGTTATCATGAAATGCTGGACGGTACCAGTCAAGTTTTACAATCCACGTTCAAGTAGTGTGTGTGTGTGTTTGTGTGTGTGTGATATATAGGGAAGCGGAGGGAAGAAGAGAGAAATTGACGTATCCATAGTAATCTAATCAGCGCCTACATGTGGAATTTTGGTTGTAAGCAGTCCCCGCGCCGCCATTATACAAAAACAGGTTTGGACTACCCCCCTTCGATCTCATCAGTCACTAACCCCTTGGTATACAGACCCTCCATGCGTCCTAAAAATCACCGCCGTAAGATCGTTCAACCCCCCCCCCCCTTCGGCTCCCCGCGGCAATGAGATATGCTCAACCCCCGATGTATATGCACACGCCATATATATATAGGGGTCCCGGTCAGCACTTCTATATCGGTGTCACCCTTTACTCCGCAAGACACGGCCCATTCCCCCGGCGCCGATAATCTCAGTGCAGGACCGTAGCAGGTGAGCATGCTACGCCTGTACCTTTGATCGCCTGCGCCAGCATGGTGAGGGCCTGATCCGCCCCACATCTCCGCTTTTCAGACAACGAACGGCGGGAGTCCGACGCTGGACATAACGCTCACCTTCCTAGCATTGCTATGGTTCTACCCATTTCACGGTTGTTATAGCGGGTGAGCACCTACTGATATGACACTCGACCTCATCGAAGCCCCATATTACGTATTACCTGCGATCGATTCTGCCACGTGACCCCTATGCCCGTAATGGTCCACATCATCCTCGTCGGGAAGCACGTTCCACCCCACCCTACTCGTTCCGCCAGCTGGTGATGCGACTTCCTGATCCAACTATCCAACTATCCAACTATCAAGACATAAACCTCTATGGCCCCTTGGACGTCCTTGCTGTATACAAGCACGCCATCCGGCTTGTAATCACCCCTCGACGAGACGCCGGTAGCCCCCACACACCCACTGTACCCGCATTCTTCTTCTTCGTTCCCTTCGTCCCCGCCGCGCCATTAGCTGTCGAACGCTCTGGGAGGCGGACAGGAGGGATATACAGTCTTGGCATCGCCGTCTGCGACGTTGGAAGTCGCCGGTGGCACTGACGTGACATGAGGTTGGGCTCCATATCGAAGATGTTAATTAATGTGCTGGTGACGCTCCTCACACTCCCTTTCGTCAAAGGTGCCGGTGGGCCCTTGACGCTATATATGGTACTTGAAAGGGCAGTCGAGTCCCTACCACGGCTGGTAATGCATCACAAATGGATCTCGGAATGCATCCTTCATACTAATTATGAATTGGCAATTAATGAATCCTAAATGCATCGGCGAATGCATCGGCATATGCATCCCAGTCCCATTAGACGACTTTCCAATTAAAAGGATCAGTAAAAGGATCAGTTTTGGAAAAAATATGATTCTGTGTGGGGATTGAACCTGAGTGCTTCCACTGGCACATTGAGCATCTTGCCAGCTAGGCCATCAATTTATATAATAATGATATGATAATAGCTGTCATTTAGCGAGTCTATGGCCTTTCCTGATACCTTTCCTGACACCCTTCCCGATATCTTTCCTGGTACCTTTCCTAGGAAAGTTGTAATATGCATCATGAACACCGCTTAGGAGAGCCCTCGACAGGTACTTCTGTATGGGCAATGTGTCGATATGCATCAAATGATGCATTTCCTGGCATGGTAGGGGGTTTGTTCTTGGGGGCGGGGGTGCCCGTCGTAGCTAGAGAAGGCCGAGGCGTGCAAGGGAGGCTGCTTGGGCTCTCGCGGCCCAAGCGTAGTCTTGGTTGAGTTTGGCCTCATTGAGGTCGGGATTGAGGGTGGCAATGAAAGAGTTGGGGATAATGTCTTCTTTGGGGGCAGGGTTGTGGGAGTTTCTATTTTGAGGGGGGAGGGTTCGGGGAAACTGTAGACTTAATTTGTGAAAGCTGGGAAGGTGTAGAGAAGCTGTGTAATGGAAAACAGATAGTTAGGAAGTGGGAAGTTTCTAGAGGGAAGGCTAATCTTTAGAGAGAAACAGAGACTTGTATTCGGAAGTATGAAGTAGTTGTTACAAGAGACAGAAGGAAAGAACTCCTTTCTTGCTTAACAAATGAAAGGACAGTTAAAATATACCCGTATTTACAAGGACAGCACAAATATTGCCCTTGCATACAAAGTAGCAAGTTGCAAAGTGCGATAAAAGACAACATCCTGTGCCAATATATTTCATTCCGTGGTAAAATCAACTATTCAAATGTATGTGCAATCAGAACTGACAGTGTATGGGCATAGTACTGATTTAAAATTGAATGACAATGTGACAGAACGATAATGGCGTAAAGCATGCAGTACAGATAGGAGAGCTGACAAGAATGTAAGAAAGGTTATTTTAAGATATTTTACTTTCAAAACCTCCTCTTGTTTGATGGGTACTGTCTTAATTTACAAAGTATTTCTCGTGGAAGGTAATGAGTTCAGGATTTCCTCACTGCATCATGCAAAATTGTCTTGTATTTGAAACAGGTTTACCCTAACTAATTTACATCCCGGTGTTATTTAATTGGGGGTTGTAATAGAAATGCAATTTAAAACGTGCGGGCCGGAGCGCAACATACTCTATCGACATATCGACAGCTAATCGGTTGGGCAAGTCTTCTATTTACGTATCACTCGATTTACATCAATCATGAACAATCACTCGTTGGCAACTGATTGGGACATTTATCATATGACTGTGGATTGGGCAAGACTTAATTAAATAACTGACTACGGGACGAGAGAGATGTCCTCTAGACCCCTATAAAATAGTTAAGTATTATGTGCGTAGAATGATAAATGTTCTTAGGTACTTCAATTGATAATGCTCGGAAGCAACGCATTACAACAGCGACAAAAGAAACTTAGCGGAAACAAGTCTACCTGGAAAGCTTACGCCAAATTATAATAAACATTAATTGAGGTTGAACAAGAGCTCGACCGCCATCCTGGATTTTTCGGGTCAAAATCGACCCGAAGAGGAACGAGTGCGCTAAACAGATCGAGGAGGGCCAGTTTAAACGAACAACAGAAGGGGGGACCAAGGCCCAGCGAATGAAGTAGTCCAGACACAGCCGGTGTACCCGCAATTCCATAGCGTTTCTGAACACAACCGCTATTACATACCATACAAAAATGTAGCCTTGGCGGTTTTTTATGTGTATGCAATATTACTCGTGTTCAAAAACACTATGAGATTGCGAGTAGATTAGGACCACGGGTGAGCCGGGTCAAAATTACCAAACAGAACACATTACTCAACACTACAGGTTAATATTTACGTAGTGCTTCAGCAGTAGTGTGGTATTTGTTAGAATGCCGAATTGCTGGGCCAATACGGAGACACTAGTAACCCGGCGTTCTTTGGGGTTAGATTACACATTAGTTAAACTACTGTAGAACTGCCGCAGCACGACTATTGCCTGTCACTCTCTAGTAGATTATTCCTCCTAGGTAATGCTTGTCTGCCTGGCTGCCCCCTACTAATTACTACTTACTATGCCTATTTCTACCGGCTCGCAGTTTAACGCCTACCATCTAGCAGTTCAAAACAATAATGATACGGTATCCGATCGTCACCACCAAAAAAGTATAATCATCACCATCATTATGACGATGGCCCTATAACCAGCTCCAAACTACTGCTGGAAATGTATATCTAGTAGGTGTAAGTCTGAGAGGAGAAGGAAATGTTATTTTTGGGATGTGTTCCCTGAATCTTTATCACTAGATCATAAGTAATCAATATTGATTGAAATATTGATAAAATGAATAGTAGTGATGATAAATTCCATAACGCTTCAAGGTATATTAAACTCGGGAGATTCTTTTCTAGGTTGCACCCAAATATATATTGCATGTAAAGTAAAATACATATAAGAAATTCAAGGAATACAATAGTAATCATAATAGTACTGGCCCACCACCTCAAATACCCCACTAATGCCACCACTTATCCTGAAATAGGTCGCCAATGCTATCCTCTGATACTGTTTTACCTATGAGCTGCCCCTACCACCCATCCATGCCCTGGTTCCATCAGCTTCGTCTAACTAATAACCCCATAACTCTTCATCCAACTCAGCCTAATAATACCTTCGCACTTGACTTTATCTTCAACTCTAAGCTCTATACCGGTCTCTCGCAGGGCGTCGTCTCTAATCCTATGGTATCGTCTGTAAAATCATCTTCTAACTAGAGAGGCTGCAATCAGGCTTCTAGAAACCAGCTCAAAAGGTTCTCTAGAGCGTCGCATTTCAAAGTTACAGAAGAATAATGAATTACTAGCATCCGTTCCCCCTAGAAATGTCCTATATGTATCTGACTTGTACCACAGAATCTCAGGAATAACGAATCGAACTGGACTGGAGTCTTAGACCCCGGATTGGTCAAATACCTGTTGAGCCTCAATCCGACAAAGCTAAAGCGTAACTTTTAGCCGTCTTGACCAATAGGTAAGCAGTATTCCAGCCCAGTTAGATTCGTTATTCCTGAGATTCTGCGGTATTTCCAGGCTTGTACTACCTGCTGTGAGTATGTAGTAGAAGATGAGAAACCATCGTTCCTTCAGGCAACAATGTAATTAAAGCATTACATTGGTGGGCCGCGCCTCGCGGTTTCGTTAGGCGTTGTATATGTATACTATCGTATTAGTATGGTGGGCGACGCGATATTAAGGTCGGTCTTGGCACATGTAAAAAATCTCTATCAGGTAAATCATCACCTATATAGGAAGTGAAACAAGTGTTTTGAGCTCACAGATGGCAGATCATGGCCTTTTTTGTAGCAAATCGAGTGCTTTATGGTGATTGACAGGGGTGTTTTTAGCGGATTTTGATCCGGCCTTAACAATTTCTATGGGTAAAAATTGACCCGCCTCCCTACCAAAATCACCAAACTTCAAACTCTATCTCCTCAACCACAACACCAGATAAGTTAAATCAAAGGCCTACAATGATTCTCTGTCATACTATGGCCTCTAATTAAAAATATATTGTGTTGTGGTTGCGGAGATAGATTTGGCATTCATGTACCTTTACCTGCCCCGGGAAGCGTGATTATTTCTGCTACTTAACTACGGCCACGGAGTTCCTTATACACTAGTAAACATAAAATACAGTTCCTTTAGGTTTTGTTTATGCCAAAGGGTTTCCCTGCACGCAACATTCTTGTACCTAGAAACGAATGAAAGTATGATTTAGAGAGAGAAAAGAAAGATACAGTTCCTCCCAGCTGTCAATAGGTCCTTTCTCCTGGCTCTGCTCGGAGTCAAACAATACTCGATAGACCTACAGACCCCATTTCCTCATCCCGGCTGTGCGACTCGAGCCTATTCCAACCTATCACCCACATCCAGCTCCTTTAGGTCCTACCAAACACCGGGCCGAACAGTTAATGCAATTTGAATTTCAGGCGTCCCATATGGCCTTCAGGCCGGCCATGTTAGTATCAAGGCCGCCAATCTCAGTATTCAGGCAGGCCATTCTCAGTATTCAGGCAAGCCATCTCAACTCAACTTGCGCGGAGAATATACCATTTCCATGCACCCTATATTCCTCACAGTGCGTTTTAATGACGTGATTGATTATAACCTGAGTTCAGGCCACCCGCCCTACCCCAGACTCCCCAGTGGTGTGATCCTAGACAGTCTCCAATCCCCCAAGAAGGAACCTCAGCCCACTCTCCAATTCCCCCCCGGGGGAAGCATAAATACCTGCTCACCTCCCCCGTTCTTCTCGCTCCCCACATTTTACACAACCTCCCCCCCCCCCCCACCTCTCCCAACTTGCCCCCCACCTCTCAACTTGCCCTCCACCTCTCAACTTGCCCTCCACCTCTCAACTTATAATCAATCCATCATCTCTCCCTTTGTTACATTCACAGCAGCAATAATGGCGGAGCTCCTCAAAGATACACCAGTGCTCTTCTACGACGGCGATGGTAAACCCCCGCGGACCTACTATCCATCGATCCCTAACTAATCCCCCGCCAGGCAACCAACAAACCGGCACCATCAAGGGCGTCGTTGAGCGGAATCCTATAAGATATAGTGTATACCCCCCCCCCCCATCTGCCCCATTGCCTAGGTACTGTACTGTACTGTACTGACTAGAGTTGAACCCAGGTCCTACGCCAGGGAAGGCAGCACACAGAGGTCGTGCCGGAAGACAAAATCATTAGGGCTTTCTAGTAGGTTTTTCATTTGGAGAAACTTTCGGTACCAGGAAGATATGGTCATGTATTCAACGGTGTGCAATTGAATCGATCCTCCTTGAAATGTATGCAGAAACTGTGAACAATGTGAGGGTGGTGAATATGGCCTTGTGATAAAGTAGTAGAATTTCGCGGAGTATGGGATAGTCTCTTACGATGGTTCTATATCCTTACCCCGATCATCAACGGTGCGAGGTGACCTTATCAAAACGTTGAACAAGTACTCTTTGATGCAAATCACACGGGGGTGTGTATATCAAGTGCCGCACATGGTTCAGCAGTCTTAGTACGGTGGCAAAGATTCAAACAGAGCGGTGCCGAGTTGGCCGGGGCATGACCGCCACTTTTTTGGGTATTGACTTTTCCGGCTGTAGTTTACGCCACACCGGGATTGAGGCATGGGCTAGGGTTACCATGACCACTGGTAACCGGGAACACGAGAGTTCTCCGCTTATTGACTCTATGTGCGGGCGCGGCCTAGCAGTCCTGGTCCGGCGGTGGATACATGTATATAGGTTCTTCTGCGTAGGCTCTTTAGGAGTGTGTGTGGCCATGATACCGGAGCTTGGCGTTGGCGTAGGCGTTCGTCGATTCTGGGCTGGCGGGTGTGAGGTGTAGAAGAGACGTTGCCGCGGCGGGGTCTGAACGAATGGACAGCGTCGAATAGGTGGTGAAGGGAACAGACATCTTAACTCGAGATGGACGGTGAGTGGTGGCCTCTGTCCGTCGGCGGTGTCATCTTTGACAGAGACTGTCCAGAGGGGGATGTGGTGGCCGTTTTTCGGCGCATAGTGTGGTGTCGAAACTTAGCCATGGGCGATCGCGAGTAGTGTTCTGAAATGTAGAGATGGCTGGTTAAGGGTTCTGTGGTATCTGTTGGAATGGGTGAGAGGCGCTCGGTCAAGTATGGAAGAACAGCTGGACGTTGAGCGAGCACTGAGGCATAAGGCGGCCAGTTTGCCGTAGAGAGTAGGGGAATGTTCTTGATTGGAGCGAGATGACTTTCTTGGGTTGTATGATGATGGTGGTGGTGATGATATATCGATGGTGGTAAAAAATTAAAGTGTACGGAGGATAGAAGTTATTGTGGGTTGTCAAAGTTACCCGGACGCCTGATGCAAGGCGCGCCTCCAACAAAACTCCACTACAAGACCGTCAAGTATTAACTAGGCTGGCGAGTATTTAGGACTGTTTGTGGCTTATTTTGGGGTTGTTAATCCAGCCAGATAATTGACAAATTAACCGCAATAGTATCAGTCATGTGATGTTCAGTTTGAGATCGACGCCGGCCAGACTAAAATTTTACCGGCGATTAAATTAAATTGAACTTTGACAAGTCTCATTATTGTGTACAGTATAAAAATTATAAATATGAAGTGTGTCTATATTTCAATTCGATTCTGATTTATTCTTTGTGTTTATGCATGTTGAATATCCGGCCCAATATCAATTTCAGGCACCTCCAGGAGGAGTTCAACACTGTACTTTGAGTTGGCGATGATAAAACGCCAAGAGACCTTCTCGGCTAAAACAAAATCGGCGTGGCTTTCTTCTAGCAAATAAACGCATTAGACCACTATTTTTCCTTGTATAAATTCCAGGATTAGTGCCCGTAAGTATAGATCCTCTCGAGATTAATTGACCTCACCACCAGTTGTCGTCTTCTCTTGTATCGCCTAATAGGACAAAGCCTCGGGACTTTTTGCTTGTGCCCATCACAATGATGTATCCTCTGGTATTGGAAGTGAGTGACAATTAATGGCGGGGGGATGGATAGGGTCAGGGTTCAAAAATCACTTAGTCACAACCTACCACCCCACAGTTCTTACTACCCACGATTAGCCTTTATAATTTACTATCCATAGGATTTCAGCGTCTTCTTCTAGTGTAGAGGGATAATCCAGGAAGTTCAAACGAAACACAAAGAGATAAATATTAAATGCTAGGGCAGTTACGAATGTTACATAAGCTCGCTTATCAAAGCATGGGGGGTGCTAAATGTATTCTAGGTGCGACGTATACCTCGTGTATGTAGGTACCACCTCCAGGGCAACATACTTGCATCACCCCTCTGCCACTACCTCATCTTACTATTATGGCCATGTCTGCTGCTAGCAGGCTCGCCGCTTCCATTATCTCACATATCTCGGAGATCACTAAATCACAATCCCAAGCTATTTCGATAACGTTTGGATGCGTTGGTGCCAAAAGGAACTCGTAGCCTTAGTTCCCACTTTCTGGTCGTGACTCGGGAGGAACGCTGGAGCACCTACATATTCACTTAAGTATCAGCCTGGATATCTTCCCAATGGCATGGGCCTGTGTGTTCTATGCCACTATATGTATAGCCAAAGGTCTGCTTATTAAACGAAGGAATCTTGTAGTGTTATCCACATGATGGTAGTTCATTGGATTATCCAGGGTTAAAACCTCTGTACAAAGTACAGACCCCTGGAGGCAAAGTGCACTGAGTAACTGCTTGGAAGGCTGCTTGAAAGAGGGCTTTATATAGCATATACTGTCAGCTGGGAGGCGAGCTAGAGGATATCTGAGACCACGAAAGGATTCCCGGCAATCTCTCCGTCCAGGCGATACTCCCTGAGACCCCACCACATTGCCCCCCGTACTCGAGACACCCCCGGCGCTTCAGTAGATCGGGCACAGTAACTCCGCAGGGAGAGGTGCTGGGGGTATGGGGGCGCAAAGGTTTCCTGGCACTTTATATCTCATATAGACTATTTTTACGCCTCCCTGGTTGTCTTTAACCTACTACACTGGATTCTCAACCTTTTACCCACGGTTTGGATAGCATGGGGGGCCGTCATCACTCAAGATCTCGGTTACGAGCCATCACCCGCCAGACTCTGCGCATCACGTATTCTCGATCACACATTCTAACTCGCCTCATTGCACCTATTATGCATAGTCGCCTCATTGCACCTATTATGCATAGCGACTTGAGTCGTCACCGACCACCACCGCACATATACAGAACTATTGTTGTCCGAGCAGTAAACAATTGTGCCTAGGACCATACGTCCAGCACATACATATATATATAACTACCTTATATGAATATATAAGGCACCTCTAGATCTCTTTTACCTGATATTAACAGAGCAACGAAGTCTGCTATACATCCTCTACCCTATCTCTTTTGCTGGTGAAGATGCCAACATTTAAGGAGGCCGCATAGTGCACCGTGCACCCGGGGTTCCCCCCAGAAATACGCCGCCTGTACTTCTGAGAACTGGTTCATGGTTGTCACGGTGGCGGAGGTGGCCCCTCAAAGGTTGGCAGCATTTAATCACCAGTGAAAGAGATACTATTGAAACTACAGAACCTAGTTGCCATAGCCTATGGGCTAAATGCATGTATGAATTATAAATAAATAAATAATTACAAAGCCTAGTGTTGAGATTATCATTACGAGCCGGGGAAAATATATCCTCCTATGTAATAATTGTGGCAAGGTCTAGACCACTCTTATATTATGTCATTACTGTTGTTTTCCAAGGCTATTATTGTTATAAAAGGGCTATTAAATTCCCTCCTGTATTACAAGTAGATAGGACAAGAATTATATTCGCTGCCAGAGTCATTATTTCAAACACCTAGAGAGAGGATCTAGCCGAGTGATAGCTTATGATCGAGTGAGCGTTGGTGATCAATTGGCGGATCAGGATCGATCGTCCTATGACTCTGACACTAGAGATGAGACTATTCGTACCCACACTAGTTGGTTAGGAATTTAGAACCGCGGGTCATTATCTCAAGGTTGCTCAGGGTTTGAGTGATCATGCCATCTATCGGAACTGAGTCTATAACTATGTGTGCGTTCAGATAAGGTCAGATAATTTGATTCTACGAATGAATAAGGTAGTGTAGTGAGGGGTCAGGATCAATCCATGGACTTTCCTCGCATACTGCAGACTTGATGGCATGATTCATGGACTGTGGATAGAAAACCAGTGAGGGTTTACTCGGATTCGAGATGAATTCGACGAAAGCAGAGTACCCGGGGGTCTATGCAAAATAATCGGCCATGTTTCCATCGACATTAGGGGTCGGTACTATACACCCGTGACTAAAGTGCGACCACAACAGCGAATTTTGAGTCTTGAGTAGACTTGGAAGATTCTCGGGATTATTTAACGAAACATCTCACTCTGAATCGGTTCGTACCTCAATTATCACTCTTCAGGTCGCCGTGCACTTCTTTCGGGGTCGGGCGCAAATGTACCCGAGCCAGCTTAGTATAAGATGATGAAGGATTGGATGGGCAGAGATGGTAATGCATTTCTAACGGCCTTGGGGGGCTTGGTAACCTTGAGCATACAGTTGCCGCAATTGCAGTAGGAGATAGATGTAGGTAGTATTACTTGACAACCAGGAGAGGAGAGAAGTGCAGATGGATCTCCTTTTCTGTTCCTGTAGCCCAATCAAATGAAATGTGTACGATGACACCTCTCTAGTGGCCTGCCGTCAGGTGTCCTCAGCCATCGGATCTAGCTTAGCCTTTATCCTTTATCTGATCCTCTCCCATCACCAGAATCTTACCTTATCTTATCACAGAACTTCAGCCCACACCAACCAACAACTCCTCCTCCGACGGATCCCATACAGTCCCAAACTCCGCCAGGGTGGTCCCATTATCTGCATGCGTCTGGTTGCAGCGTCTCTCCGCCGGTCTTGCCGTTCCGTAGCTCATGGATATTTAGTGTATCATGGGGCATCACTCGGGAAATAAACTAAAACGTAGGAACACATATTTATTTATTTATTTATACTTCATAAGGAACGTAGGAACACCGATCCAGGTCAAGACTTGATCAAGGTCTCAGCATCTTTAACTGGAATGCTGAGGCCCGTGGCTTCCTAGCAGAAGAAGCGGACATGTAATCTTACCTCAAGGGGCCTGAATATGATCAAGTAGGTAGAAATTCTCCAGTTGTCGATTCCAACATACGAGTCCCCGAATCTGGCGCGACCCACACCATAGGCGTGAGTCGGGGCTCACCCCTTGTATGCCAAAGAAAATAGTTATCCCTCAAGCTGTCAATGCTGACCCCTCTATACTAAAGGGTATTAATTTGTATAAGACATCAATACGGGAGAGAACAAGGCCTGTCAGCAAAAGCCACCGGGTCTTGCTGTTTTTGAGGGTCAGAATTTTTACTATTAGGCTGCGGCTGTGTTACTTTTGGTGTCTTACGCACTGATCCCTTTGCTTCGTTCTTAAGGCGGGAAGATGGGACGTGTGGTAACATGTACACTTCAGGGAGGTGTGGGATCAGACAACGTATCCTACTCAGAGATAATTCTCTCATCGTCCACTCTACTCCATACCCTGAAAGTTCACTATCTAGTGCGTTGGGGGTTAGGTGAAGGTCAGAGTCACTTGATTGACCAGGCTCCATGCAATTGCGATCGACACAGTTAAGTGATTATTCATGACCTAACCCTGACACCCACACCTTTTGGCACCATTCTACGCGAACAACTGTCAATATATAGTATACCTCTTGAAAAGCCCATCTATGGATGGGGTGGTTACCCAGAATGCTTCGTCAAAAGCCAATGTAAGCACACGCGCAAAATATAATTCCGTTCATCTCATCGATTTAATACTAAATAGGTGTATATTTATATAAATAATAACCGCCACCCGTTCAAGAAACAAGAAAACCGCGACATGTTCCGTCTCCAAGAAATCCAAGTATCATATCCGGATACTCTAGCTCAGAAGTGCGGCCAGAGGTCTGTCCAGGGGACACTCCTATAGGAGCCTTCGGGTAGGCTTCGGATACTAAGAAAAGACTCGCTAACAAGATACACACGGGCCGAAACATAAACTACAACAAGGAAACTTTTGATTAGAAGCCAAAGAGACGAGAAAAAAAAGCCAAACAAACGCGACCCTGGGAAATTTAGGTTTCCAAGCCAGCGTAACAGCGCTCTCAACTTCAGAGTATCCATCAAGAATCTGTATGAATAAACCACGAGTCCTAGGCTGGCCACAATTAGACATGACGCCCGCCAAAGCCACCTTTCGATATCGGTCGGGAACTCGTAGTTCCATGCGGTTGAATGGAACATGCTGTATCCGATACCCAGCCAATACAAAGCCCAAACTCCGTCCTCACATTCCTCAAATGTACTGTTCAAAATCTTCACATTGGGTTGATGAACTGGAATGTTCCTGGCATCAATCTCGCGAAAGCGTAGCATGCTGCCATCCTCAGGGCACTCCTCGATAAACTTGGAGAAACGTCCCCGACGCATCTCTTCAGCGGCTTCCTTAAATATTCCTATAAGCGACGGGCTATATTCCCAGTCACCACCAGCTTTCAATTTGAAACCATGACACTCGTCGTGAATCTCAAAGGGGGCGGTTGGGGGCAGCTGCCTGATTGGGTTACCATCACTAGGAACGTAGCATGTTGGAGGTGACCAAGTGTGCGTGGTCTTTTCTGATAGCTCTGTGGTCTGCGTTGGACCGGGTAATGTTTTGGTGGCAGTGAACTCCAAGTCATCAAAACCAGCGGTGAATATGAAAGCTGCTCTCCCTTTATCAACGCTCCCGAGAGTAAGGTGAAGCCCCACATCTTGCGGCTTTCTCCACCAGAAACAATACACAACCACTGTGCATATAACATGAACAACCACATGCACCTCTAGCAAAGGCACAGGGAGCCCAGATATTTTCCGGCAAAGGCAGGCCACTGTGATCCACAATGCTTGGCAACAGACTAGTAGCTTCCCAACCATATTTGCTTTCCCTTTATCGGCAACGTCTTCTTTGAGCACACTGAAATCGGTCGGTAGGAGGAGCTTCTGCCTTAATAGATATTCCACGTGGGGGCCCAGAAGCGGAACTCCATGCACCTTCGAAGGATATAGAGGACATAACATAAAACCACCCATAATAGCAAAAAGTGAGCCCTCCATACCAAGTCCGCTCTCTTCTGCCTCACCGAGGGCAACCGCTCTGTAAAGCCTACACAGGGTCCGAGTCAAACTGTTCCAGACTGAAGATGATTGAGAGTTCGCCGAGGTTTTTGATGCATCACTTGGGATATCGATACCAATAGGTGCTGCAATGGTATTGGTAGTATTGACTATAGGTCTAGCGATTTCGGAAGAAGTCGGAAGTCGTAATAGCTGCAGGAGACCCCGAGCCTTGACCCATTCCCCATGTGCTATTGATCAAGACTTCCGGTGATAGAAGACCTACCATTACCCACACAACCTTGTTTAAAAGACGACGAAGAGGTAACGGACGGTCCAAGACATCGACGTGCATGGCAGTCCAAACGCACAGAAGTAAGGTTAAGAGCGAGCTGACAATTAACCCTATAGTGCCTCTCCCCTGAGGTTCACTAACGAATGCGGGCTCCCTGCGCCCTGTGGGTGAGGCCTTCACAACTGTGTGCGACGAGACGATGAGTAACACCCCACCGACTGCTCCTCTCAAGAATCTCCGTCTGATAGTGTGAACTGTAGCGCTTGCCATGGTATCGAAAGGAGAAACAACAGGCTGCTAGTTGGGGGTGATGAGAACTGTCGGTAAATGAACCCTCCTTTTTGTTTGTTAAGAGATCTAAGGACTGTGTTCGGGTCTGGTGTTAGCGTCTGCACATATGGGACTAGGAGGGTTTACATACAAATGTGAAGGGATTACCTGGGGGGTGGGGACCAATCAGTGAATCTTAGTTAATAGTGTGGCTAGATGAAGGTAGTCGTTATGATATATATGTAACCATTTGACGTCCCTTCTGGTACTTAAATACAATAAGATTGGGAGAGGGTGTCTATAAAGACTTTCACCCAACATGCATTGTGATATATGCGCAGCCGCGGGTAAAAGCTCTCTACAGGACTTCCCCCGCAGTGCAGGTAGGGGGTATCTCTGGCCCAACCGCATGGTATTCTTAAGGCTGACTGCTATTACATGCCCTCTAAACCAGAGATGTTCTGGGTGTTAGAATGATATAGATTCCTCTTTGATGAGTATAAGAATTCTGACGCGCAGCTGCCTGGATCCCTCCCTATCTGCAGTTGTGCAGCACGCCAGGCTTTCTCTAGTCTGGGCGTACGCCTCGGCTCTCGCTGAGAAATAAGTGGTTCTACACAACTGCGACCATACCTTCCAATCAATTCTAGGTGTCTTCCCATACCTCTACCACACGCTATGTCCTGGGCGTATGAGACATTCGCGAAACCTCTCTCATGCATTAGCGTTGCCTTTGTAGGAAGTGATTGACTAGAATAAAGCAACATTCAGCGAAGTCTATGGTATTCGAGACTTTCCGCAAATGGAGCCAGCTCCATTTTTCGGCAACTTGATTGGTGTCGATCCCAAGGCCTGCCGATCAGATAATCGAAATATAGAGCTGGTTCCATCTGCGCAAAGTTGGCCCTTTGCGTAAAAGACTCCAGAGTCTTTTCCCGGTAACCTGATTGGTTCTTATCCCCCCATTAACCAGTCGCGCGAGCGGAGAGAGACTTTAGAGTCTTTTCCCGGTAACCTGATTGGTTCTTATCCCCCATTAACCAATCACACAAGTAGAAAAAGACTTCAGAGTCTTTTGCGCAAAGGGCCTAGTCTTTATTTCACAAGTAATTCCAAGACTGATAATGCAGCAGACAGCTTACCCGGACATACCTCACGGCAAAAATTGGATACCACATGACTTTCATGCATGAGAAAGATTTCGTGAATGTCTCATACGCCTAGGACATACCCCGCAAAGCCCAATATCACTGCGCATTGTATTTAAGTGGGTGATTTAAGACCCCAAGGGGGTGGTAAGGTGTAGTCGCAATCTTTTCGTACCGGAGGCAAGTGAAATGTTTCCAGGACTATTAAATGGGATAGGCGTGTGACAGCTACATGTATGTGGGTATAGAGCGGCTAGTTATATTTTATTGTAATCCAGCCAATGAACCAAGTGTCTTACACGTCATAGATCAAGAACTAAAGGTACTGGGTATGAAGCGTAAATAGTCTCCGCACTATGCTACACAAACACTCATCATTGTCTGATACTTGACCTGAAACGGGGTTAGTAGGAAACAGGAACGTACTCTTGTATATGAGTGCATTTCATATATTTGTTGTTATTCTATGGGGAAAAATAGAGTATAAAGCCGGAATATTGGTGGTGTTCGCCAACTTACCGCCATACTTTATACCATTCTTGGGTTTACTAAAGGTTCATGGCTATGTCCTGGGCGTATGAGACACTCGCGAAATCTCTCTCATGCATTAGCGTTGCCTTTGTAGGAAGTGATTGACTAGAATAAAGCAGCATCCAGCGAAGTCTATGGTATTTCACAAGTGATATCAAGACTGATAATGCAACAAACAGCTTACCCGGACATGTTACAACGAAAATTGGATATCACATGACTTTCATACATGAGAGAAATTTCGTGAATGTCTCATACGTCCAGGACATAGCAGGCCCACTGGCATAGAATCAGTAAATATGAGAATAAATCACTTAAGGCCTATTTGTAATTACAATATTATGGTGCTCGCATGTAGATCTGATTAGAGGTGCAGGATTCTCTATGTGAAACGGAAGATCATTAAACCTCAGAAAGGCTGCATTGTGTTCCCTGTTGGGTGTCTATATTTCTAAACTATGACAGCATGGAACATGCTTATCCATGTTGCGGGAAGAAAAATTAGTCATGGTTTTCTATAGTATTCTATGAGTTTCGGTTACGGCGTTTCTATGGGTCGACGGTATGCGTGTATTTCTAATAGAAGGACTTTCTTTAGGTTTTATAGGATAAGTCAGTGGAATGATTCTGGGACTATATATAGAGAGCTCTCTCTCTCACTTGTAGGACTTCTCTTCTTTTTCTTCTTTCTTTTTCACTCAACATTCTTGTGTTTTTGGTTAATCTATACTTTAGGAAAGCTGAATCATTGTAAAAACGGTCCAACTAGATATTAATACCCTGCCAAACTCCTTCTGCTTCTATCCTTTGATTCTGTACTACTTCGACATGTCTCTAGCCTTCACTCTATCCTATCATACTCTTCGGAACTTATAATGTTCTGCTCCAGCCGCACACCTTATCTTGTTCAGTTCTTATCCTCGCTGCGACGGAGTAACCAGACGCAAGGTAGAAGATGACAATGATGACGCGAGAAGAGTTCGAGGAGCACAGCCAGCGCAATGAGGACACTGACAAAGACAGGAACAAGACCGGAAAGGCACAAGCACAAGCACTGGCGAAGGCCAAGGCAAAGGCAGAGGCAAAAGAGCGCAAGGCAGGGAGAGTGAGGACCGGGTGGGCTTCAACTAGAACGATGAGAGGTACTATAGTTTTCCTCTGACGAAGACAGGGTTTTGAGTACAAGGAACTATGGCTTGAGAATAGGAGTATATTCCCATGTACTGAGATAACAGGAAGACGAGACAGGGAGAAAGAAAGAAAGAACTAAGGAAAACATTCATGCCCGCTATTTAACACATCCCCTCCACCAGTCCGTTATGACTCATACATCAGCTCATAGAAATCCATAGAAATCCGTCGCAACCACACCTTATATTCATCAGCAAGCTTGCAGTTGTCTCCGGGCGCATAATCCTCCGCCCTGGCGCATTTCTGCGCCCTCAGCGCCAGGAGCGCCCTGGCGCAAACCTTGTGGTTACCCTGTGCCAGGTGGCACCCTAGGAATTACCCTGCGCCCGGCGCCCTCCTGAGAATCGCTCTGCGCCTGGCGTTATCCCGTGAATTATCCTGCGTCAGGCGCCATACACCGAATCATTCTGCGCCAGGCACCATCCTCTGAATTATTCTGCGCCAGGCGCCACCCTATGAATCATTTTGCGCCAGGCTCACCATATTCTTCTCCATTCACGCCAGGAGATTTCCCGTGTCCCATGCGGCACCTGGCGTTCCACGAGATTTGGCGATAGCTCCTTTCCCTATCGCGAATCCCTACGAAGCTTTAGGTAGGCTATATATCTAACTAAATTCGTTCCGTGTTTGCAGATCTATTATAGTATTCACAAGCCAGTTTCCATCATCGATCTCAAATAAATGTGCCATCCCTAAAATACACCGTATATTCACTACCCAAATTTGGTTACTACTCCTTCTAGAGGCTTTAAGAAGACCATGAGAGCTATCGGCAATCCCTAGGTCTTTGGCCTCCAAGAGTTCGATCGCAAGATACCGCGCGCTCCCCTTTATCCCGTAGCTTAAATAAATCCTCCAGGCGTCCTGGTAGCCTCCCCCCGAACGCTCCCCATTGATCTCGAGTCCCCACCGTTACCCATGTCCAATCTCTCCTCGGTGATCTTTTTCTAAATGCTGCATTTCCTGTGCAGCGCAGATTATGAATTTCGTACGCATCTGGTCTTTGAAAAATTGGAACCGGAACCTGGAGGCAGGTAAATCGTTCAACTCGGAGCTCGCCAAGGTTCTCAAGGCTTCCGCCAAAGCTCTCTGAACATCCCGCATCCTTCGCATATTCTCTTACCATGCGATAAAATTTTATTCTACTCATCGCAAGTCCATCTGCAATATCGCATAAGCTTTCAAACCTGGTAGAGCGATTGCAAAGCCTTTTAAGCAGAACTCTGAGTCGATTATAGGCCGTTCATTCGGTGCTCTCTTCCGGTCTTCTATCTTAAAGATATCAAGTAATTCTCGCAAGTTCTCACGATGCTCTCATAGGCTCTCGTTGCGGTTCTCGGAAGCTCCGTCAGCTCCCACAATATCCTTGAAGTTTAATATCTATATTTCTAGTGCCAATCGCCTTCCGCCGTAATCAAGTATTTGGGTCGCCGCATCAACTTTGTTTGAAGCGGCGTATGCTTCTTTGATTTGGTGTACGTGGGCCAGTTCGCTGATATCTGTAGAGAACATAGGAATATTCCCGAATCGCTCTACATGCTCTCAGAATGCGATAATTGATGCAATTTGATGAAGTTGAAATGAGATTTCATGGATCTCGCGGACCTCTTCTAAGCCACGGTGAATCCTCTGAGAGCTCTCCTGCCGGAGAGTTCGATTCTTTGCATCCTTCTTAGTTTGCTTGTAGGCTCGAAATTCTAAAAAGATATCCTTATACCTATGGAAGTCCTTGAGATAACTCTCTAGATATTCAAGTGTACTCTTGGTATGATTCCCGTATTGAGCCATCAGGTGAAAGTCAATCATTGCCCGAACGCATTTCAAAGCCTTTCCGAAGTCAGCTCTGACAGAACTCCCTGGATTTCTCAGAGCCACCGCCAAAGCTCCTAGAACTATACGCCCTAGGTTTCGCATCTCTTTCCCCTGCCATTGCGTGGTTGCCCTGTAAGGCTTGTTCGGTACTGCAAGCCGAGGATAAGGCCCAATCTTTGACCATGCTATATCGAACGCGTCGAGACGCCCGTGTTTCTTGAGAAACCCTTGAACCCATTCCATCATATGCTTTAACATTCCAAGGTAGATGTTGTGTAATAGGTCCGGTTTGTTCAAGTTATACACCTTGCATCTCGGCATATCCCATAAAGCATTGAAGAGAGTCTTCAAAGACCTCGATACAAGGTATTCTACCGGCGATGTATTCGTCGGATTCTCATTAAACTGCCGTACCATCCCCTGGTAGGTCTCCTGATCACGCATAGAGCTCTGCCGATAGCTTCCAAGGTTCTTATACTCCACCTCACATCTTGGGCAGGCGAAATTGCTGATGTTTTGCAACGAGGCGCTGGTCCGCGATCCACCCACACAGTACAGGAAAACATAGCCGTTCATATCCATCCGCACAGGATATCAACTCGCCCTCCTCGCCACTACTTTTCAGGCTTTTGAAGATATCTTTGAGAGCGCTGTGCAGAGCCATCTGCGATTCCCGACGCAAAGTTGCATTCGCACTCGCATTTGAACTGAGCGTAGGGGGCACTGGTAATAGCGCCAGGAGTACTAACGAGTGCCCAGAGACTTTCATTCTCACCGAGGACTTGATATTTCCAATTGTGAGATAGATTGGCCATGCCTTCTTATCACCACTAAAGTTCGTCAGGTGAGTGCCATCCGAGGCACAGATTACCGGAACTAATGTCCGAACCTCAGGAGAGAATTCTTTTGAGATCAGTCATGACGTTTCTGACTCTAACGAAACCTCCTAAAGATCTCGGAAAGCTTCTCCT
The DNA here is from genome assembly GCA_024713625.1 of Morchella sp. 2018-W30. NCBI lineage: Eukaryota > Fungi > Ascomycota > Pezizomycetes > Pezizales > Morchellaceae > Morchella > Morchella sp. 2018-W30. The sequence continues at coordinate 1,499,309 of JAMJEW010000019.1, forward strand.
CACCTGTGTTTCCCACCACCAGTCCCCTGTATGCATTTCGCCGTAGATTCTCTCTCCTTCTCCTTGTGTTCCATTGACGTGCAAGAAATATAAGAGACTCCTTGAAGGCCCGTTGTCCAAGGAGGAATCGAATAATGGTCATAGGGTCGCGATAGTAGTATGGTATGTTTTTCCCTCCTATAACAACCTCCGCATGCTTCCATATTGATCTCCCTAGGCAATCGTTCATTTCCTCCATTTTTCGTATAAAACCTCGCCCATTTCTATAGGAGCTATGGCAATGGTCTCCAGGGGCATGTAGAAAGAAGTTATCGATACTTCCTTGTGATGCTTTGGACAAAATAAAGTACCGCCATCCGAATTCATAAGATGAATTGAAAGGGTGCCATGGGTTGCCGAGAAGCCGTTGTGCGCTTTCCTGATAGCCCTCAGAGCGATATAGAGCCTCCCCAGCACCTTCGTAGACCGTCGTGGATGCATCGCGAGTAACTCCCAACTCCTCCCCACAATCCTCTCTATTGTCTACAAAGTAAGACTCTGATTCTAGGTCTGAATCTCCAGTAGTTCGTTGAGAGAAGTTAGAATATGTAGATGACCCGTCCTCGCAACTAGCATCATCCTGATCAGAGCTTTCTGAAACCTCGTGAGACTCCTGTAGTCGTTTGTGATTCTCTTGCAAAAGATCGCATTGATTTTTGAACCATCCATCCGCTTCGTTAGGGTGGATATTCCGTAGGTGCTTCTCAAAGTTCGCCGAGGAGCTATATCGCTTGCTGCAAAAAGGACAGTAGGACTTCATTGGGTGTCGCGATAGCTCTCATGGCTCTCTCGGAGATGGTTTAAAATTACTACTGCCAAGCCTGTAGATTACTAATACTTGCTAGGGTGTCTTGGAGGGCACATAACCTCTTGCTAAACAAACCTTCTAGCAACGTCATATATTCACGTTGAAAACTAACCAACATATGCTCTCAGAGCAAACCCAACATATGCTCTCAGAACAAACCCAACATCTATCCCACACATTATCACGGCGTACCACGGACTTCGCGGAGGAAGAGGATATTGGAGAATAGGGTTTCGGGTATAAGGTTTCTTTTGGGTTCTTGGAGTTTCTATGGGTTTCCGTTACACGATGTTATGAGTCATGACTGTACAGGGATTAGGAGGGGTATATATACGTTGCTACGGATCTTCCCTTTGTTCTTTTCTTTCTCTTTCTTTTCCTACGTGTTCTTCCTGTTATCAACCCTACGGTTTAGTTTCGTTTCGTCTCGTGTCTTTAGTTCTGAATACATTACGTCATAACCATAGTCTTCGCCAAGACTCCAGTGGGCCTTCCATAGTATCTCGTCTCGTCCTCGCCTAGCTTCGTCTTTGTCTCGCCTCGACTTGCTTCGCCCATAGTCTATGACCGTAGTCCGCGTCGTCTACTGGTATCTTCGTCTCCACGTCTTCCTCAGAGAGGCCATCTGGACCCTCTGCCCTACAACTTTGCTCCTCGGTTAAGTCTCCTCATCTTCGTTCCTCGTCTCCGTCCTCGTTCCTGCCCCGGTTGTGTACCTCGGCTCTCTTGTCTGTTGTCTCCGTGTTGCTCCGTAACACACATCGGCCAAACCTTCTCGGAGTCCACCACTACTCCAAAAGGTTTCACGAATACCCTCGAAATCGTGGCTCGAGATCGTGGGCAATGCCGGAAAATCCCTATCTTTTGATACCCAAATGACTATATCTGTACTTGAAAACGAGATCAAAACAGCTAACTATTCAAAGAAAAGCTATCATGCCAACACCAAAGTGGACTCGAATACCAACACTCATGTTGATCTACGCCATTTAGTAACTTACCCAAAAAGCATCGAAACACACTCGAGCAATCAATGATTCTGGCTCTGTGCGTTCTGGCGAAGACTGTGGAAGCTTTCGAAAGATCCTCTCATAGCTCTTAATGACTAATTTGATTTCGTGTGAGTGTTGGAAGAAGAGGTATAAGAACTGCTTCTTCCACCCTCGGGAGACCTTTCTTCACCATCCCCATTACTCTTCGGCATTGAGCTGGTGTGTTCTACCTATATTACGTTAATCATTCGCCTTTTCAATTTCATTTCAACTTGATACCATCCACTGACAGCTCCAACCTGATACCTCTCCCAGAGTTTCAAGTTGAAAGATGCCTCCCAACGCTAGTAAGGGTACCCCTGGGAAGGTAGTATATAAACACCACATGGTTGTTCCCTAATCCCTATACATTAGTTCCTAACATACCTCCAGTCCGGTGGCGAGTCGAGAGGCCCCTCCCATCGTACTCACGATACCTTACAAAGTACTGCCAAAAGCCCTAGAGTAGAGATCCCAACCCCTCGAAAGCGTCAGCGCCAACCAGTCCCTGAATCCGAAGACGATATTGCCACAAGGCCCCGTCATTTGAACCCACAGGCTCCTGATAGCCCTCCCCAAAGCTCTCAAAGATTGTTCGCAACCCCCCGAAAACGTGGGCGCCAACAAGTTCTTGATTCCGAAGACGAGATTGCCACACGTCCCCATCGTTCTAACCTGCAGGCTCGCGATAGCCCTGACACCACTCCCAAAGCCCTGAAAGATCTCGACCAACCCCTCGAAAGCGCCTGCACCAGCCTATCCTCAAAATCAAGAGGAAGACTGAGTTGATTGTTCTCTCACATAGAGTAGGAATTCTGAGTTACGACGTCCCCACCAGACCTCACCCCTAAACAAAGCAACCGACACCCACGAAGACTGCTCCCACGCCAAATCTTCGCAAGCACCCAAGCCGCCCCCACTTTGGAAAAAGGCAACAGCAGCAGCAGATATCGCGTTGGCTAAAGCTTATCCAAGCACCCTAGAGACTATCACCACATCTCCCAAAACCACAGCAAAAACCCCCAAAACCACAGCAAAAACCTCCAAAACCACAGCAGCAACCTCCAAAACCACAGCAGCAACCTCCAAAACCACAGCAGCAACTTCCAAAACCACCTCAGCATCAGCAACACGGACTGCTGTCGCAGGCCCAAGTACTCCAAAAGCCACAACCAAAGCTCCAAGAGCAACAGCACCAACTGCCCGGCGCCAAGATCTACAGTCTGGGGGATCCTCTACTACTAATTCCCAACCTGCTAGTACACCCCCGAGAGCCATCCACAAAGCTCCCAGAGCTATCGCGGTATCTAAGAGCGCACATCAAGACGAAGATAGAGACGAGCACAACCATCCCGAGGGCGGAGACGAGGACGAGGACGAGGACAATCAAGATAAAGAAGAAGACAAAGAAGAAGACAAAGAAGAAGACAAAGACGAAGACGAAGACGGCAGCGAAGCGAACCTCGCCACGCCTCAAGGCGTCGTCGAGACAGAAAAAAAGGGCTTTCAAGGCAAAGTGGTCAAAGGAGGTTGTTTCGATGGACGCAAGCACTGCCAAGGTGACTTTGGGACTGGCCGCCTCGCCAAAGAGTTACAACAGGTTGAGGAAAGACCTCGCGGCAGAGATGACGAGAACAGGATGGGTCAATAAAAGAACTAGTGGGCTTAAACATTATAATGAGTTGGTGGCATGGCTTCTCGAATAGAGGCCTCTGGTAGGTTTGGCCACGATTATGGGAGGTCAGAGGAATAGCGCCAGGGCCAAGGTACAGGAAGCACTTACCTGGCTAGTGGTAGATGTCAGTCGGAAGGAAAAGGTCTCTAAGGGCATGGGGAACCGGGAATTCACCGAGATTGACGCTCATGACCCCAAGCTGGACGCTGACGATTCGGATGATCTGCAAAAGGTCCTCAGAGCGCTTCGGCAAGCGAAAGCTATCGCCACACCCGGACTGGACTAATATCTGGGTCACCGTTGTCGACCGGACCAGTTTAACGACTACGATCCCGACTGATCTAGAGGCGAGACGCTGACTCATGAAAATAATGAGCCTAGTTACGCTGCCGTGATGACTCGGAAGACTATCCAAGAGCTTGGGAGAGTCGATCCAGCATATCCTGTTGGTCGATTGGAGGGAATTCTATAGCTCGAACCAACCAAATTAACTGGAGGAGGAGCCAACCTGGAGTCCGCATAATGGACACTGAGGAGGTAGAAGCCTGGATGCTGGGAAGCCTGGCGAAACCTCTCCGGGTTCTGGCCATACTCACAGAGATGGCCAGACTGGCATGGTGGTGATGAAACCCTCCTAGAAGACTATACCAGCCGTACACCACCATGGCGATTATGGACACTTTGAATATCCGGCTGAAGACTCTGAATTTGAGGGCGGAGTTAGATTGACCTCGATTGGAACCAGGCTTATCATGTCAAGAACGATGCATCGCTCCAGGTAAACCTCCACAAGATCTCACGCCGGAATAGGCAGCAAGCAGCCCAGGCTCCTCAACCGTATCTTAATAAGTACCCTGTGGTGTTGGTATTGCAGACCCTAACTTCAGAATTGGGCGTGTCTGGGGGCTGCGGAGATCGCTCAGAAGCGTGAGGAGGACAGAAACAAAGCCCGCGCCACCGTCTGATGGGAAAGATGAAGACTTTCTGGCTCCCCGGAGGTAGTGGTGACGGTGACGCTGATGGTGATAGTGCTTAAGCCTATTTGGCGAGAGTTTGGAAAGGATTTGCGAGATTCTGGTGAGTTATTCGCACTTCAGCATGATTGATCTATGTTAACCGACCCCATAGATTTTTTCCCCACTATTTTTTATTAAGATATACAGAGGTCTCGAAAGGTTTGGCGATAGCTTTAAGAGCTTTCAAAACGGTCGGTAACAGTTTTGTGTTAGGTATTATTTGTTGTTTCCTTGGTCTGCGCATGTTAACCACGTAGCATTTTGGGTGATTACTATTATTAGAGAGTGTTGATTTGGCGGTATTATTATTAAATGACGTTGATTTATTCTTAGGTTGGGAGCATTTATTTGATACTGATAGGTAGCGAATATCAAAGTGATTTGAAGCCTTCTTGAATGCTACTAGTGATCTCGATCGCTAAGCCTCGCGAAAACATCATTATTGCAGTGATTGACACGATGAGATTATTTTAACCCAAATCGCGCCCAGCCCATCCAATTAGCCAATTTTAGTCTGTATGTGGTTAGCCTTAGATTACATGAAAAATTTTCACGCCAAGCACTTCGCTTGATTAGAAATCAGGACAGCTTCACAGGCATCAAGATGCCTCAAGCAAAGCGTCCCTTAACGTCCGAAACGACCAAATCTACCCCAAGGCTCCCTGACCCTAAAGACCACAATGGGGAAACTACATAGGAAGATCTAGACGAGGGTGAAACTGTACTCGAGAGAGCTCCCAACACTCTCACGAGAGTCAGCACAACCACGAAGAAAGCTCAAGGAAAGCGGCCGTCAGTATCCGAAAGGAAAGACTTCTTCTCGTAAACGTTCGAGGCCCACAAATGAAATTTCATCGGATGAGGATCTACTTGATCCTCCATTGTCCCGTTCGGCCAAAGCTCAGCGAGTCCCCAAATCGTCTCGAGAGCCCATTCTCGACGGAACAAAAATCTAAAAATCTGGTCTCGGTGGAGTTTAACATCAAGAACAAACGCCGGAGGGGGAGCAAGAGGTTCAAGAGCGCCTTTACAACCAGTTCTTCAGAATGACTGAACACTCTGGTATCTAGAATACGACCAGAGCCTGAGGCATCAGGTCGGAGACAAGAGACCCCCGGGAACGCAGGTCGGAGACAAGAGACTCCCGGGTACGCAAGTCGCCGGAAAGAGACCTCCGAATAGTCAGGTAACGACTGCCAGAGGTGTGGCGAGTGCCCGGAGAAAGCCCACCAGCGGTTGCGGCGCAATTGCGTCGCCAGCATGGAGATTAACGTTATTGAAGTAATTAACCCCAGTCCTTTTTTGATAAGTGACTGAAATGAAAGAAATTTTAGAAACGAAAATCCATCGAGCTCACAAAGACATGATGACTCGCGACCCAGCGATGGCTCCTACTGCTACCCCCAGAAGACTGACTGCTTTTAATTACTCTTCATCTTTTCGTTTCCCGCCCCCTTCCTCTTCTAGGTTTGGAGAATCGTCACCAACACCAATGGCATTGAATCCTGGATCCATGCCACCAAGCGATGATAGCTCCTGAGGCGGTTCTACGGGCTTTGGGATTAGCTCTCGAATGCCTCAAAGAATGGAGCCATCCCCACTAGGGAGACCACCTCGGAATAACGATACAGCGAACTCTAACTATCTGTCGCCTTCACCTTCTTTACCTCCGCCCCACGATGACGACAGGTATCATTACCAAACCCCTGAAAGCTCTCGTCAAGCCTCTTCTGGCCAAATAACTCGTACACCTGCTCCAATCTCTAGAAGTGCGAGTGTGCTTTCTTTGGAAGCCCAAAGGATTGAGAAAAAGTGTAGTATATTGATAGGTGATCACACACTGTTTGAGGAGCCTTTTCCAAGCCCTGCGAGACTCTCGGTTTTGGTGGTGAATATGTGGGTACAAGCAAGTCAGAGTTTAGGAATCAGCGCAGAAATCGACGAGGTTATTATAAAACAGGTGAGTGTCCTCAAGATCCCATGATAGCTCCTAGGGAACTGAGGAGGCCCGACAGGTTAGGAGCCAGACTCGAGTGCGCCACACTGATGAGCGCAGTGAACGGCTAGCAGACTCTAGGATTTACGGAATTGCAAAGATTCGCACACAAGTGGAGAGGCCGGAGAGTTGACTATCTTTTGAGGAATGATCGGTTCATCAGCCATCCAGCGCATTATGAGGTATATCCAAATTCTTGGGGACCACGGCGATAGCTCTAACAAGCCTTAGACGTCTAGCTGCAAATTCTTGGCTCTGGAGATCATCGAGGTTTTATACTATAGGTTTTTTGATGGGGCGAGGTCCCGCGAACCAGATTTCGCCGAATAAACCATACGTTGATATGCCTGATAGCGACCGCCATTTGGCATGGGATTCGCGCATTCACGGGAATTATGTAGTGCCGCAAAATTTCCAGACTCACAATGATAGTGTAGTGAGTAAGTATTTCATATCTCCTAGAGATATGGCGAGTGCTAACCGAGGTGTTACATTTAACGCTCTAGAAACCTTCACGAGGATGGTAAACACTTGGACATCACGTAGTCGTTCCAACCAAGAGGGCATCTTGAAATTGATAAAGGACAATCTCCGAGACAAGGTAAGAACCCAATCTTAATCACCGGTTATAACCTAAACTAATAATTTGTAGATACAAGAGAAGAAGGGGGTCACGGTCGAGGATATCCCAGTCGAGGGTCTTAGCGAGGATGATGCTTTCTGGCGGAGGCTCTGGAAGCTCTCAGGAGTGCTCGGGGAGGCCAAGGCGAGAAATCTAAACCCGGAAAAACTAACCTTCCACCACACGGGCTTGAATATGGTACGGATGGAGAGCCGGACCTACCTGAAGAAGAAGAGGAAGAGATTGAGGAAATAGTGGAAGAGGGTGGAGAAACAACAGAAGTTATGACCCTAACTAAAATAACGAGATCTCTGAGAGGTATGGGAAGTCTGTAGAGATAGTAATAAGACCTTATGTATTATTATAATTATTATATAGTGGCGAGACCATAAGTGAATATATCCATACCATTCGAGGAACAGAAGAGGCCTCTGAAAGCTATCGTGAGGTGAATAAATACATGAAAAGCACCAACCAGCACCAGGAGCTAGATGTGCGCGCCAGGGACTCCCCAGGCGCAATGGATGATGGAAAGTATATTAGCAGGGGAGATCGGGGCGGAAACGTGATGCCCAGGCGGAGCCAGGCGGAGCCAGGCGCAGGGTATCTCCGCTAGGGATATAGGTGCCCTTCCAGGCGTTACCTGAGAGAAAATCAAACCCCTGGCGCTAACCGAGATCGGGATTTAGTTCAGGGCTCTCAGGGCGTTGAAAGCCTCGCCCGGAGCGCCCGGAGGTTTGGCGAGGTTCTCAGGAGAACGGGTTTTTATCCGGTGCGCCCTCAGCGCCCTGAGCGCCTGGAGCGCCCGGCGAAATCGGCAGGTTTGCTGATGTTCCTCCCAACCCTCTCTGCTATTTGCATTACAAATCCATCACGCCATCGAACATTCTAGAGCTCAATGATGACACTCTCTCCTCAGCACACCCTTTCCTCGCTTAGTAATGCATTAACAATCACAACTGCACTTCGACTACTGAACCCTCGGGACCGATGCCAAGACATAGTGACACTCGCCCCACTCTATGACATAGACGTATGTATGATAAAACAGCATGCAACTGAGTATGGCGCTCATGAATTCAAGAAGTCTGCTTCAGGGAAAGTGATAGAATAATTTAGGAACTGAGCATTTGGATAAGATTAATCTTGCAACTTGTTGCTAAATGTAATGACTGGCTAAAATAATTCTTTAGCCTAAACTCCACTCGGATAACTAGTTGATGGGGGGTCAGAGCCAATCATATTACAGGAGTTCAGGGCTGGAGCATACTACGCAAACACCAAATCGATAGCACTTAATGACATGAAGCTTTAACCTTGTATCGAATCAAACTGTCTCAACCGAAACCCACCATTCAAGGTCAGGGGTCTGCGGAGCCGGGGGTAATATTATTCAGCTGAATTTTAATTCATATTTTCAGCAGGGTAATGCAAGGTAAACCTGGAATCACATTGTTCTGCTTTTAGTAACAAGTTGATATTGATGTTGAATTCCAATTGGGAGACATGTTAAAATACCAACTTTTAGACTTATGACTGCCTTTATTAAAGTATTTTTTTTATCAATTACCTTATTTTATTTATTGTTACAAAGATGTTGCGTGCAGTCCTGAAGTATACAATAAATGACCTATCCCCTAACATGATACAAACACTCTCTCTAAAAAATTGAAATAATTTGTAGCATATAAAGAACAAGAGAGAGGCTGAGTGAAGGAAAGTAAAAATTGATGAAGCTGCAACTCAAATATTTTTGTAATACTATAACAGTACTAACTGAGGATAAAGCAAAGCATGTTAAGAAGGAATCAGGTTACAAAATAGATATGTATCCCGAATAGTAACAAAAAGCCTCTGTTTGAACTCTAATACCTCACCTCAAAATCTAACTAATAGCCTATAACGTCATTTAAGGCGAAACCAATGATGATAGGGAAACCGATCAGACAATAAGAGATAATATATATACATTTATAGGGTTCCCCCAGACCTTAAAGATCTTATCCCCTGTTCTTTAGCAGATGCATGCAACTTTGAAGGCAAGTAATCACTACTATAGCTTATATTTTCTTCTTCTAATGGTTTCCAGTTGAAATCTTGGTCCTCCTCAACCCATAACTCAACCCCCACATTGCCAAGCCTTTCTATGCCGAGACCACTCTTCAGAGCAGTTCTGTCTATGATTTTTCTACCTTTCCAGCTAGGTTGAGGTTTTGGAATTGGTGGAGCCGGGGTTCCTACTTGGAGAATTACCTTTTTTGACGTTCTTTTACTAGCTCTCAAAATTTTCTTTAATTCCTTTACAGCATCTGCTGCTTCTCTTGCATTTCTTAACTTAATTACCTCTTCAGTTGTAATAACTCGTGCCTTTGTCCAACTGTTTCTGTCATTTTTTGCAAATGAGCTTTTAGATACTACTTACCGGAACTTTTGGTGTATGTGCACTCCTATTTCGTTGTCTGTAATAGACTGCTGGAGCCCTTTATCCATTTAACCTATTGAATTCCTAACCATTTAAACCTCTTCAATTGTCATATTGGTTTTGAGAATATGTAAAGCTTGTTTGGCAGTATTTCTTGCTGCTCTTGAATTTCTTGGGGTAGCGAACATGTCTATTGAGGATCGCCGAGACTTTTTGATCTCACTCTTGACTCCGGTCGAGTCTAGAACACGCTGAGGATTTCAGGGAACAATTCGAGCCTGTCTCCATACGCTTATAATATTTTGAAGGGTATAGGCTTGACGGCGCGCAGGAAATATTAACTTATATAACCAGTTAGATAATTTTTTGTATAAAATATTTGGAAACATACTTTAAAAATATGGCTTTATTTACCCCCCCATTTTCAATAGATAGCCTGTCCAAGGCTTCACTACAATAGTGTTAAAGAGGACTGAATAATCCTACGTCTAGAGTCTATAGGAGTTGGGTAGAGTGCGGAGGTAAATGGAAAGGAATAATTTTATTTTTGAGGCAGTAATCAAAAAACTCCCAAGTAATATGTGAAACGTGACCATCCATAATAATGAGTCTCCATTTTCCTGCGGCCCTAAAAGAAAATAAAATTTAATGTCAGTTATAATAATATTTAATTAATATAATAGAATAGAAACTAATTGATTTGCTTGCCTGTCAACTGTATACGGCTCAAGTCTTTTAATCAACCATTCCATTCCTAACTCCTGATTGCTCCAACCTTTGGGTGAATAACTAAATATTGCAATGTTGTCTTTTTGTAGCTGTGAGTACCATCCTTTATAATAGCCAGAACCCTCGTTAACTATCATGGAAGGTAATGGGACACCAGCAGCAGAAACCGCTTCTATAACGGTAACTCAAGTACGCGATCCATTATGTATAAGTATTGGAATTCGTCTTCCTTTCCTACAAATCACCTTACACCGATTCGCAAAGCCCATCATAAAGCCTTTTTCTTCCATATTGTACTCATTATCTGGGATGATGTCATATTACCTCGTAACATGTAGCAACTACATAGATGTTAAAATTACAGAGATATATAATAGAAATAGGAAAATTAACTTTTTGAAGTGATCTTTTAGAATGATTGGATTGTTGGCAAATGCTCGTTGTTTTTCCAATCGGACAGCCAGTTTAGTAGCAATTTCAGGATTCCTATCTAAGAATCTCTGCATCCAATGAGCTCCTAGTTTGCATCCACTAGTACAAAGTGAGACTACATCAGCAAGACTTGATTTGTCTCCTGATGTCTCCTGAGTCTCAGGAGATTCAAAATGAATACAACAGTCTCAGGAGACTCTCAGGAGACACAGGAGACTGTTGGGAGACTGTAGTCAGAAGTTGAGTTTGTGGATGTAGATGAACTGCAATTTCCTTGACAACTGCTATTCTGGGAGGGAATCCATAATCGTCCATATGCAGAATCCATCTAACGATAGATTTCTCTTCCTGATCGGTAAGGAGTTGCTTATGATGATAATTTTCTCTGTGGTTTTTTGCTCCGGTCAATCTATCTCTTAAGGTGCTATATGGGACCCCATGAGTTTCGGCTGAAAGACGGATTGAACGCTCTTTTGATTTCTTATATTGCTTGATAGCAGGCTGTATGTTTTCTTCCCTCTCCTCTTTCTGCTTTCCTTTGAGTTAGGTGATTTTGTTTGGAATTCGTTGATTTACAAATTTTCAGTTGCGGGGTACAACAGTATACAAGGAAACAAAAAGCAAAATCTCACGTGATTGGTATCACCATCATGGTTGATAACACCGTAAATGACGTTAAAGACTAGATTTAGCAAAATAGACTTATTCATAGTAAGAATTTTACCTTATTTATCAGGAGAGAAAATAGTCAGCTTCTATAATACTATATTAACATAAAATAGGGCTGTGTATTTTGATATGTGAGTATTAAAATTCTCACAAAATAAAAAAGATTCCAAAGACTTTAACGATACAAAATCAATTTTTGGAATAATGGTAAGAGAGGGGTAAGATGCAGTTGTCCCAGTATTTTGGCACGGGTCCTAATGATTCGGTAGTCGGAGCACTATTGTGATTGATGAGGTTATGCTAAACGAGGATGTGGTGAGATGAGGTGAGGTTGTCATCATTTGTTTCCATGAGGTTCAGTTGCAGGGAGAATATATAATGAGATTTATGGAAATAGTCGGAAGGAATACAAGGAGTGGTTGCACTGAGATTCTATAAGTTTCTATGAACTAATATATGAGTCATACTGGTCTGGCAGAGGAGACTGTTAAATAGCGGAGGTAGATGTTTCCTTTAGTTAATTTTCATTTTTTCATATTATCTCATCTTCCTTTTATCTCAGTACATAAGAATATACTCCTATACTCAAAGCTATAGTTTTTCACACCCAAAGCTTTGTCCTCCTTGGAGGAAACCCATAGTACTTTCATCGTTCTCGTTGAGGTCTATCTGGTCCTCACTCTCCCTACCTTGTACCCTTTTGCCTCTCCCTTTACCTTTGCTTGTGCCTGTGCCTGTACCTGCCTCGTGTTGGTCCTGTCTTTGTCGGTGTCCTCGTTTCACCGGCTGTGCTCCTCGAGTCTCTCTACGTCATAATTGTCATCTTCTACTTTGTGTCAGGTTATTCCGTCACAATATCATTCTTGATTTAATGGTATTCAAAATGTATCAATAAGATACAGACAATTTACTGGAATTTCTGTACATATATCACGGCATACCACGGAGTTCGTAGGAGAGGAGGATATTTGGGAATGGGTTTCTGGTTGCGGTGTTTTCTTTTCAGTTCTTGGAGTTTCTATAGGTTTCCGTTACACGATGTTATGAGTCATGATTGTACAGGGATTAGAAGGGGTATATATATATGTTGCTACGAACCTTTCCTTTGTTCCTTTCTTTCTCTTTCTTTTTCTACGTGTTCTTCCTGTTATCAACACTACGGTTTAGTTTCGTTCTATCTTGTGTCTTTAGTTCTGAATATACTACGTTATAACCATAGTCTTCGCCAAGACCCTAGTGGGTCTTTCATAGTTTTCTGTCTCGTCCTCGCTTCGCTACGTCCTCGCCTCGTCTCGCCTCGCTTCGCCCATAGCCCATGACCGTAGTCCGTATCGTATACTGGTACCTCCGTCTCCACGTCTTTGTCAGAGAGGCCATCTGGACCCTCTGCCCCACAACTCTGCTCCTCGGTTAGGTTCTGCCGCCGTCGACCCTCGTCTTCGTCCTCGCACTCGCCTCGGTTGTGTATCTCGGCCCTCTTGCTTGTTGTCTCCGTGTTGCTCCGTAACAACATAGTATTAAAGTTTATCAATTAGCAAAAGACAATTTACTGTATTATATACATATTTTGTCATATATATGCACAACTCTCTCAGTGTAATATATTTTTTGTTAAGCTTTATCACGTATGTATCTATGACGGATTAACCGAGACACGATTTGGCAGATGATAATGATAACGCAGAAGGACTTAAGGATCACATTCAGGAGCAACAAAGACACCAGACGGTCACAAGCACAAGCATCGGTAAGGGCAAAAGTCACAGGAAAGACAAACAGGCGAGAGGCAGGGTAGGGAAGATGAAGACCTAATAAGGTTATGGGCGGGGATAAGGAAAGATTAGAAAGTCACTTTTTGCGAATTCGGAGTCGAGGTACTGTGGCTAGAAATAGGAATATATTCATATTTGTTATATTGACAAGGAAATGAGACAGAGACGAAAGAAAGAAAAGAACTAAGGAAAACATCTACGTACGCTATCTAATATCCTCCTCCAGCAGTCTGGTGGGATTCATACATCAGCCCATAGAAACACCTAGAATCCACATGTAACAACACCTCGTATTCTTCCCTACCATCTCTATAAATTCTATTACTAATCTTTCCTGCAACCGAATCTCCCAGAAACAAATAATGACAACCTCACCCCATTTGATTACATCCTTACTTAGTATAACTCCATTGATTGTAACAGCGCTGCGACTACCCGGTTATCAGGACCAATACCAAAACGCTAGTACACTGGGACAGTAATCTCTCCTGACACCATCTAATTCGTTTGATTAAGTTATCTGGTCTTATTCATTATTTATATATATATAAGCTTAAGTAAACCAAAGACACTGGCAAGCAGTGATTATACTTTTTGTGTAGTAATCTCTTATGGTAACCCCTAGATGCCATAATATCACGAAGAGTTTTTACTGAAAAAGCATATCCTACCTCTTCGATAATTGCTCGTCAAAGTAGTTTTCTTATTTTGTTTTGGTTACAAACTTCTATAGTCTCTCTTTCTCTGCTAGATTGAAAATAGTTGGTCTTCCTCCTCTGTTTTTCAAGTTGTTGGAAGGCGTTCCATTTGCTCTAGCTTTTCTATAGATTCTCTGGCAAATACAAAAATCTATTTCAATCAGGTTACCTATCTCCCTCCAGCTTTTGCCAGCATTTCTTAAAGCTATGACTCTAACTCTTTCATTTTTTGTTGTTTCCTTATTTCTAATATTTGCAGGTTCATCATGATTAGACTGTATTTCTTTTTGTCTCATAGTATGGAACGGGGTTCATGGAATGGGGTTTGTGGAACAGGTGGAATAGGGGTGGGCTTCACGAGTTGAGCTTTACGGGTTGAGCTTTACGGGTTGAGATTCATGATATTGGACTCTCCCCTTCCTACCAGTACGTGACAGTGGCGGTGTCCTGTCTTGGCTCTATATCACCCAATCACAATTTGAATAACTCTCAACCAATCACCAGAGCGTTTCCATACTTACCCTTACACCCCTGTATATCCGTTGCTTGTAAGAGAACTCGCAAGTCTTAACTGGCATGACTAAAGTTGATTGATTCTTACCACCAGTCTCGCATGTGAGGTCAACTATCTATTCCAATCGCCTTTAAATCTTTTCAACAACACCTTGAGTTCTCTTTAATAGATTCCCACCGGAAATTCTAGTCACTTCTTCGCCACTTTGTGAAGTTCAGCAAATACCAATAAAATAAGGTCTCGGCGCCTAGCCCTGGGGCGTTGATCAGTGTTGATCACAGCGAGCCGAGACTCCATGTTCTGGTTCTTTCTGCTGCACCTGAGTATGGTACCGAACCTGACCAAGTAGAGCCTGTGTTTGTCAGTTAGGTAGGTTCTACATACTAGTCAAGTTTTTATCAATAGGACTTTGGTTGCTACATTACCTACCCCCGTCCTATTGATAAAAATTTGGCAAGTACATAAGCCATGATTCCACTCGATCCAATTATCAGTATCCATATGGCGATCATGGCCACGAGTGCAATAAACGAGCCTTCAATTTCGCCTCTTTGCCCCTTTGCCCCTAACGCCAAGTGTTTGACAACACGCCTCCTCAATCCTCCAGCATTTAGATCGCAGTAATAGGTTATTTCAGCGGGCTGAGAACCTCCGCCTTGCCTGTACAATTTTTGCCATCAAGTCTGCCTAGATGATCTAGAAGCACAAAATGCAATTGACTAATCTAAAGGCAAATACTCTCGGCCCGGCTGCCTCATATTTTTATTTTATGTCCTGGTTCCAAACAGAGATGTAGAAACTGCCAAATAGCAATGGCTTCGAGGTAACGGCGGTTTAAGTGGGATCTGCAAAATTACGACATCATTCATACTTATGGCTATACAAGGGTTTTCTGAGCCCCTTTCATATCTTCTTGAGTGCCATTCATACCACATTTGAAAGTGTTATGCGGTGATGACTACGATAATTAGTACAAGCTACCCGCATATTCTCTATTGGTAGCGCTCTGAAGTTGGTCCCTCCGCTCGGGGAAATTCATATGATAAGCAGCGATGCCATGATGTTAAAATCTCCCTAAGATACTACGGTATTGCAAAAAGAGCATGCGTTGAGTACATGGCTCAGGCTATGGCTCAAGAGCTCAAGAAGCTATGGGAAGCAGGTACGTAAGTAGAGTTCGACGTTTTCGTTTTAAAGAACTAGCTAATCAACCGACAGGTGCTGGGACACATACTAAACCTGCGGTCGCTTAGCGACGGGGCACCAGCCGGCCATCACCCATATCTGTGTTTTACCACAAAAAAGCTGGGAGATTTGTTGGGTTCATAAATTTCACTGCACTGGCAAAGGCATAAACATTCGAAGCCATTATAATCTTTATTTTTTTCTGGCTATTATTTCCTAGGTTCTAAAGAGCTGTTTTGGATGTGTTTTCATCCTTGTCCCGTTACCAAACGACTACAGGTTTGTGCTAGTGTCCAGGCTAACGGTGGTACCCTCTCTACAAAGATAGAATCCCTTAGGGTTAGCACTCCCGGTAGTGCTTCTCATTAACTGACTTCGATTCTCGGAAGTGGAACCTTGGGTGTTTTCAGTTTCTACCACAAATGCCCCTGTGTTTCTAATGTACTCGATTAGCGCGACAAGTAATGTGTGCTGACCTAGCGTATAAACGTCTATCTAGGTGCTCTAGTTGTTGGGCTCATCTTCTGCGCCCCCCCCCCCCCCGCGAGAGGCGCCGAACGGGGTTTCTGCGCGGCCCATTCTTTGCAGCAAGTCTATAGATTCTCGGGAAAATTCTATATCAGGGTTGCCGGTATTATTACCCCCCGAGCCTGGTGTTTCTTGGCAGTAGTGCTAAGAAGAGTAGCACGTAGAGCTATGCTGAGCTTTGGATCTATAAAGTGAGATTTTGAGAGTCATAAGGAGTGAAGACAGTGAGATGGGGGACAACTCCCTGCCTTCTTGCGGTGTATATGTGATTTATAAAAGGTTTGCTAATGCTTCCAGAGGGAACGAGCATTGAATATTTCTGGGTTAAGTTTAGGAAGGAATAAAAAACCTAGAGTGATAGACGTAACTAGTTAATAACAGAATCAAGGGTATGTATATTCAAGAATCAAGGGTCTGTGGGTAGTTTCTACTTATGCCTGAAGCCTCTAACTGGCTCCCTTGAGAATCTCTCTCTTAAGAACCTGTGTAGTCTACCTCTCGAGGTGAAACCGCAAAGACCCCATACAACCCAAATCTCCACATGTATTTACATTTAACGATCTTGTTGTTTTGGCATGACATGAATACATGTGCTTACTTGGGGCATAAAAGCGTGGACCTATATTACGCACTGATACGGCCAAATAATCCAATAAGCACTCGGGGGTAACTAACTGGGTGGGATATTCAGCTTTGGGTTCATACATCTTTGGATTGGTTAGTTGTCCATTGAGCCTCGCAGCCGGACTGGGCCAGACCTGGACTGTTAATTACCCCAAAAGTCCGTTGGATAAGACCAGAGGCTCGCAGCGTAAGCCACACCATTGTTCTGTGGCTTATGCCGTGAACCTGTAAGAACAGGCCGGTCTTATCCAACGGACCTCCGCAGTACATTGCAATTGAGGTCTAATGAAAGTACAATGGATGACCTCCCGTGGAAACTTAGATTCTAATCTGAACGGAGGGGGAGAGGTCGGTTCGGATCTCTAGACTTCAGAAACCTGGAAACCAGTATTAATATGATTGGTTGTTCGTGAGCCTTGTCATCCCGCGCTGCCGAGGGTCGTCGGACAACTCCGGGATTCAATCACTACGTACCTGAGATCTGAGATCTTTTGGGATACAATTACTATATTTATCCTTCTCTGCATTAACCGCTTCCTTGTCTAACCAGAACCTCTCCCTCGCACAGCCTGAACCCGTACCGACTTTTCAATTCAACGTAAATCGCAGGGTCTTGAGATTACTGATCTCGGACATGGGCGATACCTATTTTTCTATGAGCGCCTACATATACCCCTACCCCCACCTGGAGGGGGACCTGTCTCTCAAACCTCTCTGCGATGCATTGCTCACTCGGCAAGTGCGCCTCTGCCAGTCATGAATCGGAAATTCCGTCCGTAACGGCCAGAGCATCAGCGTCTGGTCCTCTCAACTCTACTCCGACCTGGGATTCTGATGTATCAAAGCTCTTCACTACTCCGTATTGGCTTCCGGAGTCATCTCGCTATAACGTTGGGTCTGGGTGGATTAATGCTATGAAGAAGTATGGTCCTTGGGATCTCTCTTCTTACACAACTGTTAAGGAGGGGGCCCTGAGTATCTACCAACATCTACGATCCAGATCTATGCCGTTAACAGATGATCCTTCTCACTACTTCCCAGTCGAGGCTCTCGAGATCATACGGGACTGGGCGAATCAAGGATTCAGGAAGAATGATCACGATGCGATAATAGCTCAGGAGGTGATATCAAAGCCGGAGGAGGATGATAAAAAATATAGATTGCGGAAGGATATTAGAAGTCTCACACCGGAGGAGCTGCAAACGTATCGAGAAAGATTGGACACGGTACTCAACGTCGGTGATGCCAAGGGCAAATGGCAAGAACTAGGACTCTTGCGTAGGTTGCAACCGTCATCGGGGTGGGTGACTAGCTAATAGATCCATAGATGCCAACTGGTGTCTACATTACCAGGAAGCCACCTTTCTCTGGCACCGAGCCTTCCTCTGCTACGTGGAAGATCTTATAGACTATCCCATACCCTTCTGGAACGCTCTCTGTCGCGAAGCTACCGATCCACAATCCCCGTTTTCTGGCATCCCAGCAGAATTCCTTGAAGAGACATACACGCATAGCAGCCTTGGCCTGCGTAAGAACCCACTAAAGTACGCAATGCTATCAGCGGTTGTCTCACCTCCGCGGTACGTGTTGCGAGACTCAGTGCTCGTTTCCCGAACCCCGGGACCAGAGTGGGACAGGAAGATACGACTTTTCGGCTTGTATCAATCCCAGATTGAGATGGCACTACGCCAGGATGTTTACAGCCAGCCGATGGATGCACTAAGGCCGTTCGGAAAGCCATGGGCGAATCTAATGTTACTTGTAGAGGATCATAATGACAGGTTATTTCCCAATCGAACGGACTTTGATGGACTGCTCGAGCAGCCTCATGATAACATTCATGGTTGGACTGGACCAGATATGGTGTGTACTTTATACGCCGATATAAGCATGAAATCACGAACGGAAGGGGCTTAAACTAACAATACTGGGATTGAAAGGCAGATGGCTCGCATACGGCATTCGATCCAATTTTCCTTAGCTTCCACTCAAATATCGATCGTATTGTCGAATCCTACATTAGGACACGACCTGGACTCACCTTTACCGCTACATATCCGCTGCGTCCGTTCACAAACAACGCAAGGACATTGAGCTACGACGAGTCGAGGCAATGGATGTACACAACGATTGGTGACATGGTGAAAGATACCAAGAGTCTTGGCTACCTTTTCGCACCCCCTGCTTCGCCTGACCAGGTGTCTCTCGTGAGTACGGCGCAAAAGATTGAGACGGTTGCGCCATCGATTGTATTCCGGGGCGTTGGATGCAATACAGGGAGCTATTATATCGATGTATTTACACCAGATGCGACATCTCTAGTGCCGGATCCAGTGAGAAATCCGTGTTATATCGGGAGAGATACAAGAATAGGTATGGGGAGGGGTAATGAAGAGACAGGGCTTCAAAATACAGACAGATGTGTGAAGAGGCCGGTGACGAGGACGCTTAATGCGGGAAGGTGGGAGACGGTTCTGAGGAAGAATCGTGAAAGAGGATTAAAACAGGTAGTTATAGAGCTTGAAACGGGAAGAGAGGTACCAGAGAAGGAGTGGAGTAAATTGAGTGGGTTCCGGGCGGAGATAATATGGGGAAAAGGTTTATAGACAAGAGTTAAATTCATATAGCTCTCTGCGCTAACTTGATTGACCATGGATGGTTAGTAACCCATTACTGTGCCCTCTTGTCCCCAAAGTTTAGGTTCCGCGAAGGTATTTCAGTAGCATCTATGGATTCGCTAGACCATCCCTCCTTTTACTTGAATAAGGTCGTTTAGGGGACTGCCATTACTATGCACGTTGTGGGAAGTGGTCCGGTGTCGGAAATTGTGTTATATAGTCGACGTGGAATATAATACGGAGAGGATCTTACTTTAGATATCCGTAAAGTTGAAGTTCCAGTGTTTCCAATGGGTGTGAACTGAACTGACCGTTCTGGAGTCTTGGGACTAGTCTCGCGGGAACCCTACACCAAACGTGTTCAGGGTTAGGGTCACCTCTAGCCGAGTGTCCATACTTGGTATGGGCAGTTCCAGTTGCATGCAAACCGGTTTTCCCAAGACCCAACTGAACCAGATATTGGGACGACAAATCTGAACTTTTAAACGGTTCTAGAGAACCAGTTTAAACTACAAAACCGAAGAACGATCGGAAACATTGCCCCAAACTACAACTCCGCTTGTGTTTGAATTATTATTCAACGAGCGGCCACAACCAAGCTGTCTCTCTACCATACCAGGTAATGTATCAAAAATGGGTCTCAAAATGCATCGTGAATTGCATTCTGATACATATGAATCGGCGAATGCATCGTCATATGCATTGGCGTATGCATCCTAGTCTCATCTGCTGATTTTCCAATGAGAAAAAGTATTAGTAAAAGGATCAGTAAATGTATATGATCCAGAAATAAAAAAACTAATTTGTGTTGGGGTTCGAATGGGAGTGCTTCCACTAAGAAATGACACATCTTTCCAGCTAGGCCATCAACTGATATAATAATAATATGATAATAGCTCGAATCAAGCGAGTCTATAGCTATTCGACAACTTTATTGACGATTTTCCTGACGATTTTCCTGATGTTTTTCCTGATACCTTTCTCAAAGTCGTAATAAAATGCATCATACATACCGATCATGAGAGCTCTCAACAGGTAATGCATCAAGGGATGCATTAACATCCTCAGTTTTGTATGAGCAATGTGTTGATAGTGCATGAAATGATGCATTTCCTAGTGTAGCAGAGTCTCCCACCAAAGCATTGGTCTCACCACTCCAATGGGTGGAAATAGGATTCCACCGCGATGCCTTCCCTCACAAGGTTGACATCAGTATGTCAGGCTTGGCACGCTATATCAGCACGGAAAGTACCCATGAGGCCCCCACACATACGACCACGAGCGACACCAATGTGACGCATGGTGTTTGGAGATCAATTTGAATGTGTATTAAGAGTATATATGGAATTAGTAAAAGTGTGAAAAATAGTATTAGGAAATATATAAATGTAGTGAATATGAAGGTGGAGATGGGGTTGAAGCTCTTGGTGGAGGTGATATAGAAACCAACTTAAGCATGAACTCATGCCGGGTCACATACCAGGTATACACCATAAATACCGAAAACCCTTCTAGTTCGACATATAAGCAACGAGTGGCCGGTGAAAGGCTGTTAATAGTAGTTGTGTATTTTGTGTGAGGAAAAAAATACTGAAAACCGCTGGTATATTCCCTGGCCATGATGCCCACCAATACACAAGGGTGTTCTCGTTAACAAATACCTATATATATATAACTGATATCTAGTAGCTTGTCCTCCAATCGCAATTACTGCTACTAATCTCCTAGGTGTACTTTTAATCAAGGAATCTATTCTATATATACCAATATTATTCCAAGCAATTTGTAGCATCACTCTTAAAGTTTGGACATCTCGGATAAGTCCAATTGCTTCAGCTAATTCTGTCTCCATATCTGCCCAAAATGCTTCTATTAGCTTGAGAACGGTGACTGTACTGGCTACTCAAGACTCTCTACTTCATTTATTTCTCGACATGAAATAGATAAAGCTTTATGAGCAGGAATGTTGTCTTCAACAACCTGTGTCTATCCACATTCGCCATATGAACGATGACAAAATTGAAAGAAATGAAGATATAAATTATGATCTTGATAGACTGCAGATTTGATGGTGACATCAGGAGGACAAAAGACTAGCTCATACTTCATTTCTCTACAGAAAGCCTTCCAGATCTTTATCCCCTGTCTTACTAACTCCCATGTTTCATCGAGGCAATCAGGATGGTATTTTTCTTCTGTTCGGCAAAGGACCGAGAGTCGATGAACAAAACCAGCAGTATTGAAGAGAGATTTATCTGTCCATACTGTGCGTAACCAGTCATCATAAGTGCAATCTGGCTCAGCTTGATACCAGTTTATCTTCTTTCTTAGATTTTGAGGACGTATTTCCCACTTAATCATTATTAGTATTGAAGTAAGTAAAGGGACTAGTGGTCTTATTTTTTATGGGAAAGACGTTTATGATAACCCATAGAAGCTAATATATTCTTTAAGAATTTTAGACTACAAGCATATTCCATCTCTTGTACGATAGATTTAAAAGTAAGTTGTGTTGTTCTCTTATCTCTGTTGATAAATGCTTTTAGTCTCTCTTTTTGTTTTGCGGTAAAAAGAGGTTGCCGTCCATATGGAATCTATTTGATATAGTACTATTTTCTCTAGCCCTTCTATAGATTCTCTGACAGGTATGATAGTCTATACCAACTTGTCCAGAGATCTTTTTCCAGCTGTGTCCTACATCTCTTGGAGCAATGATTTTAGCTCTATCATCCTTTGTTGTTTCCTTGTATCTAGTATTTTTATAGTGATCGGCCTTTCTTCCTGGCTGTCTCATGGTATCGAGGTTTCACGGATTTGAGTTTTACTGTGTTAATATTGGTTTCATGGCGTTGATCCTGACTTCACGCCGTTGATGCTGACTTCAAACTTTATAGCTTGACTGTATTGATATGAATTACTGCACTTTACAATGTGGCCAACCCGTGGCTGCAATCAGAACACATATATATATTGTCCAATAACAGCGAGTTCTTCATATATATCTTTAACACCCGGTACAGACGCGTTTGAAAAGTTCTGGCACCCATGTGCTAAATCCACGAGATAGTAACGATTCAGCAATATCAATTGAGTAATGAAATAGTGATTGAGAGAAGATTTTACTATTTTGCATAGCCACCTTGTACAGAAATTACAGTTTTAATGTGTTCAGACATACTATCTACTACTTTATCCATTATGCTATGATCCATTACTTCCCACTCCTACTTCATTGTCTTCCAAAGCTCATCTGCGTTATGAAGATTTTTTTCTTTGGCTGTAAATTGTTTGCTGAGCCTGGCTTTAAACGTATGCCAAACATTTTTAATAGGATTGAGATCAGGTGAGTTTGTTGGAGTAGGCAGTTTTTGGATATGGTAGGTATTATTGATTAAGGAAGTTGCTGGACTATAAGGATATGGTGCTTGATCCTCAACTATTTTGATCTGACAGATCGATTAACTTAGATGTAGTGACTATAGAAAGAATACTAGATAGGGTTCAAATATCTTTTTAGCATATTGGGTCCCGTTCAAATCAAGCTTGTCTCTTTTGGTAATTCTTTCATTCAGACCATGCTCACGGACTCGTACCAGTGGTAACCTAGCTCTGTAGATATATATTGGATAGCAACATAATCAAATTTTGCCTCATCCAACTAGTTTATTTTTCTCTATCAATTCCTTCCTTATGTATCAGCAAGACTTTATTTAGCTCCTGATATCTCTTGAGCCTCATGTCTAACGGGACGGGGTCGGAATCAGGAGTGGGGCAGAGACATGGTTAAGGGCAGACAGAAGGACGGGACTGGCTCAGGTGATACCTGGAAGGATACAGGTTCAAGTTCAGGATCAAGCCGGGTTCAGGTTCAGGGTCGGGACAGAAGGGGTGAAGCCAAAGGTATAGATTGCTAACAGAAAGAAGAAGTTGCCTAGAGAGGCGGAAACATAGGAAACAACGAGCACTATATACACAACTATTCTTTCATACTGATGACTCATACCATAGAATCCCATAGAAACCCCTTCAATCCCGTACTACCTATACTATTCCTAATATCCCTACTTCTATCCTGTTACTACTCAATCCTTCCTAGTGCTTACATTCTATCACTCGAGCTCCTTCCTAATCCGTTATCTTACTTCCGACATTAACTGATATTATCTAATAACCTTGTTCTGAAGGCGCCGTGACGGAAGGCTAGGTGCAGGAGGCTGAGCCGTGATATCAAGAGATTCAAAAAATATCAAGAGGCCTCAATAGACCTTCAGGAGACCCGGGAGACTGTTGTGAGACTCTAGTAATAAATTGAGTTTGCTGATTTGATTTTCGTGACTGAAACTGTTCTATTTGCTTTCTTTTTTGATCTTTGTGGAACTATGATTTCTTTCGTGGAACAATTAGTTTGAAACCCAGTCTTTTGCTAACTCTATTTATTATTGAACGGTCAATATCCAAATCAGTGACTAATTCAGTAAGTTCTTTATGAGATACTCGAGTGTTATTTTGAGTGACTGAATTTACTTTTTTCTCAACCTCTCTGGTGATTTTTGTTAGTCTGCCAAATCTGGATGTATCAATGATATGACCCCGCTACTTATAGTTTTTTAACAACACTTCTAACTGTTGAAAGACTTAATCCTTTAATTTCTTTTCATCCGTGACTATAGTCAGAGAGGGCTGCAATATCTTTGTTACAGTTATGCCTATTGATGAGTTGAGTCATGATTGAAGATGGTCAGCTACAACTACAAACGGGCCCAATATGGTAGGGGTCCTAAAAGATTTTGTACACGGCTGTACAGTCGCACTCAACAGGTTTTTGCCGTTTCACTTACTTGACTACCATGGACCACACTTGTACATAGAGCAAAAAATCAAGTAACAATATCTTTATGTCCCGGCGTCTTGTCATTGGTTCTGAAGATTTGGTAGTCACAGCACGATAGTACCTAATAGAGTTCTGTTAAGCGAGAGATGGATGAGATGAGTTGTGGCTGTTATCATTAGATTCTATGAGATTTGATTGTGTGATGGATTTCGAATACAAATGGGAAGGATGGTGAGGAGAAATATGAGAGGTGGTAGTAATAGGTTTTCTATATGACTCTATGGATTCAGGTATAAGTCATAGTGCATTAGCGGAGCAGGGGGTTGAATAGTGTGGCAAGATTTTTCCTTTGGTTCTTTCTTTCTTTTCTCTATCTCTCGTCTTCTTATTTTCTTAATGTATAGAAATATACTCCTATTACCAAGCCATAGTTTACGCTCTCTAGAAACCTTCCTTCTGTAAACGAGGAAGCTCATAGTATTTCTCATCATTTATATTAAGGTCTATCCGGTCCTCACTCTCCCTGCTTAGTTCCTCTTCTGCCTCTGCCCTTGCTTTTGCTCTCGACAGTACCTGTGCTTGTACCCGCCCGGTTGTCCTAGTGTCTTGGTATCGGTCGATTCACGTGGTCTGTATTGCGGTTAGTGGGGATGTTATGTGAGGGGGGTGAGGCGGGGTTGTTGTCATTAGGTTCTATGAGATTTGATGGCGTGATAGATTTGTAATATAAATGGAAGTGGTGAGGTTGCGATAGATTTCTATGGGTTTTGATGAGCTAACGTGTGAGTCATATTGGACTAGTGAAGCAAAGGTGTTAAATAGTAGGGATGGATGTTTTCCTTAGTTCTTTCTTTCTTTTCTCCCTGTCTCGTCGTCCTGTTTTCTCAATACATAGGAATATAATCTTATTCCCAACCCATAGTTCCTCCCACTCAAGATATTGTCTTCTTCAAAGGAAACTTATAGTGCCTCCAACGGTCCCCGTCGAGGTCCATCCGGTCCTTACTCTCCCTGACCTGCACGCTTTTGCCCCTGCCCTTGCCTCTGCCTTTGCCTTTGCCGGTGTCTGTATTTGTGCCTGCCCGGTGTTGTTTCTGTCTTCGTCAATGTCCTCGTCGCACTGTCTGTGCTCCACAAGTCCTTCTGCGTCATCATTGTCATCTTCTACTTTGCCTTGAGTTACTCCGTCACACCAGTTTTCTTTTGGTCCTTGTCAGTATTCTTGTTATGCTAGTTGTGCTTCCATCAGCAAGACTTCATTTGTCTCTTGATGTCTCCTGAGACCCAGGAGACTCAAAAAATATCCAGGAGTCTCAGGAGACTCTCAGGAGACTTGGGAGACTGTTGGGAGACTCCAGTCACAAGTTGAGTTTGCTGATGTCTTGAATTCTTCTGCATCATCATTGTTATCTATCATGTTGAGTCTGGTTACTCTGTTACAGACAACAATTTCTCCCAACTATACCAATAATCTCCCCAGTTTATCTGTCTTTGAAAATCGTTGAGTTGATAGGTAAGACTTCGTATTGTCATTGGAGGTGTCGAGGAAATGCAAAGGATGACGAGGCAGACAAGTTTCTGGCTGAGGTTGAATGTGCAGTTGATTATACTATAAATTATCGATCTTTTGGTACTCGAAAATAATTTTATTTGTAGGAGAATCTAATACAATCAAAGGAGAAAGCTAGACAACATCACAGATTGCAAGATATTGATTTCTTTTAGCAAGAGACAAATTAAATCCTAAATTGTAAATAAGCTCTTTACGAATTTTATTATTCTCTTTGTTTTTTTCAGAAAGGAAATCAAAAGCTTCCTCAAGGAGATTGCATAGTTCCTGAGGGAATAGAAGATCAGCAGATTTCAATCGAAAGAGCATTGACCAAGGATCGATTACTTTTGCAGAGTTAGAAAATAATTCCACTAATTACTTAGTTGTTTCTTAAAATCTGGTTTGTAGCCATCTTTGACAAAAAAAAGAAAATCTTATTGGTGATAAGGTTGGCACAAGCAATAGTATAGCTTTGGTGAATTTGTTTTTCTGATTTTGTTGGCATTTTGGACGAAGTTTACCTCTTTCTACGACAGAAGCAGATGAATCAAGGGCTTGCTCAGGACTTGCTTAAGGGGAAGAACAGTGATTATGCAACGTAATAGTTAATTGATGTGAAGTAAGCGTGGTATTAAGAAAGAACACAACGCGTCTGTAGTATTGATAGATCAGATTGAATATGAAAGATTTGATGTCGTAAAGCACCTGAGTAAGGATAATCAGGAAAGCTGATGGCTTCGCACACGGGTAAAAAAATGTGTGATACGTATATGTGTACAATTAATCAGGAAAGATAGGTATCACATGTGGGTAGAATTGATCCAAAATGTTGACGGTATCGTATTCGAGTAGCAAAGAATAGTGATGGGTATAGGGGTACATCAGCAAGACTTCACTTGTCTCCTGATGTCTCCCGAGCCTCAGGAGACTCGAAAAATATCCAGGAGTCTCAGGAGACTCCAGTCACAAGTTGAGTTTGCTGATGTATAGCAATTAGGAATAGTGGTAAAAAGAAATTATGATTATTTATCAAGCCTATATATATATATATATATGTTCCCAGCCTACGTTTGCACTCACTCCCTCGATTAGGAGCTCTTTCAGGTGCTCGATTCAATTGGCAATTGATTAGGTCCTGAGAGGTAAGTTTGGCGCCGCCATGGTGCTGCCCAAGGTGGCAGGCCAGTGTCGAACTAGGTGTCGTGTACATGGCATCGATATGGACATGTTATAGGAGTTTAAATAAACGTTAATATAGGTGTTAGAATAGGAGATAGAGGTGGAGATAGAGGTGAATATCAAGGTGGAGATGGAGGTGGAGATAATTACTTATTAGAATGAATAAGCATGACTAAGCACGATTTGGATGACTCAGCAAGATGACCTGTTACCATTAGCAAGACTTGATTTGTCTTTTGATATTTCGTGAGTGTGATGGAGTAACCCGGCGCAAAGTAGAAGATGACAATGATGAAACAGCAGCACTCGAGGAGCACAGTATCACATCGTGGAGCGTACTTGGTAACGTTGTGGGAATAAGGATTAGTCAGGAGTTTCTATGGTGTTCTATAAGTTTCTGTTACAGGGGTTCTATGAATCAACGGTATATATGTATTTCTAAGAAAAAGATTTCCTTGGGGTTCTACGGTGTTCTATGGTATGACTCAGCAAAGGGATTCTGGGGCTATATATATAGAGCCCTCTCTATCGCTTGTAGGATTTCTCTTTCCTTCCTTTCTTCTTCACGCAACCTTCCTATCCTTTTAGTCAACCTGTACTTTAGCACCTTTAGTCATCAAAACACCCCTTAGGGGGCTCCAGAAATTTCCATAGTCCCGTTATCCCCTTTCTCCTCACCCTTTGTCCCTAGTTATCCTTGTGAGTCCCGCCTTGCTTCGCTTCACCTTGCTTTACTTCGTTTTGCCCTGCTTCACTCTGCCTCGGTTGTGTACCTTGGCTTCTCCAACTACGTCCTCGTTTTACTCTGTGATACACAGCCAGCGCAACGAGGACAGCGACGAAGCCAGGACCAACACCGGAGAAACACAAGTATAGGCATCGGCAAAGGCAAAGGCAAAGGCAGAGGCAAAAGTGCGTAAGGCAGGGAGAGTGAGGACCGGATGGACCCCAACGGGAACGATAAGAGGTGCTATGATTTACCTCTGAAGAGGACAAGGTTTTGAGTACGAAGAACTATTGCTTGAGAATAGGATTGTATTCCTATGTACCAAGATAACAGGAAGACGAGACAGATAGAACTAAAAGAAAGAATTAAAGAAAACATCTATAACTGCTATTTAACACCTCTCCTGCACCAGTCCGCTGTGACTCATACATCAGCCCATGGAAGCACATAGAAATCCGTCGCAACCACACCTCGTATTCCTCCGCACCATTTCTGTTATTTAAATTACAAATCCATCATGCCATTACACCTCCTAGAACACAATAACGACACCTTTTCCTCAGCACACCACTTTCTCACTTAGCACTGCCTTAACAATCACAACAGCGCTTCGACTACCGAACCCTCGGAATCAATGCCAAGACACCGGGACAGAAAATCTTCATGAAAAGGCAGTATGGAAATAAATCCAAGTGCCTTTTACAAAATCATACCCTCTAAATGAATCAAAGGATATATTTACCAGAACTGACTGTATGGGAAACGAATCAAGAGATTCATTTACATGGCTGGTAGAATTATAGAAATATATCATTATTTTCTCTAAAGTGTTATTTTGATTCCTATATATCCTTGTCAAAAAGTAGCAATAAATTGAAACAATATATAGTAGCAAACTTCCTTTACTCCAAATCACCACTTTTGATAGATTCATCTACAACATTCTCAAAGTCATCTTCCAGAGAACTGTTAGATACACTCGTTACTTATCTTTCAACAACAGTAGAAACATTGGATGAGCTAACAGCTATTTTAGAGGGAGGGGGAGAACTTTAATACAAACTTGTATCTTCCATCACAGATTGCTTTTGTTCACGAGCACACCAATACCTTCCAATATTTTTGATTCAGACCTTGCAGAAATTTGCTAAATTGAACCACCCTCTATAATAGATATATAATTTAACAACAATACAAAAGAACCAAGAAAGAAATGTGATAATGAATTATCGACAACAACTTTGCCAATTAAGCTTCCAGTAATCTGAATAATACTATCGATCTGTAGTAATTTGGTACTATCCCATCTTTTTCCTACTGATATATACCATCCGATTACAAAATATCTTCGAGAAGCTGCTTTGGAGGTAGTCTCCGAATAAAATTATGAGTATCGTGAATCAAAAGATCTACAAACTGAAGAAAGAAAACTAATAGGACTCTTCAGTTATGCAACAATTTTTCAGACTGAGTATATAGTGGAACAAGAACTTGCAGGTACTATATCGTTAAATCATGAATACATCAGCAAGACTTCATTTGTCTCCTGATGTCTCCTGTGCCTCAGCGGACTCAAAAAATATCTGCGGGTCTCAGGAGACTTTCAGGAGACTAGGGAGACTGTTGGGAGACTCTAGTCACAAATTGAGTTTGCTGATGTATTTCAGATCATCATCAAATCTATATAGAAAAATATTACTTTCAATATCATGAATGTAAAATCAAATGACCTACCGATTCTCATTTAGTGAAGTGATAGCAACTGGTTTGTCTTCACCGATATTGGAAAGTCTGACTAAATAGATAGCAAGTGAGTTTTCGGTAGGTTTTGTAAGGGAATCGTTGATAAAACACACAATTCGATATGGTATATTTTTTTCATTGTTAGTTAAATGAGAAAAACCCTCGCTACAATAAGAAAGAGTTGAATCGTAGGTTTTGAGATAACCAATTTTCTTTATCTTAATAGTGAATTCGATTATGGTGTGAATTTTGGTAGAAGCATTTTCGTTAAATATATAGGGCATTTTGGTATTATGTATAATAAATAGAGGTTGTTCAAATAGATTATTGAAACTAAATAATAATATGCGATCTAGTATTATTTTTAACTAAAGATAAAGGTATTCAAACAATATCAATTTTGGGCAAAAAGAAAAGAATACGAATTTAAAAAATAGAAAAAGCAATATCTTCGAAACCAACAGATGCAAAAAGCAAGATTCACGTAATCAATAAATGCAAAAAGCAAAGTCATTGGATCGTGACCAATGAATCTAGGTAAAAAGCAAATCTCTACCAATCTCAATACAAACCAAAATCAAAAGCAATATACCTATTCATTGAGAATAGATAAGGTGAGAATGGTAGTAAAAACACATAAACGAGGCGAGATGAGGTGGGGCGGAAAGTATATAAGACTAGGTAAGGCGAAGGGTGGGGGTACAGGGTGAGGAACGAAGCAAGACAGAACGGGTTATGAGATGAAGACAATAGGTTTACTCCTACCTTCTAGAGGGTAGGAGCGGGAGGACTCAATGGTAACTAGAGATCATCCTAAAGCTAATTATTGGTTAAAGGATAGGTTGCGTGAAGAAGAAAGGAAAGAAACAGAAACCTACAAGTGAGGGAGAGAGTTTTTTATATATAGTCCCAGAATTTTTTTGCTGATTAATATTATAGAAACCCATAGAATTTAAAGGAAATTTTTTTATTAGAAATATATGCGCAATGTTGATTCATAGAATTTTTGCAACAGAAACTCATAGAACACCATAGAAAACCCCTGACTAATCCTTCTTCCCGCAACAACGCCAAGTATGCTTCACACCGTGATAAGAAAGCAATCTCTTATACCTGATTAATTAAAACGTTTTAATTTCATATTGTAGATTGGGTATAGTTATGTACTTATAAGATATCTCAAGCTTTTACTACCGTACAGTTAGTTATATTTATTACATTCGCATTTTTTTTTCTTCTCTTTCAGAATTATTAAATTTAATATTTTTGATACCGTTTAACTTTCCTCTGACAAGTTGAACAATTTTTCTGATAGGAAGATATCATTGCGTGAAACGTACTTTGCAATGTTGAGGGAAAAAGTATTAGTCGGAGTTTTTCATCAGGTTTTATGGGTTTCAGTTATAAGGGTGTTTATGAGTTGACGATATGCATGTATTTCTAAATAGAGTGTTTGGATTTGATTTCTATGGGATTCTGTGGTATGAGTTAGTAGAGAAGGGTTGGGACTATATATAGAGAGCTCGTTCCCTCGCTTATAGAACTTCTTTTCTTTTTCTTTTTTCTTCACGCAACCTTCATATCTTTTTGGGCAATATATACCTTGGGAGTCTTAATTATCGCCAAGAAGCCTCTACTACCCCCGGGGGACAGAGGAAATACCATAGCCTCCATTTTGCCCATAGACCTTATGTATTACCTCATCTCACCCTCTGTCCCTAACCGGCTCGCTACGTCCCACTCACTTCTGTCTCACCTTGTATTGTATCTTTTGCCTCAGTGATATACCTTGGCTTGCCTTATCTTCGTCCTTGTATCGCTCCGTGATAAAAGGCCAGCATAGAGGCAAAAGAAGTGCAAAGCAAAGGAAGTGAGGACCAGATGAACCTCGATGTAAATAATGAGAGTTGCTATGAGTTTCCTCGTTACTGGATATAGATTCAAAGCTTATTTAAACTATGGCTATCGATAGAGGTAAATTCTCATATATTGTTCCGGCATTTTGGCATCGATCCTAATGGTTCAGTAGTCGTAGTGCTGTTATTATCAAAAGCGTTGAGCTAAGTGGGAGTAGGAAGGTATAGGGTCAGGATGTCGTTACTGGATTCTAGAAGGTTCAGTTTCAAGAAGGATTGGTGATAGAATTTAGTGAGATAGTGAGAAGAAATATGAGGTGTGGTTGTGCTCAGTTTCGATAGGTATCTATGGGTTGGTGTATGAGTCATATCGGACTGACGAAGGACGGTGCTAAATGGAGGATATAAATTTCCTTAGTTTTTTTCTTTGTTTTCTCTCTGTCTCATATTCTTATCATTACGATATATAGGAATATACTCCTATCTATAGCCATGGGTATTTCATGTCCAAAGTCGCCTTTGCAAAAAAAAGACTCTATAGTTCCTCCTTATCCTTGCTCGGAGTCCTTATCTGGTCCTCACTCTTCCTGCTCTGTTCTCGTTTGTACCTTTGCCTTTGCCTTTACTTTTGTCTTACCTTTGCTGCTGCCTTTTGCTTCTGTTAGGCATAGCTGTATCTTTCGATCTTGTCTACTTCATCATCTTCATCTGTTCTACAGGTAGTTTTAGTTACTCCGTCATATGTATCGAGATACCTCTAACAGGGCAGGGTTGGGTTCAAGATTATGGTTGGAGCAGGGTTAGACAGAGGGTCCATAAGGAGTCTCTGATCGAGACGTCCAGGTGGAGGTAGTAATAGATAGCTCTCTCCACTATTATATGGTTCAGGGACAGGATTGGATAGGTTTGGGATACACTGAAATCGAGACAGGTTCAGATTCAGGTTAGGGGACAAAACAAGGACAAAAGAATCGAAGCCCAAAATATAAATTGCTAACAGAAAGAGGACGTTGCCTAGAGAGGTGAAGACATAAGAAAGAACGAGCACTATATATACACATATTCACTCGAACTGATTACTCATACTATAGTATCCCATAGAAACTCCTAAACTCCCGTACTACTCATATTATTCCCAATACTACTATTTCTATCCCGTCACTTCCTAATCCTCCTAGCACTTACATTCCATCACTTGAGGTCTTAATCTATTATCCTGTCTCTGACATTGACCGATACTATTTAACAACCCTGTTCCTAAAGCGCTTTGGCGGAAGGCGAGGTGTAGGAGGTTGAGCTGTAACAATATCAGGATGACCGGACAAAAAAAAAACGACAAAGGAAAAGATCCACACTCGTTATTTAACATCCCCCTCCCCAGTCCATTATGACTCAGCCTATGGAATCTCATTGAACCACATTGTAACCACACCTTGTATTCCTCCCCACCATCTCTTCCTATTATGTTATAAATTCAATATGCAACTGAACCTCATAGAATCTAATGTCGACATCCTCTCCTCATTCCCTCCTAACATCGATTAGCATAACTCCATTAATCCTAACAGGGCTTCAACTACCGAACTATCGGGTCTGATACCAATATGCCGGGACAGTTAACCTTGTCCAACTCTACCTGGTAGGCGCGCAAGCCGGGTAACCTGCCAAGGCGGGCGCAAGCCGGGTAACCTGCCAAGGCGGGCGCAACGGTAAGTGAGCACCACCGCGTTCGAACTTAACACCGGAGTACATAGTAGATTCTAGTAAAGTGGATAGTAGAAGATAACAATTTGGTCGAAATTGTTTCATGAATTAGAGGTAGAGAGTACTGGTGGAGAGATATGTTTGGTTGCCAATCTCTCTAGATGCCCAATAGAAATAGCCCTCCGGGCAGCCCCGCAACTACGGTACCTCAGCATTGACAGTGACATCGCCGGTCGCTTCACCACACACTGTATGTACATGGCTTCTACCCATCCCGAGTTCATACCGTTCATCGCACCAAACCTCTGCAAAGAGTATGGAATATCCTACGATGATCTCGACTTCGCAGGCTTTGCGTCCCGCCAGGGGTGGCTCCTGAGGCCATTATATCCCTGTGAGCCCGCCTGCATGGACTCACCGGGTACATTTTGTACACCACACAACGGCTTCCGGACCCAAACTTTCTCCCGAGCGGACGGGCGGCGTGTATCCAACACCGAGATGGCATGCTTCTTGCAAGCCTGGCTTTTCTTCGGCACACTTTCGGAGGTCTCGGTTGTGTGTGGGTTCCCTCTCGATGTTGCGAAGGACTTCCTCGTGGATGACGGGGATAGTGTGTCAACGGCGGCATTGAATGGCCTTGCCTCCAGGTGGTTTGATGCGCTCCGTAGTAGGCAGGACCCTCGGGGATTGGAGATGGGGCTGGAGCGGATACTGGCTGTCCTGCGGCAGCTCATGCTATTGCGCTCGGGGTTTTTGAAGGATCCAGAGATATCGCTATTGAATAAGAATTTTGCTGAGCCGAGGGATTATCGGGTTCTCCTATCGATTGATACTTTGGGGAGGGTAGTGGGATTATTGATTAGCTACCATCCTCCCCAGATTACAAACGGTCTTTCTGCTCCTTCCCCTGATGGGATGCCGGAGGATAAGCGGTTTTTGCATGATACCCATTTCAAGTCGCGGGTGCCGGTGGAGGAGGTGGAGACAGACTCGCTCGAGAGGAAAGGGTGGTGTAGAAGCCAAAGCAGGCGGCTGGGGGAGCTGGATGCAAGCTACCTCGTGTTTGCGAATCACCTGGAACGACCGCTCATTGGAAATGCGGACCATAGCCAGTGCGATGATTTGATTTGTAAAGCCGACCACATCAGCGATGAGACAAGCTACCAGACTGCGCACTATTTGGGGTGTCACGGTGATTGCGGCGATGCGGTTTCGGTGGACGGTAAACAGCTCGCCGCTGTGCTGCGCCGTGGGGGAATCCCAAGGATCCAGATCTCGGATGATCTCCAATTAAACGTTGTCGATGAAGGCCCCTACGTCTGCATCTCCCACGTCTGTAAGTGCACCTGTGGACATCTTTATCGATTTCTTGGTAACGAAGCTCAGGGGCTCATGGTCTCGGCAATCCCCATGAAAACTCTCTCCCTCGTTGCCAACTCGGTCGGCTCAAGAGACAGATCACAGAGGCATCCGGACACCAGGCCGCTTCTCTGTGGATGGACACTTTGTGCATCCCCGTCCACAATAGCCTGAAAGAATACCGCAAGAAGGCAATTGGTCTCCTTGGCCGTACCTTCCTAGAGGCAGCATTGATCCTCGTCCTTGACCGGGAGCTAGAGAGGGTGGAATCTTCACGTGTTTCGATCCTAGAGCTCACGATCCGAATAATTTGCAGTGGGTGGATGCAACGGCTCTGGACGTTCCAAGAGGCAGCGTGCGCCATTGAGGACCCCTCCGCCTTCAACCGTCGGAACCTATTTTTCCAGATGGCAGATGGAGCGCTGAGCCATGAGACTCTCAACACCTTCACTAGCCACCGTGGATTTGGGGATAGCCGTTTCCAGCTCAACGAAGAAAACGTCATAGATGCCCACTTTTACGAGAAAGCGGTCGAAGAGCTAGGCCGCCGGATAAGCTCTCTCAAAACACTCCGAACCTCCTCCTGCCGCTTCACCATCATCTGCGGCGCAGTGGCCAGTCGCACCACCTCTAAGATGGAAGACGAACCCTTGATCCTCGCAATCATCATGGAGCTCGACATCCCAACCATCATGCGCCAACCGACTACGCCCCTGAGGTGGCAGCAACTCTACATGATGATGGGGAAGCTTGCTCCCGACGTCATATTTGACCGATCCATTAAGAAACTTCCCCACGCGCCCTTCCGCTGGGCTCCCGCCTCACTGCTTGTCAACTCAGTCTCACTCTCAATCGACCCAAGCCAGTGGGGCATCTGCACCCCCAACGGGCTCAACATAATCTATCCCGGTATCCTGTTCCAAAGGGACGGCGTGGTGACGGGCTCGGCTGTCCTCCGAGGCGACAAGACGGGCAGGTTTTCAAAGGTTTTCGGCATTGCTGATGCAGTGTCGGGGGGAAACACTTTGCGTGTATCGGGGAAAACGGCGATTATCTATGGAAATTGGGTCGGCGCAGTTTTTGTGGATGTTGAGAGGGAGGATGTAGTCGAGGTGTGGGATGCACCGGAGTTGACGATTTCGTCTTTTCAGTCACATTGGGGGGCGGGAACAGAGGGGAGTGGCGGGCCATGGAGTGTTCTCTATGGATCGGTGGTGGGATATGCGGATGTCAGTCCTATGGACTTTAAACGCGATCCGCATCCATCAGACGTCCTGGTAACGGAGCTGTCACCGTGGCAGAAATGGGTCATTACATGACCAGTGTGAGTTTGAGCCCTTAGATACTATGTGCGGTCAATGGGATTCTATTTCCACCCCCCATGATTCCATACTAAATAGACCTACATAAATTATTATTCCGGAACCCGATACTGGCAAGAGTATTAAATTGTATCCTACTAGTTGTCACAGTCATATCGATGTGAAGAAAGGGTGATGCTCCGAGTGATTGATCCATGAATCGACGCGTTGCGTTCCAGGGGGATATTCCATCTGCTGGAATGAGACTTGAGATATTTTGATTTATCTCGTGTGCTAACTATTCTACTGGTGGGGCCAAGGAGGGGTAGGGAGGAGCGAGGAGTGGGAACCGATGGAGTTATTATATCACTGTTATTAAATCCAGAACTAAGGAGATGACGTTAACATATTCATAAGCTCTAGTGTTAAAGACATTTAGCACTTAAACCGACGTATTCACACCGCCGCGACTCCGGCTGTGCAAGTCCTCCACGTGTATCCCCCATTATTTGCGATCTCGACTGCAACCGCCCCCTACTAGACGTATGTCGGGTGACACCTGGGGCGAAACACGGCGCCGCCGGGAGCGAAAACAACATACGAGAGAAATTCCGGCAGCTTGGTTCATGCAAGCACGTCTCTCCAGGCGCCATCTCAGCCAAAAATACCCGAAGCCACCAATCTGTCGTTCCGGGGTGCACCATGACCTATATTTAGGTAGCGGCCCCCGGTGTCGGAAGCTTGGCATATAGAGCAAGCGTGGCTATAGTTCAGAAGCCAACCTTCTCTAGCCGGCAACCTGATAGATTTCGTCGACCTACGTATGGTACAACTGAGCTAGTGTTCCATCAGGTAGGAAAGGGCAGGGTGAGCTCGAAACGGGCGGCACCAGGAGGCTCTGTCCGCCACCGGAGTCAAATTTGGCGGGTGGCTGGTTGCTTTGTAGGGTTCTATTATCTCGGCCAATCAGCTTGCTACCCTCTACGTAGAACCCGAAGACCTTTAATTTCGTGCATGGAAGATTTACGTGGAATTCAAAGACCTTTAATTTCGTACTAGACTATGGGTGCGCATCTTGTACATAGAATCGGGAATGATTTCGTCAAGTACATCCCAGAAAGACTTTTCACGCCCCGAAAAAACCCGCCCAATACCCCCCAGCTTCCCCTCAATTCAGGATCAGTTGATTTCATCGAATTTGCCGCTCATTTGATTTGTTGGGGTGCGTTGGTCTCGTCCCTGTTCTTCGGGCTCCGAAGTATTGTTGTTGGTGTCGTCATCAGTCCTCGCAGATCTGGGTATCTGGGGGTCCGCGGGGTCCGAGGAATCGTTCATCAGAAGGTCTCGCAGGTCGCTGGGAGTGAGGGAAGTTGGGGGATCCAACGTCTCCTTCCCAGATTTCAATACACACTTGGCGTTTTCGTCAGCATACGTGTGAGATGATAAAGGGCAGGAATATTAACCCTGAGGCGCCACAAGAAAGTCAGGAGTTTGAAATATTGGGTGGTATTTTCAAAGTTATTAGGGATCTCGCGCACTTGGTCGCCAACCAAGAGGCAAATGGACCCCTTTGCGTGTGACATGCGCCAATTTTGGCAGTGCCGAGCTGTGTTGATGATCGTTAGGAAAATAACCACGGGGCGTGGATCTGGATAGTAGCGATACTTACCTGCTGTGACTACCCCGAGAACCTGTAGCACACCCGCACCCTTTGACCCGACTACTCCGCTAGAGGACTGCAACCTATACAACATGTCATGGAGTACTTTCACAACTTTTAGTGTATCATGAACCCACTTGCGGTCACTAGTAGATGAGAACTTCTTTCCATGCTCGGATGCGCCAAATTCGCGATCATTGATAGAAAGCACTCCATCGTAAAGGTGTCCGACAAGCTTGCGTTTCTTGCGGTGTAGATCATACGAGTCCCTCCTATCACAGGTACCCTGAGACTTTGACTCACCCCTGGTTATTTGTTGGATTATATATTCAGTTTCAAACCGGGAAAGGGGGGGGGGGGGGGCGTACCGACTCATATAGGAACCAGGGATTGTTTCCATGCATTGGTTATAAATAGGCTCCCATAACTTGGAGATGTACCAGGACTCGTGGTGGTTCCTGTTGAAACTTGAACGGGATAGCAGTTCGCACCAGGCACGCATCGAATCCCTAAGCCATATCTTTCCCTCGCGCTCGTCGGCGGTGAGACGGTCACGCTCTCCAGGCGCAAAGAGCGGAGTATCGTGTATATGGGCAACAAGTCGATCCGGGCGGTTGAGTCTTTCATCCCGGTATGTTGTGATAGAGTCCAGAAACCAGGCGTCCGCCACTGGTAGCGCTGGGATCAGCGCGGAAATGATCCCCCATTGTGAAGAATTGAAACACTCCTTGACTAGTCGGTCAGATGTATCAATCACCCATGAATGAGCCGCGCATTCGACCGTGTGATCACAAAACCTTCGGTATAGTATATCCTCCACAAAATCAGCCTCCGCGAGGTCGTCAGCTGGGAGACGCCATTTCTGGGAATTATCCATGTTCTTCCAAGCGCGCTTGAAATCGAGAAGATAGCCAGCTGGTGGAGGAGTGTCTTCTGTCTTCTTGGGGTGGCGACGTTTGGGAGGACGGGAAAGTGGTTCCGGTTGCGCGCCGATAGAATTATTATTGAAGCTGACGTTGTGGTTGCCCTGAATGACAATGGAGGTTCCGGAGGAGGAGGACGGGGGGTTTTGAGGGGCTATTGTTCTAGCGACAAGACCGTCTTCACCCTAAAAAAATGTCAGCGTAGTTGCACGGCCCACCGCGGGCACAAGGGGCGCGATAGCCAACTGCGCCCCGGTGGGGGAGAGGTTATGTGATCACCTAGGCCCAGACACCACCCCGGGAAGGTTATATGAGCACACACATGGAAGGACAACCAGCCTTGAACAACAGACAGACCACTCAGGCCATCAGTGCCCCGGTGATACCCCCACCGGATCCGCTGGAGGGTTCCAATGTGTGTGGATTCATAAACCTTGAACAACTGACAGACCACGCAGGCCACCAGTGCCGCGGGGTGGTGAGAGGCCAGAAAATGCGCCGAGCGTGGGTGATCTAGCTACTAGGTCGCGCTGCGTCTGTACAAATGTCCTGGGCGCAATTAACTGTTTGCCTAATGATCCAGTGGGGTATCTCCTGGATCGGCAAAGGTGCCTCGACATGACGAGAGGTGCAAGCCGCCTTTCAACAATAGATCACCCAAGTCGGTGGCCTAGTTCAGATCAGTGGGACATGTTGGAACAGACCTTAAACTTGTTTAACTGCTTCTTTGCCGTTTCCCGATCCTGTAAACACCTCCCATCGTCATTCGCGACCGACCTTAAACCCTGTACCCACTTATTCATCAGATAATCCCTATTGTGCTCCTCAAGGAGTTTCGCGTTGTCGGGGTATCGAAAGAATCCTTCCACACTCCATCGACTTCGATTTGTGACGTTGAAATAGCGGTCAACATGTTGGGCCATTAGGTGGAGAAGAGGAGGGGAGGGTGGGCAGCGATGTGGTTGCAAGTATCGTAACGTAAACAAGCGATGACGGGGGACTCGGGGATTATCGAGTGCTTCTTTGCCAAGACCCTGACTCA
This sequence comes from Morchella sp. 2018-W30, assembly GCA_024713625.1. Taxonomy (NCBI): domain Eukaryota; kingdom Fungi; phylum Ascomycota; class Pezizomycetes; order Pezizales; family Morchellaceae; genus Morchella; species Morchella sp. 2018-W30. Next base: position 1,538,567 of record JAMJEW010000019.1, read on the forward strand.
TACACTGGTAGCGCAGATCTGATAAACCGATCTTATCAGTCAATAGAGTCTCTCAGCCACCAACAAACAAACTTATTCCCAAGACTCACAACTACAAGACTTAAAGGTACGCATGGAGATATATTCAATCCTGATGCCCACAATTCCCTTCTCAGAGTACGGGCCCTTATACGCGCCAACAGGCACATGCAGCATAGTCTTGGGAATTAATATTTTTTTGTTCACAGCCGTGGCTAAAAGTCTCTATTAAATTAGACGTTGTAGGCCTTGGTTCGTAAAAGGAGGGGTTTATGTGTAAAAGGTTTTCACTATTTCAGTACTCACCACGAACTCAAGAGAGAAACTAAAGCCATCTAACCCCCGCCAAGAGTACCACGTGATTGCCCAGCCATCAAGATGCCAAGGCGCGCTAACCCATAGCCGTGCCTCGCTTACAGATCGTTGGCTACCAGATGACTTATCCGATAGGCGGTCAGTCTAAATTGCAACGAGAGACTTAGTAATCGTGGTATAAACAGCGCACAGGACTCAAATACCGTCACGCATGCCAGAAACTACAATTCGGACGTTCTGGGCGTTTGACTAATCACGTTGCCAAAAGGTTTAAGTGTCTCGAGTTGCCATTCTGACTGACTGTCTATCGGACTTATCCCTTAGGTCAATGCTGACCCTCCTATTAAAGGAACTAAATTTGTATGAAAGATCTCTTATTTGGTAAGGGAGATAACTGGATGTGTTAGTAAAGCCACACAAAATTTGCCTCTTCTGGGGCGTCAGCACTCTATTGACAGACTAAGGGATAGGCTCATAGCGAAAAGGACGTTTCCAGCCACCTTACAACTGGAAGTCAATACTTTGAATTTACCTGGCTAAAACTGAAATAGCGACATTTCGACTTTAAAGTACTGCATTGACTCGTTTTAGCGGACACTCATATTGAAGTTGAAATTACTTGTTCTGGTCGTTTGTCTTACAAACACTGTGTAACCGTCCGCAGAGACGAATTACTGCGGTAGGGCACACCATAGAACGTATGCAAGGATCAGGCCGGAAAGCTGCAAGCTGGCGGGGTAATGGAGTGTGGCGAGCGATCCTTGTCCGAGCGGCTTCAATCCGGCAGCGCGAGTACAAGTAATTGATTATAAGAGGGGGGGGTGCCCACCCGCACTTGGAGTCCAGGGACAAAGTCAGGCCGTTCAACCAGACGACTCAGCAAAGCCGTTAGGAGCATCGAACTGAAACGATACGGTGAACTGATTAGGTACGGAGATTTTGATACGGAGCGATAGCGATTATATAGCTTGGTAAGTTTTGATTGTGGATGGTTGGAGACGTGCTGGCTGTTTTGCGTTGGCTTATGTGATTTACTGACGTGCATGGTACACACTTTATTCTTGTAGTTTTAAGGCATGGGGTCTGATTATAGGTGTACCGTTTGCTGGAGACCTGCAACTGATTTGTGCGGGCGCTGCAAACAAGTGAGGTATTGCGGTCCGGGTTGTCAAAGGGATGATTGGAAGACGCATAAGGTATTTTGCAGTGCGGATGCATTTCCGGCGAAAAACCCGACGGTGAAGTCCTACCGTGCGCTTTTTTTCCCGGTCGACGAAGAGGGGGCCCGGTTCCTTGAGGTATCATTTGAGTCTCGTCGTTGGGATCAACAAGAATCAGAAGTTACGGTACCAAATGTAGATGGGTTGTTAGACAATAGAAAAGTCGCGACCTTATATCGATCTGGCCCCGAAAACAAAGAGAGAGAGTCAGTACACGGGCAATTGGCTTTACACCTTACCAAACAACCGGTGTTTATCGACGACGGTACACTACCAAACTTATCGTTACGGAAGTTTATGGGTCTGGGAGAGGAGAACGATCTGAAGGGACCTGTCTTAATCAGCAAGCGCAAAAAAAGAAACGGATATAGAGAGGCTGAGGACGAGCATATGGACATGGAATTGGATGATTTGAGAGATGCCGTGCAATTTCTTAAACCACATATGATTTATACCGCGACACGTGGCAAGTTGATGCTTAACTCCGGTCTTTTCAATCTTTTTACAGGCGGATCATCATGATATGTTATTTTATTTAGTTCTATATTAGCTTATTTGGGGATTTGTTGATACGGAATTTATCTATTGTACTCGGGGAATTAATTGAGCGTAGCAAAAAGAAATTCCGTGAGACGTGACGACCCCCGCCGGGGGCCCTGTGTAGCCCCAATGTCTTACCCCTGCTGACCCCCTAGAAAAACTACATCTGGTGTGGCTTGAACTTGTTATCTCTCTTATCAAATAATAGGTCTCCCATACAAACATAATACCTCTATTAAAGGAGGTCAGCATCCACAGACAGAGGAATAAAAGTCTAATTTTGTATGATACCGAGTGATAGTTTGTGGTTGCAAGAATATCGATAGATACATGTAGATCTCTCCGTTCTGGTGTCAGATCATACAATTCGTGATATAGTTAATATTCGAAACAGACTCTAGTCACACGTACTACCCCCTGCCTCTACACCCGCCCTGACTCCGCCCCGGAGTCTGGAAGCCATTGGCAGCACACCCAAACGGCTTACTACTTCTACACTTGCTTCCATGCCCTAGGTGCCATTTTGGAGACATACCCAAATGGCTCCCCGCCAACCACGGGCGGGCGTAGTGAATTGCGACCTTACAAGTGGAGGCATGCACCATATTCTGAAGCGAGTGATAATCCATGACCTTTTTTTTTTTTTTTTTTTGTTTACTGCATTAATTGTATGATAATCCATGACTCTGCATCAAATGCATTGCTTCACCTGCGCCTGGAAACATGCTTTTTCAACTCCTTCACATCCACATGGGGGCGTGCCTTTTTGGCGCATTATAAACCTTTCTAGTGGGGTATCCTTAGAGTTAATATCATAGAGCTAAACAACGTAGAGGGACAAGGTACACAACTAAGGCCAATCTAACAGGGCGCGCCTGGGATTCGAGCACGATGACGGAAAGGACTCAGGGTATGCCGGAACCAGGACATATTCAGGTTCAGGTTGAAGTTCAAGTTCAGGGACGGGATTGGAGACGAGGCTCTGAACGAGGTGGTTCATGGACAGAAGGCCAGAGGACCAAGTATGTAGTTACTTAACCGAAAGAAGGCGTTACATAGAGGAGCTAGGAAGGCAAGGGAGCACAGGACTTTATATAGATAACCGTGCTCCCCGGCAGCTTCACTGCTTGCAACCCTTATTACTAAACCGGAAGAATCCTAATGAATCTTATAGAAACCTACCGATAACACCATCCCTAATATCGATATAAGTCCCGATACCGGCCCGAAAACTGCCCCTAGTGCTTACAATCTACTTCCGGGGCTCATTGCTAACTGAGTACCGTACTTTGACATCGACTGATCCTATCTAACAACCCTGTTCCGAACCTGCCTTGGCGGCAGACGGGACACGCAGGGTTGGGTTGTGACATCTTCCAACTTATCGCTGGTTTAATTCTTCCCATATATAGATTGAAATTTCGCCATGTTTCTTCATACCATACATTTAAGTACATTATGTATATACATGTAGGCAAAAGATCCCGGGCTTAGAAGCGGTTTCGGATTCTGACGTGGTGTACACAAGTACTTACATAGTAAATGTAGTTGTCTACCACCATAAGAACCATAAAATGCAAGTGACGGAAATAGGGAGAAGATCATCGCCACTCCATACAAATTATCCTTGCCCTGAGCAACTGCATTTTATGGTTCTTGTGGCAGGTATATTGGTATCTCATTTGCTGGTAAAGCTGCCAACATCTTAGGAGGCCGCATAGTGCACCGTCCACTCAGGAATTACCTCGCAAATACGCCATCTATACCTCTAAGACCTGGTTTATGGTTACGGTGGTGGGGTGGCCCCTGAAAAGTTGGTAGCATTGAATCACCAGCGAAAGAAATACATTTACATGTATGCAGGTACAATACTCCTGTAAGTTTAATGTGTACCTGCATACATGTGCATAGGGCGGGAGCAGAGCCACAGGGCGGGGGGGGTATCACCCTAATTATTTGCTTGAGCGTCAATCATCGCTCATATCACTTTTCTTCCTGCTCACCTCCTACGATCAACTATCATTAAATACCTGTGATATCAATGGCGTGCTATCCACTTCCGTCGGAGCCAGTAACGCAAGCTCTGAGCGAGGAGCGCCCTGAGCCTTTTGACTTTCCGGATTCACTGGATGGGTGGAACGGGAATGAGAATGGCAAGAATGGTTCTGGGCCCGCCATGCACCCCTTCAGAGCGGTGAATCAACCTTATTCATCAATTGATCTCAAAAGTCAATCTACTCGACACAGGAACAAGATAACCAATGCGTTAAGCTATCCCTTACACCTGCGAACATATCAATATCCTCTATTCTCGTTACACCTTCATTAAAGGCGGAGGCAGGAGGGGTAGCCAAACTTGCAAAAAAATCTTCTACTGGGGCTGCTGCATCATCTACATCAAATGATATCTCACTTTCAACGGAATCAATGGTCGCTCTCCCTATCCCAGCCTCTCCTGGAGTGGAATTCGCCTGTTGAGATCTCGCCCACTACCAGGTATACTCCGGCCTGGCCTACAACGGTTTTATCATCCTCATCCAGCAGGAAATCGCTACTCCATCCTCTGCGAGAGCTGTTTCGTGGTCTCCTTAAGGTGTTGTCTCAGGTTTGTTGGTAATAGCGGTGAACACTGCTACAACAGGCCCAACTTTACCCAGTGAGTTACCACTTTCATCGGAAGCGGTAATAATTATTGACATTCCGGGTGCTACAGCAGCGAAAGTCTCTTCAATGCTAGGAGAGAAGCAAGTTATCAGGCTTACAGACCGGGCTCTGACAGCGGCGGATAAAGGAAATTTACTTCAATAGGTATTTGTGGATTCCATTTCATCGCCCAAACCCTGATATCACCGCCCAAACCCTGATATCACCATGAGATTCCTGACACATCTTTGGTAAATATAGCATATCACAAGTCTGTGCTGGGTCTCCCTTCTCTTGCACTATTCCACCGAGTGTTGAGGCGTTATCGGTAGCCGTAGCTCAACAGGGAGGTGAGCTAAGAGAATTCTGAAGTCATCAAAAGTAGCCTGACACTTTTTTAGCTTGTATGCACCTTTTTCCCGCCTCCCTGAGCCGATCCTGGACTCATGGTGTATTCCTGTGCTTTTACCGGCGGTTTTCCTTCGTTAGGAGCTGGTTATGGGTGGTTATGGGTGCTTCAGGTGCTTCAGGTGCTTCAGGTGGTCCCATAGGGAGTGTGATCCGCCCCCGGAACTCACAGTGGCATTATGTCAGGGCTTCCGGGAGGGAGATTAGGGTCAGAAGGGTGGAAAAACAACTTCAATTGCTGTAATCGGACTAATCCCATATGCTTGAAAGGATGGAATGAGTATTGACAGTCGGTCTTCCAGTAAGTGTCGATACGAGTTGTTCGTGCTACAGTTTTGACAAGGCCCATAAAGATCAATAACCCAAACTAACTCATTAGTTCTTTTGCCGTTGCCCTATGCCCTATACCATATACGTGCGCTCTTGAATTCTGTGTTTTCTCTCTTCGCTCGAACATAGGCATTGCAATCCGTGGCGAACAGCTGGGAGTATTCTAGTGTAACGAACAGGTTGAAAAAATGCTAGTGGGCTTCCTCTATTGATATCGTTGGGGACGAAGTGTACTGCCCTATGACTGGGAAACAGGCTCGATAAAGGTTTGAAGTCAGGAGGGGACTCCAAGCAAGGAGGAATATCCGTCTCCTTCTCTTTAGTCGTTACCTCACCGGCACCCCCATCTAGTACCTCGCCCGTACCGGCACTCTTATCTAACTCCACTCCCTGGACCCTATAGTCTCATCTTAACTTTCTCCACCATAGGAAACAGGTTCGTCTACTCTCCCAATTCTAAGCCTCCTCTAACCTCTCTCTATCCATTATGACCTGGAGGATTGAGACAGGTGGGGGGTTTCTCTCATGGATAAATATCATGTGATCTCGATTTTGGTGAGGGTAACAGTCCGCCGCGTTGCCTTTATCAGCCCTTGGAATACTTAGATATGCTATAGAGTACACATATTGCCGTTCTACTCTAGTTAATCACTTCCAGGATAGGCCACGCTAATGAGAGAGATTCTCCAAGTGTCTTAATAGAGCCAGTTCCATTTTCCGGTAACCTGATGATGCCGATCCCATAGCCTGGCAATCAGATAATCGAAATATAGAGCTGGCTCCATTTGCGCAAAGTCCCTTATCCTGCAGGTGATAGGCTCGCACTGTTGGACAGCTGTAGAGGGGAAGTTTGGCCCCATTACACTCTTACTCCACTACACTTGGGGCTCAACTGGGACCTGTATTCATGCGATATTTCACTTGTACTCAAAACTCTCGGCAAAGTTTGGCAGCATTGACAGGCGAAGCGATACCCTGCCCCCCTAACACCACCCCCTCCCTCAAGTTCATCATAATCATACAGACATAAGCAAATCAGAAACGATAGAGAGCCGCAAATATATTGAACCACAGGGGAAAGAATAAATTGGGCGTGGTTGGCGGAGTTGTTAGCATCCCCGCAACCACTTAGGTTCAAGCCGTTCTCACCTAATAATCACTTCCTAGTGCTTCTAGACCAAATTAGGTGCGTATATAACAACTCTAGGAGTGGGTCAATAGCGCATGAGGTTTTTGATGCCATAGTATTTACTTTACTCAATGTTTTGTACCTTACAACTGATCCAAAAAAAAAAAAAAAAAAAAAAAAGGTTAATAGGGCATGCCAGATAAGATAGGGGAGTTTCTGGTGCGAAGTTGTGGGTCGGATCTGCCATAGAACTTTCGAAGCGACGGTCACGTTAGCGCCAAAGCTGCTCGACATCTCAGGGTAGACCGAGGAGTGCTCAGTCACAGAAGTTGCTTTCTGGTGGTGATCAAGGGTAACCGCACCCTGGGCCCGCAGCAAAAGATTATTTCGTTTAATCAACAACACACTCTATGCAGGGCAGACACCCCCGGCAATTGTCAGCATCGGTAATGAGTATTTTTGCTGCGCGAGTCGAGCACTTCGACAAAAGGTCCTGCACATCTTATTGGTTGAACGCCTGCAAGCCTCTTCCTAAAACAGTTGGACCTTTTGTCCAACCTGTCAAACCCGCAGCTAAAATACTTGGAAAACTCCATAAACTTCGCACATTGCTGCCTTACTTCAGTCGATCATTCCCCTCATAGGCCATACCAATGCGTGAGAGGAATCCTGCTACTCGGGGCAGTATTTCGCTGACGTTTGTGGACGCGACTGATGGCCCAGTTCAAAGGCCTCAACGAGTAGACCTTACAGCAGCTGCATGCTGAGAAATACTTGTCAGCTGCAGGCTCGGCTGCATGGGTTTTCACAGCTCAAGATCAAGGGCCTGGTCTGATTGAAATTGGAGATTGATGACTTCATGACCAACCCCGTCATCCACTCCCGAGCTCAAGTCGATTGGCCAATCTTCACAGTAGGTTACCAGTGGCTACCTTCATCAACGGCCAACTCCCTTTAGGTCAGCAAGAGGAGGGAGACACTTTGATTCCTGACGGTAAAAGTGATGAGTCCGAAGTTGTATATTTCTAGTAATCGTAATGAATATAACGCCCAGAGAGTACAGGTGATTGTTTCTGGCATGCGTGGTAGTTTGTAATATTGTTTCCATTCCCCGTACCGTTGTTGATATCACGATTACTGGAGGTGGTTAGGTGCCTCGAATTACAATTATGCTTGACCACTAGCTACTCGCAACTTCATAGCGTTTCTGAACACAACCGCTATTACATGCCATACAAAAATGTAGGCTTGGCGGTTTTTTGGGTGTATGCAATATTGGTCGTGTTCAAAAACGCTATGAGATTGCGAGTAGATAGACTGGGTGGACAAACCCCTGCCGCCAGTTTATGTGTGGGGTGGGTCTAGCACATGCACCGAGTTATAACCACCCACAACCACAAGAGCCGGGGAGTTGCGGTATGCACCTCTACAAATCATTCCTGTTCCCACTTGGTTCCGGGGTAAACGAGTATATGTATTGATTGTATGCGCTTTGGCGAGGTAGGCTTTCGCTACACTCCAGGTGATCCATCACTAATCCAGGATAATAGCTCCGCCATATACCTCACACTCTACTCCTGGCAACTTGAGCTCCCCATCCCTCCCAAGCACTAGAAAGCTCAGTCTACACATCTAAATAGCTACCATAGATGGCGTCCGATTCGGAGACTTTAGATCCCAGCCAATTCCAATACGTTGCGACGTTTGACGATGGAGACATCATAAACACCCGTGATGGAATAAGGGAACGTTGGATGGTAAAGGGTGGGCTTGGGAAAGGGGGGTACGGCAACGCCTCCCTCCACAGCACGACGAGGTCCGGCCGAGCACCATACCGTGCCGTGAAAGTGATGCAACGCGGACCGACTTCCAAGGTTAATAGCAAAGTAATCGCTACAGAGTTAAGAGTGCTGATAGCACTTCGAGAGGTAGGTTTCTAACCCAGACCTGGACCCTGATTAGAAAGCCTTTTCTCTAATAAATTGTTTTGCCCAGTATACCGATATGTTTGTTACATCCTATGGGTGGTATCGCGATGAAGGACCTAACCAGGTCTCCATCGCCATGGAGTACATGGAAGGCGGTGATCTCCGGGCATATATTGAGAGTAACCCATTGTATGCAAAGGAGAGCTGCAGGGTGATAGCTATGCAGATACTGAAAGCACTTGCGGTAATGCATGAAAAGAACTTCTGCCACCGTGACCTGAAGCCGGAGGTTTGCTTTCCTGTCCCACTGGCACCTTGTAGTATCGTCCCACAGATATGTATGCTAAAAATTAAATCTTGAGTTTCATTAGAATATACTTCTCGCATGTACCTGCCCACCCAAATTCAAGCTTGCTGACTTTGGTATTGCAAAGTCGACCGATCCATCAGCGAGTTTTATGATAACACATACCGGAACGGCAAAGTATATGGCGCCAGAGGTACAAGGATTCAACGATGGGCAAGGAAGGTCCAGATCAGGATACACCAACGCAGTTGATATATGGGCTCTGGGCGTTGTTACCCACCGGGATCGCGCCATTTTGCAAAGTCCCCGATGAGGAAAACACCACTGACGAGGCCATATACAGCACCATGACCGCCAGCCTCAATGCTCAGCCAGATCCTATAATGCTCGCCGAGTTTTGCCGCCGTCGAATTTCTTTCCCCAAGGATCATTTGATTGCGGCGTCGGCACCACGGAGCTTAATTGATTTCATAAAGAAGGCAATGGCTTTCGAACCAGCGGCCCGCCCATCCCCCTCCGAAGCTCTTACACACCCCTGGATCAGCAGTCCCATGCCAATCCATCTTCGTTGCAAATATGAAAGCACGGTTTATGAGCAGTTTGTTCAGCACGGATCCGAAGATATTGAGGTCTGGTGGAACATTGAGGAGCTTTGGGAGGGTGTGACGGGCAAGGTCTACAAGCAGGCCGCGGAGATCAATGGGATTTCACGAGTTCGCATGGTCAGATCTGTCCACCCGGGCGCTCGTTTCAGCGATGAGGAACGTTTTGAGAGAGAGTTATATAGGCTGATAACTCTTCCGGAGGTAAGTGTCTCAAACTGGGCCTAGCCTCCCACGATCTAACCCATTATTACTTATACATGTAGTATCCTGGTACCTTCGTTAATTTCTATGGATGGTACGAGGATTCTGAAAGCAGAATCTTCCTCGCAATGGAATACCTCCTGGACGGGCACCTGGGTACATATATGAAACAATCTCCAAGTGACATCAAAGAGAGCTCCAGGGAGATATGTACACAGATTCTACAAGCCCTTGAGATAATGCATGAACAGGAGATATACGATTACGACCTAAACCCGGTCTGGTTACCCATACCCCCACCGCGCATAATTGTGATAGCTAATGAATGGACCCTCATAGAACATACTTATCGCGTCAACATCTCCCTGGAAAGTTAAGATAGCGTAATGCGAGGCTACAGCAGAGCTGGAGATGGATGACAAAGGTCAGGTGCGTAGACTGATCAAACCGACAACATTCAGGGCTCCGGAGCTTTTCGGTATCTTACCGTCTGGGAACGAGAGCATACCCGACAAAGGAGCGGCCAACATCTGGTCTTTGGGCTCACTTACCTATGAGATGTTTACCGAAAGACCACTATATTCTGGTTCTGGAGAAATTGAAAAGGGCACTCAAGTCCAGAAGTATATGAAGGCCTTGAAAAGGCAATCCATACGCGATATGTGTATGCTGGGAGTAAGATTAACCGTTGCGGGGTCGTCGGACTAAATGGACTCCTTTCTGGAGTCTCTGTTAAAATATGACCCAAGGGAGCGTCCATCGGCCTCTCAGGCTCTTAAACACCCCTACATCGAAGGACAGTAGGCAGATTTTGTATTGGTGGCCAAGCTGTAAATCTAAATACCTATTTCTTGGGGACCGGTGTTTTATGTGAATATCAATAGGTTTTGCTCACAGTGTGTCCCTGGCGCCCAAGCGACACCCCCCGCATAAATTTGTCGCCTTGTAGAATGTGTTCACGATCCCCACAAAAAGTGAAACAACCAGGTGAAAAAGTGACACCGCGGGACCACATCAAGACTGGTACCCGGAGCACCTCCCAACTCAATGGCTCCCTTGAGGGGGAATGACCAGGATCTTTGTATGAAAAGTCCTATCTGAGAAATATGATTAGTCTGTCCCTTACTGTTGCGCTGAGAGCAGAATTAATACCGTCTTTTAGTGGCTCATCCAGATTCATGTACTGCATATAATATTTCCTGCAGTTAGATTGTGCATACCACCCTCCCTCCTTTTGCCCGATACCAAGACAATCCAACCCACCCAGAACCCAACCCGTCACTGTCATAAAACAAGGCCCCGATATCATACTCGCCCAATTTTTAAGGGTCCGTTGGGCAAACACTCGATACCGTTATCTCTACCATCCCAAGAAATGCATCGCATAACGATACGCCGTAAACGGGTGGCTATTGCATCGATAATGCATCCATAGTGCGTCACGGTCTCATTGTGCCAAGAGTTCAATGTAATGTATCAATAAAAATACAAAAGCTCAGTTCCGGGTTTGAACTTGTACCGAATGTGCACCATAAATACCCCCCCAGTTCGACATCTAAGCCGTGAGTGGCCGGTGGATGGCGGCCAATTAGAATTGAGTGTATCTTGACTGTTGAGCTTGACCTGATTCGTGTACGTGACACCGCATAGGTTAATATTACTTATTTTTCTACTACCAAGAACATAGTTACACATACACTCATCAAGTCTTTGCTGAGAACTGGGCGTAGCAACCGATCGGCTCACGAAACTTGCAGGCACAGGGCAACCTGAAGCCAAGACCGCCAAGCCATTTGCGGAGGCAGGGGTGCGGCGGTTGTCTGTGGAGCTGGTGGAGCGGATGCCGCGGGAAGACGAAATTGCACTGTGTGGATGGGGCGATGCCAGAGCGCTGAGAACATGATCTAGTTCTTGCTCGCCCCGTATCCCTCTCTTGCGCCATTATTCGTTGACTTTTTGCGGTGATATGGTCTTGAGAACATGTGGTGCTCGGGCAGGACGCGTCGACCGACCCACCGCTTCGGTCGCGCAACCCGATCGCAACGGCCCGCAACCACACCGATCTCCCGATCGTACCTGCAGATGACCCCTCCAGATCAAATCGGATCTAGCCGAGATGCCTCCGCAACCACACAAACTCCCAACCGCATTATCCCTGGCAGAGACGCGAAAACATCAGGAGGGTAGCTCTTTGGATAAAGCGTATAAAGCGCATATACGTTCATGAAGATGTAGGTCCAGATGTTGGTGTAGGTATGTGCAATATATCTGCGCCTCACTGCATCGCGCTTTTCACGTGGATGGAATGTGTCCCCTGATATACAAAACTGTGGAGAGGCCTTTGCCTCCACGTCTGTACCGTACTTCTTCTCCTCTGGTTTTAGATGCTTTGGCAAAACCTGTTGGAAACTTGACTTGCTCAAAGAGAAAGGCGGGTCCAACCACGATGCTACATCCCACATCACACTGCTAAATGATTCAAGGTCCTAATTGTATTTCCAAAAGATATGCAAAGATAACATTCTGTAGTCGATCTGGAACAGCCTTTGCAAGAAAAAAAGTTGACCCGTCATGTTATCCACCACGATTTGTATGTCCTCAACAAATCTTCCACGTGTTTGTTTTTCAAAGAGCATTACCAATAACTTTAAAAAAACTCTCTTTCCCTACTAGGAATTCCAACATCATAACTATCTTCCCAATGTAATTTATAGGCTTTTTTGTGGTGTGGGGTTCGGGTTAGTTTTACCCTATATTAGTACTCGTCGTCACCTAAGCGCTCTGGTCGTAGAGCAACCCCATTTCATCGGCTACCCCTTTCGCTACTTCCTCGCTCTTAGTCTCCTCAACGTCCAGGCTTCATCCTAAATATTTATTCTTATTTCTCCCATCGTCCAGTGAGCCTTTTCCTCTCACATATATACAAACCATGTCGTCCCACTGTTATTTCTCATTCAACATATTTTCAAATACACCACTCAATCGCCTTTCTGGCTTTTGGAAGTGTATTTCCCCGTCGTCTGATGATATTTACCTGCTACACACTTCATTTCTTCCTGTCGCCTGATGGCTATCCTTCAATTTTCACTCAAGGCCTAGCCGTCGCTTGATGTGTTTTACTCTATTCTCGCCAAAGTCTACGCCGTCGCCTGATGGCTTTTGCCCTTTTCTCAACTAACCTCCTGTTGTCGCCTGATGCCTCTACTTCCACTCTTAATTATCCTTTTCTCATCGGTTGATGGCTTATTATATAGGCTTTTTGAGGGGTGACCTTAGGGTTAGAATTGCATTTGTACACCGCGTGGACATAAATCATCGTTACGAAGCAACGCAACTTCATCAAAACACCACAACCCCGCCATGTCACCTGCCCGCAACCCTCCCAGAAGGGACTATATGAGACGCAGAACTGCACGCTGGCAATGGCCTGAGTCTATACAATGGAGAGCTATAGGCATGAGAGAGGCAGGCCTACCATTTCATGAAATATCAGCAAAATTAGGGGTGCCTCGTTCAACACTGTCAAGTACCTTTTACCGGTTTCAGGAAACTGGCACTCCTATTGCTGCACCAAGGCCTGGAAGACCCCCAAAAACTACAAGAAGAGATAATCGCCAGCTTGTTATTGCCGCTAGACGTCAAAGAAAAATTTCCTACCGTATTCTTCGTCAAAATTTTAGTTAGGGTTAGTGATCAAGTTTATTTACTATCTACTCAAGCTAAGGGGAATCCCAGGAGCCCCGATCAAACTACCACATTCCTCAAGCCCCCAACACCGCCTTTCCGGATCAGTGCAGGAAAATCAGAAGGGAGGACACAAGAGACCCACAACTAGAAACCCATGCGAGGGAGGAGAGCCCCCACCCGAACCGCAGCCCAACCAAACAGAGAGACGCAATCCCCCAACAGTCAGGTACTTACAAACGGTCCAGCGAAGACCAAAAACACCACCGTAAACCTCAACAGCCCAGCCACAAAGAGGCGCAACCCCAAGACTGTGACTAACCAAGACGTGTGACACCTCCAGAAAACCACACAACAAAAGCGAAAGGAGGCATGACAAAACGCATACCTCAAGCCAGGACACCAGTACAAGACCTGTATCCCCACTTAGCGGCCCCAGACCTACCACAAACCACCCCAAAGTAAACCGCCAGCGGAAACAATCGATGGAAAAAGGAAAAAGGAACACATGATAGAGACAAAAGGAAGATAAGGAGCAGAGATATACGATCAAAAGAAACAAAAAAAACAAAAGAAAGAACCCGATAATCATTATCCTCCATACCCTCCCAGTCCCCCGTCCACCATCAACAATCTTTCAGCCTCCTCCGCCCTGAACGCATCAGCAAGACATTTATTCGAATCAGTCAATATCCGGTAGGCCCTATCGTGAGCCTTGATTTATAGGCTTTTTTGTGGTGTGGGGTTCGGGTTAGTTGGCACCCTTAGTTAGGGTTAGTTAGGGTTAGTTAGGGTTAGTTAGGGTTAGTTAGGGTTAGTTAGGGTTAGG